>OZ020507.1:126351686-126951686 GCA_963971375.1 Platycheirus rosarum
CAACAACAACAACAACAACAACAACAACAACAACAACAACAACAACAACAACAACAACAACAACAACAACAACAACAACAACAACAACAACAACAACAACAACAACAACAACAACAACAACAACAACAACAACAACAACAACAACAACAACAACAACAACAACAACAACAACAACAACAACAACAACAACAACAACAACAACAACAACAACAACAACAACAACAACAACAACAACAACAACAACAACAACAACAACAACAACAACAACAACAACAACAACAACAACAACAACAACAACAACAACAACAACAACAACAACAACAACAACAACAACAACAACAACAACAACAACAACAACAACAACAACAACAACAACAACAACAACAACAACAACAACAACAACAACAACAACAACAACAACAACAACAACAACAACAACAACAACAACAACAACAACAACAACAACAACAACAACAACAACAACAACAACAACAACAACAACAACAACAACAACAACAACAACAACAACAACAACAACAACAACAACAACAACAACAACAACAACAACAACAACAACAACAACAACAACAACAACAACAACAACAACAACAACAACAACAACAACAACAACAACAACAACAACAACAACAACAACAACAACAACAACAACAACAACAACAACAACAACAACAACAACAACAACAACAACAACAACAACAACAACAACAACAACAACAACAACAACAACAACAACAACAACAACAACAACAACAACAACAACAACAACAACAACAACAACAACAACAACAACAACAACAACAACAACAACAACAACAACAACAACAACAACAACAACAACAACAACAACAACAACAACAACAACAACAACAACAACAACAACAACAACAACAACAACAACAACAACAACAACAACAACAACAACAACAACAACAACAACAACAACAACAACAACAACAACAACAACAACAACAACAACAACAACAACAACAACAACAACAACAACAACAACAACAACAACAACAACAACAACAACAACAACAACAACAACAACAACAACAACAACAACAACAACAACAACAACAACAACAACAACAACAACAACAACAACAACAACAACAACAACAACAACAACAACAACAACAACAACAACAACAACAACAACAACAACAACAACAACAACAACAACAACAACAACAACAACAACAACAACAACAACAACAACAACAACAACAACAACAACAACAACAACAACAACAACAACAACAACAACAACAACAACAACAACAACAACAACAACAACAACAACAACAACAACAACAACAACAACAACAACAACAACAACAACAACAACAACAACAACAACAACAACAACAACAACAACAACAACAACAACAACAACAACAACAACAACAACAACAACAACAACAACAACAACAACAACAACAACAACAACAACAACAACAACAACAACAACAACAACAACAACAACAACAACAACAACAACAACAACAACAACAACAACAACAACAACAACAACAACAACAACAACAACAACAACAACAACAACAACAACAACAACAACAACAACAACAACAACAACAACAACAACAACAACAACAACAACAACAACAACAACAACAACAACAACAACAACAACAACAACAACAACAACAACAACAACAACAACAACAACAACAACAACAACAACAACAACAACAACAACAACAACAACAACAACAACAACAACAACAACAACAACAACAACAACAACAACAACAACAACAACAACAACAACAACAACAACAACAACAACAACAACAACAACAACAACAACAACAACAACAACAACAACAACAACAACAACAACAACAACAACAACAACAACAACAACAACAACAACAACAACAACAACAACAACAACAACAACAACAACAACAACAACAACAACAACAACAACAACAACAACAACAACAACAACAACAACAACAACAACAACAACAACAACAACAACAACAACAACAACAACAACAACAACAACAACAACAACAACAACAACAACAACAACAACAACAACAACAACAACAACAACAACAACAACAACAACAACAACAACAACAACAACAACAACAACAACAACAACAACAACAACAACAACAACAACAACAACAACAACAACAACAACAACAACAACAACAACAACAACAACAACAACAACAACAACAACAACAACAACAACAACAACAACAACAACAACAACAACAACAACAACAACAACAACAACAACAACAACAACAACAACAACAACAACAACAACAACAACAACAACAACAACAACAACAACAACAACAACAACAACAACAACAACAACAACAACAACAACAACAACAACAACAACAACAACAACAACAACAACAACAACAACAACAACAACAACAACAACAACAACAACAACAACAACAACAACAACAACAACAACAACAACAACAACAACAACAACAACAACAACAACAACAACAACAACAACAACAACAACAACAACAACAACAACAACAACAACAACAACAACAACAACAACAACAACAACAACAACAACAACAACAACAACAACAACAACAACAACAACAACAACAACAACAACAACAACAACAACAACAACAACAACAACAACAACAACAACAACAACAACAACAACAACAACAACAACAACAACAACAACAACAACAACAACAACAACAACAACAACAACAACAACAACAACAACAACAACAACAACAACAACAACAACAACAACAACAACAACAACAACAACAACAACAACAACAACAACAACAACAACAACAACAACAACAACAACAACAACAACAACAACAACAACAACAACAACAACAACAACAACAACAACAACAACAACAACAACAACAACAACAACAACAACAACAACAACAACAACAACAACAACAACAACAACAACAACAACAACAACAACAACAACAACAACAACAACAACAACAACAACAACAACAACAACAACAACAACAACAACAACAACAACAACAACAACAACAACAACAACAACAACAACAACAACAACAACAACAACAACAACAACAACAACAACAACAACAACAACAACAACAACAACAACAACAACAACAACAACAACAACAACAACAACAACAACAACAACAACAACAACAACAACAACAACAACAACAACAACAACAACAACAACAACAACAACAACAACAACAACAACAACAACAACAACAACAACAACAACAACAACAACAACAACAACAACAACAACAACAACAACAACAACAACAACAACAACAACAACAACAACAACAACAACAACAACAACAACAACAACAACAACAACAACAACAACAACAACAACAACAACAACAACAACAACAACAACAACAACAACAACAACAACAACAACAACAACAACAACAACAACAACAACAACAACAACAACAACAACAACAACAACAACAACAACAACAACAACAACAACAACAACAACAACAACAACAACAACAACAACAACAACAACAACAACAACAACAACAACAACAACAACAACAACAACAACAACAACAACAACAACAACAACAACAACAACAACAACAACAACAACAACAACAACAACAACAACAACAACAACAACAACAACAACAACAACAACAACAACAACAACAACAACAACAACAACAACAACAACAACAACAACAACAACAACAACAACAACAACAACAACAACAACAACAACAACAACAACAACAACAACAACAACAACAACAACAACAACAACAACAACAACAACAACAACAACAACAACAACAACAACAACAACAACAACAACAACAACAACAACAACAACAACAACAACAACAACAACAACAACAACAACAACAACAACAACAACAACAACAACAACAACAACAACAACAACAACAACAACAACAACAACAACAACAACAACAACAACAACAACAACAACAACAACAACAACAACAACAACAACAACAACAACAACAACAACAACAACAACAACAACAACAACAACAACAACAACAACAACAACAACAACAACAACAACAACAACAACAACAACAACAACAACAACAACAACAACAACAACAACAACAACAACAACAACAACAACAACAACAACAACAACAACAACAACAACAACAACAACAACAACAACAACAACAACAACAACAACAACAACAACAACAACAACAACAACAACAACAACAACAACAACAACAACAACAACAACAACAACAACAACAACAACAACAACAACAACAACAACAACAACAACAACAACAACAACAACAACAACAACAACAACAACAACAACAACAACAACAACAACAACAACAACAACAACAACAACAACAACAACAACAACAACAACAACAACAACAACAACAACAACAACAACAACAACAACAACAACAACAACAACAACAACAACAACAACAACAACAACAACAACAACAACAACAACAACAACAACAACAACAACAACAACAACAACAACAACAACAACAACAACAACAACAACAACAACAACAACAACAACAACAACAACAACAACAACAACAACAACAACAACAACAACAACAACAACAACAACAACAACAACAACAACAACAACAACAACAACAACAACAACAACAACAACAACAACAACAACAACAACAACAACAACAACAACAACAACAACAACAACAACAACAACAACAACAACAACAACAACAACAACAACAACAACAACAACAACAACAACAACAACAACAACAACAACAACAACAACAACAACAACAACAACAACAACAACAACAACAACAACAACAACAACAACAACAACAACAACAACAACAACAACAACAACAACAACAACAACAACAACAACAACAACAACAACAACAACAACAACAACAACAACAACAACAACAACAACAACAACAACAACAACAACAACAACAACAACAACAACAACAACAACAACAACAACAACAACAACAACAACAACAACAACAACAACAACAACAACAACAACAACAACAACAACAACAACAACAACAACAACAACAACAACAACAACAACAACAACAACAACAACAACAACAACAACAACAACAACAACAACAACAACAACAACAACAACAACAACAACAACAACAACAACAACAACAACAACAACAACAACAACAACAACAACAACAACAACAACAACAACAACAACAACAACAACAACAACAACAACAACAACAACAACAACAACAACAACAACAACAACAACAACAACAACAACAACAACAACAACAACAACAACAACAACAACAACAACAACAACAACAACAACAACAACAACAACAACAACAACAACAACAACAACAACAACAACAACAACAACAACAACAACAACAACAACAACAACAACAACAACAACAACAACAACAACAACAACAACAACAACAACAACAACAACAACAACAACAACAACAACAACAACAACAACAACAACAACAACAACAACAACAACAACAACAACAACAACAACAACAACAACAACAACAACAACAACAACAACAACAACAACAACAACAACAACAACAACAACAACAACAACAACAACAACAACAACAACAACAACAACAACAACAACAACAACAACAACAACAACAACAACAACAACAACAACAACAACAACAACAACAACAACAACAACAACAACAACAACAACAACAACAACAACAACAACAACAACAACAACAACAACAACAACAACAACAACAACAACAACAACAACAACAACAACAACAACAACAACAACAACAACAACAACAACAACAACAACAACAACAACAACAACAACAACAACAACAACAACAACAACAACAACAACAACAACAACAACAACAACAACAACAACAACAACAACAACAACAACAACAACAACAACAACAACAACAACAACAACAACAACAACAACAACAACAACAACAACAACAACAACAACAACAACAACAACAACAACAACAACAACAACAACAACAACAACAACAACAACAACAACAACAACAACAACAACAACAACAACAACAACAACAACAACAACAACAACAACAACAACAACAACAACAACAACAACAACAACAACAACAACAACAACAACAACAACAACAACAACAACAACAACAACAACAACAACAACAACAACAACAACAACAACAACAACAACAACAACAACAACAACAACAACAACAACAACAACAACAACAACAACAACAACAACAACAACAACAACAACAACAACAACAACAACAACAACAACAACAACAACAACAACAACAACAACAACAACAACAACAACAACAACAACAACAACAACAACAACAACAACAACAACAACAACAACAACAACAACAACAACAACAACAACAACAACAACAACAACAACAACAACAACAACAACAACAACAACAACAACAACAACAACAACAACAACAACAACAACAACAACAACAACAACAACAACAACAACAACAACAACAACAACAACAACAACAACAACAACAACAACAACAACAACAACAACAACAACAACAACAACAACAACAACAACAACAACAACAACAACAACAACAACAACAACAACAACAACAACAACAACAACAACAACAACAACAACAACAACAACAACAACAACAACAACAACAACAACAACAACAACAACAACAACAACAACAACAACAACAACAACAACAACAACAACAACAACAACAACAACAACAACAACAACAACAACAACAACAACAACAACAACAACAACAACAACAACAACAACAACAACAACAACAACAACAACAACAACAACAACAACAACAACAACAACAACAACAACAACAACAACAACAACAACAACAACAACAACAACAACAACAACAACAACAACAACAACAACAACAACAACAACAACAACAACAACAACAACAACAACAACAACAACAACAACAACAACAACAACAACAACAACAACAACAACAACAACAACAACAACAACAACAACAACAACAACAACAACAACAACAACAACAACAACAACAACAACAACAACAACAACAACAACAACAACAACAACAACAACAACAACAACAACAACAACAACAACAACAACAACAACAACAACAACAACAACAACAACAACAACAACAACAACAACAACAACAACAACAACAACAACAACAACAACAACAACAACAACAACAACAACAACAACAACAACAACAACAACAACAACAACAACAACAACAACAACAAAAATAGGACGGAGCGATAGAGGAGTAGGTGCGTTATTATTCAAGGTAAAGTTGGCAATGGGACGGGACAATGTAAGATCCGTAAAATATACATGAAGCAGCTTTCTTCTTTACCGCATTTTCAATAGAATTTTCATCATCAAGTTTGTCATTTAAACGTTTGGATTGTGTTTCGTTAGCAACATTTTTAGTTTTTGTTTTTCTTCTTGTTAAAGACGACAAAGCTTGTTAAAAATTTAGTTCTTAGTAGTGCGATATAAGTTCTGATATTAGCTAAACTGTTGTATGTTATCCTCAATGAAATTGTGTAGACTTGTCAAATGTGTTTGCTGGCAAAGAGAACCAAACTCACCCGTGGATGAGACAATTATTATGTGTTTCAATGTACAAAGTCCAAAAATAAAAAATATTCTTCAAAGGTTTAGAACTGCAACAAAATAAAATGCTGTATTAATTCAGGTGGTGGTGTGGAGAAATTAAAAAATTTTTTTTTTTTTTTTTCACTTGTCTGCGACTTTGTTCTGATTTAAGATATTATTCCGTGATTAATAATCTCAATTTCAAATTATATTATACACAATAAAATAACAATTCACATTGAAAAACCAAAGCAAGCAGTAATAAAAAGTTAAAAATGCTTTTCACTAATTAACAAAATAATTTAATTTTCACGGACGGAAAAACCGTCACTTGCTTCGACTCGCGTGATAACCATGCATCAAAGAAGGCTTAAATGTAAAAGACGATTTACGTTTTAGCGATCATATATGTATATACTTTATGTGTTTAAAATTGAACGTAATGTTAATATTGACATAAATTTCAAACTAAAACAAGAAAAAGTTCGTTAGGACCTATCATGATTATTTGTTAACCATTTGAGTAATTCTGGTCGGGGGTTTTCGAATAAAGACTTGACAACTTTTCTTTTAAACAAAACACAAACCATTTGAGATGTTTAAATAACTTTATTATCGGCTTGAAATACAATCAAAACATTTATGAATGGAACTCAACTTCGTTCATATGGCCACCGCAGAAACGTTTGCAGCGGTCGATTCGTTGAATCCAATTTAGGATGATTCGGCCACACATTTGGGCTGAAACGGCCACTATTTTGCGTTTAATGTTGGCTCTGAGCTTTGCCACCGTCGTCGACTTGTTGGCATAAACCAATGACTTAATGTAGCTCCAAAGAAAATAGTCTAGAGGCCTGAAATCGCACGAACGAAGCGGCCAATCGGCTGTCCCATTTCTTGATATAACACGCTGTGTGGCTTGTGGCACCATTCCTGTTGAAACCACATGCCGTCCAAGTCCATATCTTCCAATTCGGGCCAAAAATATTCGGTAATCATGGCGCGATAACGCTGGCCATTCACAGTAACGTTATCGTTGACGAAAAAAGTATAGCCCAATAACGCTACCAAAAACCGCCCAAACAGTTATTTTTTGTAGATGAAGTGGTGATTCGTGAAGAAAATGTGGATTTTCACCCGACCAATAACGCATATTTTGCTTATTGATGAAAACATTGAACCAAAAATTAACTCAGTAACTGAAGATGATTTTGCGATTAAATTCAACAATTCGACGCTCTTAAAGTTGCGATTACTGAATGTTTTTTACCATAATGAAAATGTTGAGTTTACTGAATAAATTGACAATGACAGTTCGATGATTAGTGAAATTCAAAGTTGTCAAGTTCTGTGCGCACACAGGTGCCCTTATAATAATGTTAAACGCACTGCGTGAACATTGGAAAGTTAGAGTGGGAGAGATAGAAGGCGTCGATAAACATTGGTTTCTAATGCTTTAAAATTGTAATGGAGAGGGAAAACCCCGCCGGGTAAAGTAGTCCAAATTCGTGTTGTTAGGCTAAAAAAAGAACTTCTATATTTCACTCTACGCCCAAAATTAGACTCAAGTGTGAAGTGATGAGCATTCCGAGCGAGGCAAGTATTACGGACAAAATTTTTAAGGGGAAGAATGCTAGAGTAAACCTTTTTTATAAAAGTAGCGATAAAGTAAGGAAAGAAATGAAATATTGTGTCTGTGTTAGGGAAGAGCAAATTTTTGTAGAGACATTTCAACATATTTCCTACAAATTTAGTGCCCTGTTTTGTATTATTTCAAGCAGGTGCAGCGATGCTTGAGAAGCACCTGCCCAGAGATGGGAGTAATACTCGCGTTTTGTGCGTTTGAGCACGTTATATATTGTAGCCATATCAGAAGGGAAAAAAGAGATGGATAACTTACGCAGTGGCCTTGCAAAATTAGAAAAACACCTCTTTAGAAGAATTGGTAGAGTATCATCCGGACAGTACGAGTGCAAAAAAAATCTGTCCCATGGAATAAATTACATTCTGAAGTACAGGAGGGGAACATTGTTATCAGGCAGTTTTAAAATTTGATAAGGCAATACCCCCATTTATTTAGAATAATAAAAACTTCATATCTTAAACCAATTTAAAACTATGAAATTTACGGTTTACTTAAACTAATGGATTGGGATGATGATTTCGGCAAAGGAGTTTAGGGCAGGGGGTACTGAGGTTAAAGTAGAAACAGTTTTCATTTTATAACCCTCTGCAACATTCGAGTAATAGATTCTTTGAAGCCATAAGAGTTGCTGTGAGTAGGCAGATAGAACAGGCGAGGACTTCTTAGGTTACGGAAATTTGTGCCGAGGAAAATAGAATTATTAAGAGTTTTACAATGGACAGAACTTGTGAGGAGCTGATGAATGAAGAGAATTTCTGCAGTTTCTCTGCATTTTTCCAGGGTATTCAAGCTTATAATTCGAAGGCAATTTTGATAAGGGGTAAGAGCGAATGGCAAATCTAAGAAAACGACATTAAATGCTCTCGATTCTTGAGATGTGAACCTGTTGATAAGGTGACCATACTTGGGAGACGTATTCAAGTAGCAGGTGTTACACCCTGCATTTAGGATGCCAACATGAATTGCATTAAATAAGCAGTCAAGTCGTTGCACTGTGTAGAAAAATTGTTGAAAAATCAACAATGTTTCGACTTTATAATGTGCACAAGAGTTGGGCAACCTCCTGATCGCTGCCCGTGCTGTTTGTTCAACAACGACACAGGTTTCAATCGGAAGAACTAACGACCGATGGCTGAGTTGAATTGAAATACGAAACGGCGACGGTGGTCTTATTTCGTATCATAAAAAGCACATTACATTTTGGCGCAGCCGGTAGGATCCCTGAGTTTTAAAAGATATTTGTGTGCCTGAGTTTTAAAAGATATTTGTGCGTACAAAAATAAAAAAAAAATTTACTACAAATAATTCCTCCCCCACAAGGGAGGTTGCATAAAAACGGCGTGAATTTGGTAAGGATCGTCAAAGTCCCTTTTAACAACACCACAGTTCCCACAAATCACCACGTAACAAATAAATGGTATTCCAAACTCGTACCTTCACCAAATTCCATTTAATCAACATCCATCATAGTCACAAAACCAATACCAACCTTCATTTAACCAACTTCTTGCAAAGCAAATTAACGACCATACGTTGCTTGATGATGATATCCCAGTCGATGGTATCCTAGGTCGGGATATACTTTGGAATCGCTCCGTCATCGATACAGTGACCAAAAAGCTACAATTTTTGAATACGAATAAATCAGTTGCATCTGAGTATCCCTTACGTATGCGTTTGAGCATAATAACACCCAATGCATGATAAGCAACGCACGTTTAGAAAAACGGGAAATAAAAGCCCGTACACAAACGGTTTTAACGACAAAACCCCTGAAATTCTAGTACACTTACAAGAAATTTACCCAGGCATTTATTTAGCCAACACTGGGGTTAAAGTGAATGACGGAAAGATACAAGTTCCAATATTGAATGCTACAACGTCAAGTTTTTACCTTAATGAAAATTTTATTCCAAATTTTACAAATTTCAATTAATTTAAAATCTTAGATAGTATCCTCCCAAATATTTATAACATTCATAGCTCAAAATCATCATCTAAAAGAATAGAGTCACTGCGAAAGGCATTAAAACTAGATCCGACGTTGAACAAGGAGGAAAGAGCCTGTATTGAAGAAATCTTTAGTCATTACATTGACCTATTTTTTTTTGGATGATGACAGCTTAAGTTATACAGACGTTCTTTCCCACAAAATACCAGTGAAAACGGACCAAGGGCCAATCAATCAAAAACAGTACAGACTACCTCAAGTTGCCAGGGATGAAATAAATTCACAAGTCAAAAAAATGCTTGACGATGGTATTATTACTACCAGTAAATCACCATGGTACTCCCCTCTTTTAGTTGTTCCTAAAAAATCAGGATCTGACGGACAAAAGAGGTGGAGGGTTGTAGTTGATTTCCAAAAATTGAACGAGGTAACAATCAAAGATGTTTTTCTTCTGCCAAGAATAGAAGATATTCTTGACCAGCTAGGAAATTGTCGGTATTTTACTACTCTTCATTTGGCCAATGGATATCACCAGGTGCTCATAGACAAAAGGGATCGAGAAAAAACCGCTTTTAGTACAAGCCTTGGTCATTACGAATTTAACCGAATGCCTTTTGGACTTTCAGGAGCACCCGCTACTTTTCAAAGAATAATGAATAACATTTTGACGGGGCTCCACGGTATTGATTGTTTCGTGTACCTGGACGACATAGGGATTTATTCCAGGAACTAAGAAGAGCATAGCCGAAAGTTAGTCAATTTTTTTTGGTAGGCTTCGGGAGAACAGGTTAAAACTTAACACCGACTAGGGCACATGTGCCCTGAAAAAGGCGCACAACCAGACCCGTCCAAAACTAGTTGAGTAACAAATTTCCTATTATCGTAAGTCCGTTCCGCAGTTTGCAGCATTAGCTTCTCCAATATACCAACTCCAGAGAAAGAATACGCCGTTTAGATGGACGGGCGAATGTCAAAGGGGCTTTGAAGACCTAAAAAAGGCGGTAACATCTCCGCCTGTTTTAATTACCCCCGATTTTTCAAGACATTTAGCCTAACAATCGACGCTAGTGGTGACACGTTGCCACAGGGGAAAGTGGGTGAAGACAGACCGATCACCTATACCAGAAGATCTTTAAGTGCACAGAAAAAAATTACTCAACAATAGAAAGAGAACTGTTGGCAATTGTGTGGGCCACTAGAAATTTTAGGACTTACTTACTTGGTAGACCATTTGTTGTGTATAGTGACCATCAACCTCTGAAAGATGTTTTTAACGTGAAAGACCCAACTGCTCGACTTGTTAATTTTCACCATAAGCTTTCAGAATACGACTACAAGATCGAATATAAGCCTGGAAGAAAAAACACAAACGCAGATGCACTTAGTAGGATCAAGATTGTTCAAACAAGGAGCAAAACAAAAATTTATGAGCAGAGCAAACATGTGCCAACTAACAGTAATCTACCCAGCAACAATAAGTTAACTGCTTCAGACAATACAAAAGCTCTTAAGTTTGTCATCTTAACAGATCCTGCTGAAATTCAAACAGTTCTTCGCGACTTCCATGATTTTTCATTTGGAGGACATCAGGCAATGTCGAAGACCTATCACGAATTCGTCGTCAGTTTAAGTGGAAAAATATGCGGAAGGATATTGCAAAATACATCAGGAACTGTGACAAATGCCAAAAGAATAAGTCGAGGAAATTAAACCAAATGCCAATGGTATTAACTGATACAGCATGCCTTCCGTTCGAAAAGGTATACATTTATATGGTGGGTATTCTCCCCTGGACTTATTCCGGAAACAGGTATATTTTGACTTTTCAGGATGACCTGACCAAGTATATGACCTATGTGGCAATTCCGGATGCTGAAGCATCTACGGTTATAAGAGCCTTTTACGAGGAGATTGTTACAAGGTTCTGCCAACCTAAATAACTGGTTATAGATAACGGAACCAATTTTACTTCAATGATTTTTTCCGAAACTTGTAAGCTTCTTGGAATTAAAAAGATTCACGTGATGGAGTTAATTGAGAAAATGAAACTGTTCTCCCAAAATATTATTTGGACACTCGATAAACTTATTTTTACTTGCGATTTAGGAACTAAAATCAAAGTTATGGATTCGTGCAAAAAAAAATCTAACAATCAATCAAAGATGACATTACGATAATAGAGAAATTAAAAAAACTGGGTCCGGAAATTACGTCCGTCTGTCTGTCTGCCTGTCTGTTCTGCCTCTACAGCCTAAACGGATGGGCCAATTTGCTTCAAACTTGGTATTTAGTATTTATTAGGTAGTATCTCGGCGAATGTTTTTCATTTTTGCTCTATGTCGAAAAATAACGGTACCTGCCATACAATTTTTAACAAAAAGTTTGATTTTCTCGAAAACGGCTCTACCGATTTTGATAAAACTTTCAGGGTGCTATTTTTTTACAATAATACATTTTTCCAGTTAGAATGAATTTTCAAAATTTGTTCTATAACGGTACCTCTCATATAATCGGTTTTTTCAAATGCGGTTTTATCGTAAACTATTATCCCGATTTCAATAAAATTTTGCACACAGGAAGTCATTTATAATTCAATTAATATCGCATTTCAAAATTTAAAATTTTTTTTTTCGATTTTTTAAAATTTAAAAAAAAATTGGTTTTCGAATTATTTTGGTAAAATGGGTGGATTGAATTTTTTTAAATAATTTTCCCAGATAAAAACTACAGATTGCCTTATAATGACATACTAGAAAAAAATTTCAAATATTTTTTCGAAAAGTTCTTTAAAAAAACGACTTTTTATATATATATATATATATATATATTCAGTTTTCAAATTTTATTGCATACTTAGTTTTTCCAAGAAAACTCTGTTTCAGAGTAAAAAAAAAAATAAAGCATTTTCTATAAAAAAAAATTATTTTTTTTATTTTAATAGACGTGTGGGTTTCAATCTGGTAATACTTTTTTCGGACTTGGTCTTTTTGACAGCTGTCTTTTGATTTATGCTCAGTTTGGTTTGCAATTTCTATTCATTATGAAATTGCAAACCAATCTGAGACTTACTCCTGAACAAAGTTTTGCAAATTGTGCAAATTTATTACCAAAAAAATGGTTCGTTTCGGTGGAGCAGAGTATCGAAGAAGACACAAATGAGTCCATCCACCATCGCGCGTGGAAGGATCTTGGTTTGCAGGCTTACAAAATCCAACTCGTTCAAGAATTGAAGCCGAACGCCCATCAAGCGCGTCACACGTTCGGTGAATGGGCCCAAAACGAAATGGCCAGCGATCCCGATTTTCACAAAATTGGGAAAATTGGGCCTCGGCTGGAATTAATTCGAGCCAGCCACGGCGGCCACCCCGAAATAATTTTTAGAACATAACGCAAACCCTTATCTTTATAATAAAGCTAGATTCTTGGCCATAACATTAAACTATATGCATTTTATTTCTTCTTGAAAACCACATGTCTAAAAAAAAACATCCTTTATATACATACATATGAAGCCACTAAGCAATTATCTAGCATTAAAACAAGTTCATGCGACCCAGTTGTGCATTTTATTTAAATTTTATTCGACGATGTGACCGCACATATGAGCAAGTACGTGCGATCCAGTCGTGCTATTTATTTTTTAACCCTTTTTAGATTTCCTGGTCGCTATTCCTTAACATTAACATTAGTATTTCTTTCTCCTTTCAGAACGTCCAGGACTAGAAATTAAATAATTTTTTTTTTCATTTATTGAAATTAAAGATGGAATATGGAAACCCTTTTTTATTAATTAACTTATATTAATTTCAGAATGTAATTTTTTTAATTTTAATGAAAATAATAGTATGTTTCATTAATACTTCAAAAATATTTATTATGTATAAGAAAAAGAAAATGAAGAATTGAATTGAAATTTTTCAATATAAAAAAATAATAAATATATTTCCTGGCTATAAGAAAAAATTATTTTATAGAAAAAAAAAAATTCATTTACATTACTTAAGTCTAAAATTTGTACAAATTTCGTACATATATATAAAAAGTATAGTATTCTAAACAAAAACAGTTTACAAAAAGATAACAAAATTTATTTATAATAAAACTAGGTTAAACAAATTTTATTCAAAATGAATTTACTTAGCAATTTTAAAATTATAATTACTGTACCAATAACAATTTCTGTGCTACATGCAGCAACATCATACGAAATTTAAGAAACTATAAGAACTCCGCCGCCATTTAAAATCCAGAAGTTGGACGACACGCAACTCAGCGATCTTAAACGAGACGATGCTGGAACTTCTAATATTTTGAAACACGAAGTTTCAGTCATCTTTTTAAATTACGAAAGGCTAAGCAAGCCAATAGAGGAGTTGGCAGACGAGATGCGTAACGTAACATCAGGACTGGAAACCTTAAGCCAGGCCATCGCAAAAACTTTTAAGAACCTTACCAGCGAAATAGTCTTTTTGCAGAGTAAGACGAACATTGATGAGATCGTGACCTTGCTTATGTCAAAGATTATAGAACTACAACACCGGCAAGCAACCGAATTAACCATCTTGGATGACCAATACCAAAACAGGTTACATCCATTTATTCTGAATGCTGAAAACATTAGCGAAGCTATGCAGAAAGCAGTCAATGGAATGTATATATTTGGTAGCTCTTTCATTTTGCATCAAGCAGCCAAGATGTCTGTTTTTCCGGATGGGACCAGTATCGTAATCAAAGTTATGATTCCCCTACCAGAAAGTCTTCGATACGAACTGCAAAAAATCTATCCTCTACCCTCTACTTTCAACGAGAAGTGGGACGTGGTGTTAGACAGCAATTACGAATACGTTGCCAAATAAGAAAATCATGCGTACTTTGGACTATTGAACCACGAGGACTTCGAAAAGTGAATCCCTGTGTCGGACGATGAAACGTAGTGGGAAATCTGGATTTGTAGTTTCAACTCACCTCTCCTTACATCCGGAGTAAAGCATTGTCTGGTAGAGATACTGCAACATGCTGACACGTCATCCACCCATTGCAGATATTTTGCAGTTCCGGAAATGAAGGCATCCTGATCAGAATGGCAGTGCCTAATCATTGGTTTTTTAACTTCCGAAACATGATCGTTTTTAACGTCATCTGCCCCAGGGAGCAGTACCAAGCACCCTTACATGGCGCAGAAGTACCAGTATTCACCAGGTCATTAACATAAGAAAAACAATACTCTAAATATATTACTATTGTTATAAAACCATAGAAAAGAATAGTAAAAGAAAAAAAATATATATTATATATGTTATATTATATGATATATTTTATGTTAATAGTAACAATAAAAGTTAACCATCGAAGTTGTTGACTCTGGTTGAAACTTTCCCTTGAGGGGGAGGAATGTTACACCCTGCATTTAGGTTGCCAACATAAATTGCGTTGAATAAGCAGTCAAGTCATTGCACTGTTGTAATTGGCACAAGAGTTGGTCAACCTCCTAAATGCTGCGCGTGCTGTTTGTTCAACAACAACGTTTCAATCGGAGGAACCAACGATCGATGGCTGAGTTGATTTGAAACACGAAACGGCGACGGTGGTTTTATTTCGTATCATAAAAAGCACATAACATAGGCATACGAAGGTTATGTAGAGGGATCGCATGGCTTAGGGGTCTGAAAATTCTTTAGACCAACGTTTCACAAAGCCAAGTTTTGAGTTGGTCTTAGATATCGATATGTGCCAAGAAGTTCAGCTCTCGGTCACATAATTTGCTCGAATCCACAAAAGATACGGGTTGATTATGGAGAAGGGAGATATGAAGGAAGGAAGGATTGACTGACATTTGGCAATATTTAGCTCTAAGCAGTTTTTGAGGCACCAGAGTGGGAACTATTGAGATCTTGTTGAATAACAAAACTTCATTTTATTAGCATACAGTGAAATATGGGAATGTTTGATGACCATTTCAATATCGTTAATAGTAAGGATAAAAAGCATAGGACTTAAGTGGCTACATTGGGGGACCCCTGAGGTAGCTTAAAATGGGTTGGTGAGGGTAGATCTGAAAGTAATATTGTACTATCGGTTTCCTTAATACGACAAAATTCATTTTATATGGATATGTTTAAAGCCGAGGGAGGAAAGTTTGAAAAGTATAAGTCTATGAAAAATGTTATTAAATGCCTTGCTAAGGTCATAAAAAATAACATCTACTGCTTTCCGTTCTCTGTTGTGGGTATGGGCAACAAATTCAACAAGGTTAGTGGCAGTAGACCTGCATTTAGGAAAACTATGTTGTCTAGGAGAAATGACAGATTTACAACGGAAACTTAAAATGTCGTACAGAATGATTTCTAATATTTAAGGTATGTGGGGAAGTTTAGCAATGGGACGATATGTTGTTATATGGATGTTAAAAACCATCACTCTTAGCCCCCTTTTCATGTATTCGAGTTATGAAAGAGGTTTTCCATATCTGAGGGAATATACCTTGAGATAGCAAAAAAGACAAAGATTTTGGAGAGTGGAGAAGATAGGGTTAGTGAGCATTTTTTAAGGAAAATAGCGGGAGAATGCTAAAGTTTTTATGAAGGTGAGTGTAGATATTCGTGAAGGCAATAACTTCCATGGATGTCACCATTTAATGACCATTTCCGCTGCCGAAATTTCTTGAGGTAGTTCAGGAAGACTACTGTCCATGTCTTCGGCAGATAGTATTTTGTCGAAGATTGAAGTATTGTTCCTTTTCTTTGTATTCAAAGAAATCTTAGTATTCAAGCGCATCATTTCGCAAGAACTACAATTTATTTTCAAGGTCTTTTGGAATACGAGCTGTCTTTTTTTCTTGGTTTCCTACAGTTATATATATATAGCAGAGAGAAAACTGATATTGCAGCTCAGTGAAAATCTCGGCCAGCGTTTGTTCAGTAATGGGTGTAGGGAGAAGTGAAGTGCAGGAAGAAGAACTTTGTAATTTTATTTCAAAATCTAATCGCACTTGATTAATGTTATAGTTGATTACTTTGGCTGAAGCATGTAAGGAACTTAGTTTTGATTCAATGTCAGACCAGAGCAATGTAAAACCCGTGGACAGAGCATTTGACAAGTTGAGAGCGGAATCATGAAGAGGCTTTAAGGATTTAGTTGCAGTGATCTATTTTTCAAGATTGTTTATTTTATTCATTGAGAGTTTGACTGCCCAACACTTTAAAATAGGAGATCAAAATTTTTTGACTTTCTTAAAATCTTTTTTTGAGTAAAAGAGTTTTCATTAATTAGTGATTCTCTAAGGCATTTGATCGCAAGCATAATGTCACAAATTGATATGTTCTTACAACCATCACAATTAAAAATAAAGTTAATTTAAAAGTTTTTTTACGTTAACACTCACTCTTTTACCTATACCAATGCAGGAGGGGTGAAGGGATTTGCCACAGAGACCATTGCATATAAAAAAGTACGCGGTTACGTCAGCGTCGCAGTAAATCGGATTGGCACACGACATTTTTTGGAAACTTAATGTGGTTCAGTAATAATATCAACACTCAGCAATATTTACAGGCCATGGAAAAATATATTACCAGCATATGTAGGTAAGGAGCAGTAGGCAAGATAAATCAAGGGAGCAAATCAAAAACTCGCCCGAATGGTTCTGAGGCAGAATAAAAGCGTAGAACTAGCTATCAAATAGGCTGCGTGCTAGTTTGCCTCCTCTGAAGATTTAACAATTGGTTTGCCATTGCCGATGAGCTTTGGAATCGAAGAAGTTGAGGAGTTTTAAAAAAATTACTACAAATGACCAAACATTTTTTGCGTTGTCTTTCGGACATTTTATAATTCTTCGCCGTAATTTTCGTTCATGCAAAAATGTTCTTCTTTCAATAATAGTGTTGCATGAGATCCTTAGTCGTTGTGCTTTTTCCGATTTTCCTCTGTAGAGTTGGCTTACTTTGTAAGATCGGAAACTTACTTTTTTAAACATCATAGCTTCTTTACACATCGAGTTAAACTAAGACTCTGTTAGGAAAGCATCCCTAGAAAAAACACATTTGTAATCATTTCAGCAATGACACCAATATCACTATCGACGAAACAAAGTGACCAGTTAGAGAAGAAATTATTATGGCCGTACCAGTTAACATTCTCATGTTGCCAAACAGTCCTGGTGTAAAGTTTTCTTTAACTAGATAATTGGACGACGAGAAATTTGCTGAAATGACACAATGGCCCGTAGTTCCAAATGATGAAATTACACCTATAGTATACTTATTAGGGTGAGATGTAAGAAAAAAGTCAAGAGTATTGGCGGCTTGCCCAGGAAAATCCGCAATTTGAGTTGGCACGTCGATCAGTTCGGTAAGGAGGTGCAACCGCAAAGATTTTGACATACTTCCCTTTGGGTGTTGTCTTAACTGTAGTGGATCTCATGGGAATTATGAACATTGAAATCACCCGCAATAACGTTTTCAGTGCGGGGACAAATGAAAATAATTTGTGAGATGGAATCAGAGAGGCCATCAAGCTCGTTAAAAATCGATTAACTACCTTAGTTTAAGTCACAAGAAATTGAGGTTCATATTGCAACATTGAGTGTATTGGAAAAGGCTTCTGGCAAGCAATATCGTTCCTAATATAAACGATGAGACCATGATGGGAAAAAGTGGCACCAAGGTACACCCATGTAGAGCACATTTCAATCAATTAGTATTTACCGCAACCTTAGTTTTACTTAGTGTTACGGAGCCGGCCGTGTTGCTTAAGAAAAAGTTCACCTGAAAAAAAAAAAAGAAAAAAAAAATTTTTTTTGTTAAAAAAACAAAAAAAAAAGAAACAAATAAAATCGTTTTATAAAACAACACGCGAAACCATACGACACACAGAGTATACGCAAGCCTCTGCGACATACATACATATGTACGCATTTAATTGATTGACTCATTTTTTTGTCAATTTCAACAAATTTATATTTATATCAAATGTATATCTACTTACCTGTTTTTATTAACTTTTGTTAATTTTCTTTGTATCCTTTATTGTTTTACTTTCCTTAAAAGAAAGAAAAGATAAATTAATTTAATTATCAAACACAAAAAAGAAAACAAAAGTACTTATATGTAGGTACAATGTTGTTGTGAAACGACATACTTATGTATATACTTACATGTCGATATTCAATATCACAAAAATTTGCTTATTTCTAATTCCAATCGTCGGTGAAATGATTCCCAATTTGATGGATTATCTGATTATACATCTGGGAATTATTTTACAACTATTTATTAGTAATTAAACAAAAGGAAAGTACATACCTACCTATGAAAAGCTGTGCAGTGATAGGAATTTTGTTTGTTTTGTTGACATTTTTTTTTGTTTTTGTAAGTACACACTGTTTGTTTGTTTCAGACTAACTTACAGTCTGCGCAAGGATAAAAGCTTCATCTCTTTCTAACCAATTAGAATGATTGTATGAAGAGTTAAAGTATTGTTTTACAAAAGGTAGTAAGAGTAGGAACAGAGGTGTGGGGAAAAGCTTTTAGTTTAAGCATGTATTAGTAAATTGTTATATGAGTATAATATTTATTGGAAATAGGTTTTAAGTATTTGTGTAACATAGTTATGGACAAAGGGGGAGACAATATGATAAAGATAGAGATAGGAAATAATACCCCTGCTAAGATTTTTTTAGTTGGAAAATTAATAAAAATAGTTATCTCACTCAGATTATAGAGGTAACTATTTATATGGATAGAACAAAGACTGGAATGGCATAGAGGAATTTCATGGCCATTTTTTCTGGAGAACTCGGTCAAGATAACTAGTTCATCAAGTTTAGTTTTGATTCTTGTTTTTCTTTAAAAGAAAAGAAAAGTTTTTTTATATATATAAAATAAAAATTGAAAGGAAACAAAAGAAGGTGTTATTACCACCGGGAGAAGAATTTTTTTTGAGGAAATCTCCTATTTCGCAAATTATTTTTAACTAGCAGAGGTTTAGGTTTGGATTTCGTTGGAATTGACCTAAGCCTCTGCCATTTTTCTTTAATTGGATTTCTTTTATCCAAGTTTAAGCGATTTTGGGAAATCTCTTACCGGATAGAAAAAGGAGGAAGCAGAAATTTATACCTAGGAAGGAAATGAATAAATTTTTTTTAGTGAATAGTTTTTCTTGAGTGAAAAAAAAAAATTAAACTTGAAAGACAAAAAAAAAAGAAATATTAAGTATTGAGGAAATAGTGAAAGAAGAAAATTTAGAGAAAAAAAGGAAAAAAAAAAAAGTGGAAACGTTTTTTTTTTATTATTTAAAGTTATTTTTTTATTATTATTTTAAATTTTAATAATCAATTAATTAAGCTAAAAGTGTAAAGTGTTAAAAAAAAAAAGAAGAAAAACAAATTATCTAATACTTACATAAAGTGTGGAAGATACATTTCTCCAAAGTGCTGCCGGCAGAACATCGAGGGATGCAAATCTGTAAGTGGTTTTACGTATAATTTTTATAGATTTGGACATAAAGGTCCTGTATTGGATTTTAATTTTTTTTAACACTTATTTTTTTTTTTTGCTTAATATATATTATTTTTTTTTAATTTAACGTAGATTCAATTTTGATTTTTAATTTTTGTTATTTAAATTGGATTTTTTTTTTATATTTTTTTTAATAAACATTTGTATTATGTGAAGGCAATACATTTTTTTTAAATGGATTACTAAATTTAAAGCTAAAAGGTGTGTGATGGCTTGACAGAGCCGTCTTAAGGTAAGATTTCGTAGGACAAACGTAGACAGACCAACGGACATAATTATGTGACTGGTAGGTTGTTTAGGGGCTACCTTCGAGAATTTCGGCCAAGAAGGTAGCATTTGGAAGTATCCTTCTGATACTTGGGTGGGCTGGCCAGACCTCGTCAACAACATCAGACGAGCGTCTGGAATTTAGCATGGTGATATCCAGGGGAGAGAAAAAAAGTAGGGTGCATTAAGATTAGGGTCTAGTATAGGGTTTTAGATTAAGTATTTTTTTTTAGTAGGTATATTTTTGTGGTGATGGGTTTTATTTTTATTTTTTTTAGTTTTAGTTTTATTAGTTTTATTTTTATCGTAGGTTTAGTTAGGTTAGTTTTTAACTATAAAAAAATGCACTTTACTTACTTGTGGTTTTCCTTGGATATTGTCAGGATCCTCGGGTTTGTGTATTCATGTCCTTACCTTTTAGAGTAGAATTATCCTTTTCCTCATCCTTCCTTTTCCGATCCTAATTTTTTTTTTACACTCAGGCACGATAATTTTGTTTGTCGAACAGGAGGGAACAGTAGAAGCGGAAAGAACCACCCCCAATCTGTCGAGCTTAGCCGTGCAACGACAAGCGTGCCGCCGCCCTTCTACTGCCCCAAAGAAGTTCCCCCGTGGAAACCTGCTTCGCAACAATGGCGCCCAACGTTTTCGCTTAGTGCGCAAACGAAACCTGATGGCTTTGGCTTAAAGCCACTTCAAGGGGACGATTTTTCTCGGAAGGTCGTTTCCTTGGACTTGCTTTGGCCTCACGCGTTTTTTTATTATTTTGATTTTTTTTAACTTTTTATTTACACAAACCGGGGATACTTTTGGTAGGATCACGAATGGAGAACTGCTGTCCAATCATCAGGCCAAGAGCCCGTGATCGTGTGAGGTAGTTCAAAGTTCGTGATCACACCAAGGGTAGAACAGGGTCGTAGAGCCTTGAGGCTCTGTTTTCCATGGAGTTAGGTACAACCAGACTCACTGTGAGGTAGAGGTTCGGGGTTCGAAAGCCTTGTTCGTGTGGACGTTTATCCTGATTTCATAGCCAGCCATTGACTAGGCTATATGCCAGGAAATATGAAGTGGTTATGAGAGAGGGATAAGCGGAAGCACAAGCTGAATTTCAGGTGCACCAGTCACAACATGACGTACGTGAACGGACAAAGGACGGACAAATACTGGTCTTACCTAAAGGATAGGAGAACTTTGTCAAGCTTCACACACCTAAGCGCCTAAACATATATTAGAACAAAAAAAACACATAAACAAAATACATTTTTTTTAACAATAAGTACATTTTTTTTATTGCTTTTTGATTTTTTTTACAGTTTTAAGTTTTTATGCAAATTTTTTTTAAAAACATTTTTTTTCAAATTTTCTTTTTTTTTATTTCTTTTTATAAATTTTTTTTAACATTTGATTTACAGTTTTTTTTACAATTTTTTTTGAGTTAATTTAGATTTTTTTTTAAGTTTTTAGTTTTTGATTTTGATTTTTTTTTACTTGTTTTTATTGCTTAAATTATATTTTTTTTTATTTTTAGATAAATTTTTTTTCTAGTTTATTTATTTTTTTTTATGAATTTTACTTCTTAGTTTCACTTTTAAATATTTTTTTAGTTTTATTGAATTCGCATATAGTTTTGTTAAGTTGTACATTCAAGTTTTTTTTTTAGTTTTGCATAATTTTTTTTATATTTTTTTTAATTCGTTTAATTTTTTTTATTTACTTTTTATTTATTTTTTTATGTTACATTCCTTTTGATTGAAGTATTAGTTAGTATTTTTTTTTTATTTTCATAGATTTTTGGAATTTTTTTTTATTTTTTTTATCTGAAATTTTCTGTTAATTATTTAACTTTTAATTCCTCACTTTCTTTGTCTTGGCTGGCAAGAGAACAAAAAAATGGCAGAGGGAAGTAAAAACATAGGTTCAGTTCCGGAAGAGTCCTACCTAAGTTCTACACTTAACATGGACAGAAACAAAAACGATTGGAACGATAATTTTCAGGACATTACGAAATTGATACGGGACGTAGACATAACTGAAACGGAAAAAATGAACTATGACTCAAATCTACCAAAACAAACAAGAACATACAAAACACAGGACCGGATAACAGAAAAATATTCTGCAATCACAAAAATACAAAAGGAACTGACAGCCTTAAACGAACGAGACAAAATACGTGAACAAACCAAAGAACTAGAACGGGAACGAATACAAATAGAAGAAGACATGAGGATACTAAACAACGAAACTAGAGAAGAAAGAGGAGTAGTCAACACACGTCCTTCAACTTTTACAATGACTAACGACGACATTTACGAACGGATGCAGCAAGTTGCTTCTCTGACTGTTAAGGAAAGTCAGACCAGAACCCTCAGTTTCATGGCAGATGGTTTGACCGATGTCATGAAGCAACTTGACAAGAATATGAAAGAGGTGCATCTGAAGCTGAGTAATTTAGAACTTTCCTTGGCAGGCCAGAGAGACACATCTGTGCAACATGACTTAATGCCTGGACAAAGACAACTACAAGACAGAAACCAAAAACGTGACAAAAGACAAGACACTAACTTCTACAATGACACAACCTTTGAACGGAATAACACATTTAGAAACACCGGCGTTTTCAGACAAGACACTATGGAAAACATGAGACATGACGCTAATAACCCTAGAACGGACGCAAACAGAACATTTAGACAAGACACAACTTACAGACAAAACCCAAGACAAGACATATCTTTTGAAAACGATACAAGACCAAACCGACGACTAGACGATACTTACATACAGACAGACAGACAGACTAACTACTCGAGGAACAATCAGCCGATGTCCCATCCATCAAATGATCCTTCCTCCAACCGCAGGGTGGATGTTCACAAGTGGGGGATCAAGTTTGATGGATCGGCGAAAGGTTAGTCGGTTGAGAGTTTCCTTTTTAGAGTAGAGACGTTACAAAAGACAAACAGGCTGACAAACGATGAATTGTTCAGAAACTTTCACCATTTGGTCGCAGGCCCTGCAGAAAGATGGTATTGGCAATTTATGGAAGAAAATCAGGGCGATGAACTCCTCAATTATTTTGACCTGAAGTCAGAACTTCTTCGGCAATTTAGAATTAATAAACGAGACCATGAAATCCTCAGAGCCATAATGGATCGGAAACAGCTACCCCACGAGACATTCGATGAATTTTATTCTGACATTAGGGGTTTAGTTTTACAAATGCAGACAAGACCAATCGAAGGTGACTTAGTTTCAATGGTTCGGACAAACATTAAGGACAGGATAGCTACATTGGTTTTTGGATGTAAGATAAGTAGTATTAGAGATTTAAGAGACGAATGCCGGAGAGCTGAAGAACATTTAGCTTTAAGAGAACAAAAGACGAGAAAGTTTATTAATGAAATTGACAGAGAAGAAATAGATAGAAGAGAAATTAGAAACTATATTGACGAAGAAAACGGGATAGAGGCAATAGAACATAGACAAGATAGGAGATATCGCAATACATTGGACAATAGAGTAGATATAGATAGACAAAGGAAGAGGTCAGATTTTTCGGGAGAGAACCGAAAAGCATTAGGTGTTTGCCCTTCTTCATTTCATTCCTTGACTTGCTTTAGTTGTGGGAAGGGCAACATCTCTTTCAAATGTGATGCTTGTCAGGAAAACCGGAATGTCGGCAGTGCATCCGGGAACCAACTGCCGAAGACAAATCCTGTCCCGGAAAATCTGAACCAGAACCTGCAGGAATAAAAATTTTGAAAAGAGTAAACAAAATTGATGAAGAAGAAACTTACACTAGACGAACTACAATTCCAACTAAGACTCTTCATCAAAGAATGATTGACTATGACGAAGCTAGAAAGCGGATCTTTGGTGAGGAGTTGGACGCTGTGAAAAAGAGTAGGAATTAGTTAAAAATAGCTAGGCTTAGGGAGAAATGTGCAATACTTAGACGTAGGAAGAACCAAATTGACGCATCCATTTTAACCATTAATGACGACAATAGGCCATACGCGAAAGTGCTATTAGAAGGTGAGGAATTTTTAGGACTATTAGACAGTGGTGCGTCAGTGACTTGTTTAGGTAAGGGTTCATTAGATTTTATAAGTAGGAAAAACATTAAATTGACGAAGATGACTAATCAGATAAGGACAGCAGATGGAAATCAACAGAAAATAGTAGGTAGGTTCAAATCAACTGTCTCGTGGAGTAGCAAATCCATAGAACTAGAAATCTTTGTCGTTCCAAGTCTCCAACAACCTCTATATCTGGGTGTAGATTTTTGGAGAGCATTCAATGTAGCTCCAACCATTGTGAGTGAAGTGGGAACGCCAATGCCGTCCAAGGAACAGCCTGCTTTTCGAGATCTTTCTCTAGCACAAGCACAACAGCTGGAGAAAATCAAGTTACTGTTTCCTTCCTTTACTGCACTCGGGTTGGGTAAGACAAGTCTGGAGGAGCATGTGATTGAGGTGGATGACGAACAAATTCCCACCAAGCAAAGGCACTACCCAATTTCGCCAGCCGTACAAAAGCTCCTGTACGAAGAGTTAGACAGAATGTTGGCACTGGGTGTAATAGAGGAGAGCAACAGTGCTTGGAGTTCTCCAGTAGTTTTGGTGAGAAAGAGCGGAAAAAACAGGCTGTGCTTAGATTCGCGTAAAGTTAATGCAAGAACGAAGAAGTTTGCGTACCCACTTCCTCACATAGAAGGTATTATTAGTAGGCTGCAGGATACAAAATTCATCTCCAGTATCGATTTGAAAGATGCCTTTTGGCAAATTCCTCTGGAGAGCAAATCAAGGGAGAAGACTGCTTTTACAGTCCCTGGTCGGCCGTTATACCAATTTACGGTTATGCCGTTTGGTTTGTGTAACGCCGCCCAGAGAATGTCTAAGCTAATGGACAAAGTCATTCCCGGTAGACTCCGTCAGAATGTCTTTGTCTATCTCGATGACCTCTTGATTTGTTCTCCAGATTTCGAGACGCATATTAAGGTACTAGAGGAGGTCGCTATTTGTCTGCGTCAAGCAGGTTTGACGATTAATGTCGAGAAAAGTAGGTTTTGTTTCAGGGAAATTAAATATTTAGGGTATGTAGTTGGTGACGGATGCATACGGACTGACAGAGACAAAGTATCGGCCGTCGAAGATTTTCCTATTCCGAAGACCCCCAAACAGCTCCGTAGGTTCCTTGGCATGACGGGGTGGTATAGACGATTTATACCAAACTTTGCAACAATTGCGGCCCCTATGACCGATTGCTTGAAGAAGGGACAGACATTCGAAATGACTGACGAAGCACTAACTGCATTTCAACTACTCAAAACGAGTTTAGTTACAGCTCCCATACTAACAAATCCTGACTTTTCAAAACATTTCTATATACAATGTGACGCTTCAACCTCTGGTGTAGGGAGTGTGATTTTCCAGATGGACGAGGAGAAAAATGAACGACCGATAGCATTCATGTCTCAGAAGCTAAATTCCGCTCAGCGAAATTACACAGTAACTGAACTTGAATGCTACGCGGCCGTTTTATCAGTAAAGAAGTTCAGAGCCTACGTTGAAGGATTACCTTTTACTATCATCACCGATCACGCAAGTTTGAAATGGTTGATGACCCAAAAAGACCTTACAGGACGGTTGGCCCGTTGGAGTTTTAAACTACAGGGTTTCGACTTCGTGATCGAGCATAGGAAGGGTGTCCAAAACGTAGTCCCTGATACTCTTTCAAGAGTTCATATGGAAGAGATCACGACCGATAATTCAGCACCAGAAGTTGACTTTAATTCACCGTATTTCACTTCGGATGAATATGTTGAGTTAAAGAAAATAATAGAACGCGACCACGACAAACTACCTGATATCTGCATATCAGATGGATTTGTATACAAACGGACCGATATACGAACGGGCGACGCTATACAAGATGACCGAGCATGGAAGCTATGGGTTCCTACGGAGTTGTCAGCGGATCTCCTTAAAGCTGCTCATGACTCGCCTGCTTCTGGACATGGTGGTATAAACAAGACCCTGTCGAAATTACGGCAAAAATATTTTTGGCCGGGGATGGCCACCGATGTTCAGAACTGGGTGAGATCATGCGACGTTTGTAAGTGCAGCAAATCGGTAAACATAACGACTCGACCGCCGATGGGAAAACAGACAGTGACGGAACGACCTTTCCAACGCCTATATATTGATTTCCTTGGACCCTACCCTCGTACCAAGAATGGTAACACACACATTTTTATTGTTCTTGACCATTTTAGTAAGTTTGTGTTTTTAAAAGCAATTAGAAAAGCAACATCATCTGAGGTAGTAAAATTCTTAGAAGAAAGTGTTTTTCATGTTTTTGGTGTCCCAGAGTTTATTCATTCTGACAACGGAAAACAGTTCGTATCAGAACTATTTTCCAGCTTTTTAATAAAATACGGAGTTAAACATGTCAGAACTGCGATTTACTCGCCCCAAGCTAACGCTTCGGAAAGAGTAAATCAATCAATTCTTTCTAAAATTCGATCATACCTCAGTGACGATCAAAAGCACTGGGATCGACATGTTAGCAACGTTTCGTTTTCATTGCAAAGTGTCGTTCACGACGCAATCGGTGTTGAGCCATACTATGCTGTATTTGGGACACACATAATCCAACACGCAAAATCATATGACTTGTTAAGACGATTAGGCCTAGTAAGAGAGTTAAAGACTGAGATCCTCGAAAAAGAAGACAAGCTTGAACTTATTCGAGCTAAAATTTTTGACAATTTGCAGCTTTCCCACCAGAGAAGCGCAAAGATATATAATACTAGAAGTAGGAATGTGCAATACAAAACAGGACAAGTAGTTTTTCGTAGAAACTTTAAACAGAGTAACAAAATGGAAAACTACAACGCTAAATTAGGGAAAAAGTTTGTTAAATCCATTATCCTGAAACCTATAGGTAACTCTCTATACGAAGTAGGTAACTTAAGAGGTGAGAAGGTAGGTGTCTTTCATGCGAAAGACCTACACTTTTAGATTAATCAAACATGACGCATTCAGATGATGTTCGCTTACGACTGTGATATTAGGCTAGTTGATTTTGTTTATTTATTTTATTTATTATTAGTATTCATTTTACCTTATTGACATTTAAGCTGTGATATTTTATCTATAAATTAGTAATTTGATTATTTTTTTTGTGATATTTTATACTTTTATTTAGGTTTTTTGTATCTGTGATATTTTAAAGAAGTCTTAGTACCTGATTTTATTTTAAAGATAGTTTATTTACTTGTTTAATTTTTATTTTTATCTGTGATATTTTATCCAATATAGTTTTATTCATTTGTTTTTTTTTTATATGTGATATTTTATTTTATATATGATTATTATTTTAATCTGTGATACTTTATCCTAATTGATTTTTCTGTAATTAGTGTATAAGCATTCCTCACACCTCCACTAGTCAAAATATGTGTTGTGTGTTAGTTAAAACTTAACTATATTCTTTTTTTTTAATAAAAAAAAAAAAATTAAATACAGCCCGGCTAGCTCAGTCGTAAGAACACGAGACTCCTCAGGTAGTGGGCTCTTTCCACACGTTACTGTGAAGAAAATAAAAGAACGGGTTATTTTACACAAAATAAAAATATAAATAAGAGTTATTTGCCTGCCCCTTTTTTTTACGATGCAAGTGACCTCACGACCACTCAGGTTCTTTCATCGATCCTGTTACGGAGCCGGCCGTGTTGCTTAAGAAAAAGTTCACCTGAAAAAAAAAAAAGAAAAAAAAAATGTGTTTTCTTAAAAAAAAAACAAAAAAAAAAGAAACAAATAAAATCGTTTTATAAAACAACACGCGAAACCATACGACACACACAGTATACGCAAGCCTCTGCGACATACATACATATGTACGCATTTAATTGATTGACTCATTTTTTTGTCAATTTCAACAAATTTATATTTATATCAAATGTATATCTACTTACCTGTTTTTATTAACTTTTGTTAATTTTCTTTGTATCCTTTATTGTTTTATTTTCCTTAAAAGAAATAAAGAAAGAAAAGATAAATTAATTTAATTATCAAACACAAAAAAGAAAACAAAAGTACTTATATGTAGGTACAATGTTGTTGTGAAACGACATACTTATGTATATACTTACATGTCGATATTCAATATCACAAAAATTTGCTTATTTCTAATTCCAATCGTCGGTGAAATGATTCTCAATTTGATGGATTATCTGATTATACATCTGGGAATTATTTTACAACTATTTATTAGTAATTAAACAAAAGGAAAGTACATACCTACCTATGAAAAGCTGTGCAGTGATAGGAATTTTGTTTGTTTTGTTGACATTTTTTTTTGTTTTTGTAAGTACACACTGTTTGTTTGTTTCAGACTAACTTACAGTCTGCGCAAGGATAAAAGCTTCATCTCTTTCTAACCAATTAGAAAGATTGTATGAAGAGTTAAAGTATTGTTTTACAAAAGGTAGTAAGAGTAGGAACAGAGGTGTGGGGAAAAGCTTTTAGTTTAAGCATGTATTAGTAAATTGTTATATGAGTATAATATTTATTGGAAATAGGTTTTAAGTATTTGTGTAACATAGTTATGGACAAAGGGGGAGACAATATGATAAAGATAGAGATAGGAAATAATACCCCTGCTAAGATTTTTTTAGTTGGAAAATTAATAAAAATAGTTATCTCACTCAGATTATAGAGGTAACTATTTATATGGATAGAACAAAGACTGGAATGGCATAGAGGAATTTCATGGCCATTTTTTCTGGAGAACTCGGTCAAGATAACTAGTTCATCAAGTTTAGTTTTGATTCTTGTTTTTCTTTAAAAGAAAAGAAAAGTTTTTTTTATATATATAAAATAAAAATTAAAAGGAAACAAAAGAAGGTGTTATTACCACCGGGAGAAGAATTTTTTTTGAGGAAATCTCCTATTTCGCAAATTATTTTTAACTAGCAGAGGTTTAGGTTTGGATTTCGTTGGAATTGACCTCTGCCATTTTTCTTTAATTGGATTTCTTTTATCCAAGTTTAAGCGATTTTGGGAAATCTCTTACCGGATAGAAAAAGGAGGAAGCAGAAATTTATACCTAGGAAGGAAATGAATAAATTTTTTTTAGTGAATAGTTTTTCTTGAGTGAAAAAAAAAATTAAACTTGAAAGACAAAAAAAAAAGAAATATTAAGTATTGAGGAAATAGTGGAAGAAGAAAATTTAGAGAAAAAAAGGAAAAAAAAAAAAGTGGAAACGTTTTTTTTTTATTATTTAAAGTTATTTTTTTTATTATTATTTTAAATTTTAATAATCAATTAATTAAGCTAAAAGTGTAAAGTGTTAAAAAAAAAGAAGAAAAACAAATTATCTAATACTTACATAAAGTGTGGAAGATACATTTCTCCAAAGTGCTGCCGGCAGAACATCGAGGGATGCAAATCTGTAAGTGGTTTTACGTATAATTTTTATAAATTTGGACATAAAGGTCCTGTATTGGATTTTAATTTTTTTTAACACTTATTTTTTTTTTTGCTTAATATATATTATTTTTTTTTAATTTAACGTAGATTCAATTTTGATTTTTAATTTTTGTTATTTAAATTGGATTTTTTTTTTATATTTTTTTTAATAAACATTTGTATTATGTGAAGGCAATACATTTTTTTTAAATGGATTACTAAATTTAAAGCTAAAAGGTGTGTGATGGCTTGACAGAGCCGTCTTAAGGTAAGATTTCGTAGGACAAACGTAGACAGACCAACGGACATAATTATGTGACTGGTAGGTTGTTTAGGGGCTACCTTCGAGAATTTCGGCCAAGAAGGTAGCATTTGGAAGTATCCTTCTGATACTTGGGTGGGCTGGCCAGACCTCGTCAACAACATCAGACGAGCGTCTGGAATTTAGCATGGTGATATCCAGGGGAGAGAAAAAAAGTAGGGTGCATTAAGATTAGGGTCTAGTATAGGGTTTTAGATTAAGTATTTTTTTTAGTAGGTATATTTTTGTGGTGATGGGTTTTATTTTTATTTTTTTTAGTTTTAGTTTTATTAGTTTTATTTTTATCGTAGGTTTAGTTAGGTTAGTTTTTAACTATAAAAAAATGTACTTTACTTACTTGTGGTTTTCCTTGGATATTGTCAGGATCCTCGGGTTTGTGTATTCATGTCCTTACCTTTTAGAGTAGAATTATCCTTTTCCTCATCCTTCCTTTTCCGATCCTAATTTTTTTTTTACACTCAGGCACGATAATTTTGTTTGTCGAACAGGAGGGAACAGTAGAAGCGGCAAGAACCACCCGCAATCTGTCGAGCTTAGCCGTGCAACGACAAGCGTGCCGCCGCCCTTCTATTGCCCCAAAGAAGTTCCCCCGTGGAAACCTGCTTCGCAACATTAGTGAAAACAAACTGGTCTGTATTGCACAGTGTAGAGGTAAACAAGACAAACATTCTTTCTTAAGCCGAGAACATTCCAATAGACGACATGAGAATTACTTACCTACCATTAAAAATATTAACACTCAAAATACAATTCTCGCCAAGTCAAGCTGTGTAGTGTGAGCATAAATTAATGTCTGCAAAAGCAAAAAAGCAAAAATCTATCCTCTACCCTCTACTTTCAACGAGAAGTGGGACGTGGTGTTAGACAGCAATTACGAATACGTTGCCAAATAAGAAAATCATGCGTACTTTGGACTATTGAACCACGAGGACTTCGAAAAGTGAATCCCTGTGTCGGACGATGAAACGTAGTGGGAAATCTGGATTTGTAGTTTCAACTCACCTCTCCTTACATCCGGAGTAAAGCATTGTCTGGTAGAGATACTGCAACATGCTGACACGTCATCCACCCATTGCAGATATGTTGCAGTTCCGGCAAATGAAGGCATCCTGATCAGAATGGCAGTGCCTAATCATTGGTTTTTTAACTTCCGAAACATGATCGTTTTTAACGTCATCTGCCCCAGGGAGCAGTACCAAGCACCCTTACATGGCGCAGAAGTATTTGAATTATTCAATTCATGCGAGGCCAGTACCAAAGAAATGCAATTTTGTTATCAGAGAAGTTACCAGACAAAATCTGAATTCAAGCAACCTTTGGTAAATCACTCAATAATTCTAGAAGCTCTGAAAAAACCTTTTCCTTCTTTGAAATCTATGCCAACCTTAACACCGTGGACATTAAAAACCGGCGACAACAAAAACATTGCCGGGAACATGCTAGACGGGAAGCGTTCCATCAAAGAACTGGAGCTCGATCTAAAAGTTATGGAGGCAGAAAGGAAACTGGAGGCGCACAATTGGGAAATTTCAACCGCAGCGGAAAAGAGAAGCATCCTGACTTTGAGGTGAGCTACGCACGTGTTTGAGGGGGTAGGCTGCGTAAATATAAGTTTAAATAATTATATAAAATGAAGTGTAATAGTTTCAATAACAGGTTTAGACAGAAAAATTAAAGGTATTTTTAAATTTTCATTAAAATTAAAATGTATTGTAAATTAAACTGTAATTAAATTAAACCAAGATTCCACTAGATTTAAGTTTACAAAAAAAAAATATTATTTAAGACTAAATAAATATATTGTAAAATTTGAGAGAAATATAAGTTAAACCATAGTTTGTTAAGGCTTAAATTAAAATTTTATAAATGGGGAGAATACACAAAATATGTTTATTATCCATTTGTTTAAACATTTTAAACTTACTTTATTTATTTTTAAATCTTATTGTAGATCTTAATATTAAAGAAAAGTTCATTAACATAAGAAAAACAATACTCTAAATATATAACTATTGTTATAAAACCATAGAAAAGAATAGTAAAAGAAAAAAAATATATATTATATATGTTATATTATATGATATATTTTATGTTAATAGTAACAATAAAAGTTAACCATCGAAGTTGTTGACTCTGGTTGAAACTTTCCCTTGAGGGGGAGGAATGTTACACCCTGCATTTAGGTTGCCAACATAAATTGCGTTGAATAAGCAGTCAAGTCATTGCACTGTTGTAATTGGCACAAGAGTTGGTCAACCTCCTAAATGCTGCGCGTGCTGTTTGTTCAACAACAACGTTTCAATCGGAGGAACCAACGATCGATGGCTGAGTTGATTTGAAACACGAAACGGCGACGGTGGTTTTATTTCGTATCATAAAAAGCACATAACATAGGCATACGAAGGTTATGTAGAGGGATCGCATGGCTTAGGGGTCTGAAAATTCTTTAGACCAACGTTTCACAAAGCCAAGTTTTGAGTTGGTCTTAGATATCGATATGTGCCAAGAAGTTCAGCTCTCGGTCACATAATTTGCTCGTATCCACAAAAGATACGGGTTGATTATGGAGAAGGGAGATATGAAGGAAGGAAGGATTGACTGACATTTGGCAATATTTAGCTCTAAGCAGTTTTTGAGGCACCAGAGTGGGAACTATTGAGATCTTGTTGAATAACAAAACTTCATTTTATCAGCAAACAGTGAAATATGGGAATGTTTGATGACCATTTCAATATCGTTAATAGTAAGGATAAAAAGCATAGGACTTAAGTGGCTACATTGGGGGACCCCTGAGGTAGCTTAAAATGGGTTGGTGAGGGTAGATCTGAAAGTAATATTGTACTATCGGTTTCCTTAATACGACAAAATTCATTTTATATGAATATGTTTAAAGCCGAGGGAGGAAAGTTTGAAAAGTATAAGTCTATGAAAAATGTTATTAAATGCCTTGCTAAGGTCATAAAAAATAACATCTACTGCTTTCCGTTCTCTGTTGTGGGTATGGGCAACAAATTCAACAAGGTCAGTGGCAGTAGACCTGCATTTAGGAAAACTATGTTGTCTAGGAGAAATGACAGATTTACAACGGAAACTTAAAATTTCGTACAGAATGATTTCTAATATTTAAGGTATGTGGGGAAGTTTAGCAATGGGACGATATGTTGTTATATGGATGTTAAAAACCATCACTCTTAGCCCCCTTTTTATGTATTCGAGTTATGAAAGAGGTTTTCCATATCTGAGGGAATATACCTTGAGATAGCAAAAAAGACAAAGATTTTGGAGAGTGGAGAAGATAGGGTTAGTGAGCATTTTTTAAGGAAAATAGCGGGAGAATGCTAAAGTTTTTATGAAGGTGAGTGTAGATATTCGTGAAGGCAATAACTTCCATGGATGTCACCATTTAATGACCATTTCCGCTGCCGAAATTTCTTGAGGTAGTTCAGGAAGACTACTGTCCATGTCTTCGGCAGATAGTATTTTGTCGAAGATTGAAGTATTGTTCCTTTTCTTTGTATTCAAAGAAATCTTAGTATTCAAGCGCATCATTTCGCAAGAACTACAATTTATTTTCAAGGTCTTTTGGAATACGAGCTGTCTTTTTTTCTTGGTTTCCTACAGTTATATATATAGCAGAGAGAAAACTGATATTGCAGCTCAGTGAAAATCTCGGCCAGCGTTTGTTCAGTAATGGGTGTAGGGAGAAGTGAAGTGCAGGAAGAAGAACTTTGTAATTTTATTTCAAAATCTAATCGCACTTGATTAATGTTATAGTTGATTACTTTGGCTGAAGCATTTTAGGAACTTAGTTTTGATTCAATGTCAGACCAGAGCAATGTAAAACCCGTGGACAGAGCATTTGACAAGTTGAGAGCGGAATCATGAAGAGGCTTTAAGGATTTAGTTGCAGTGATCTATTTTTCAAGATTGTTTATTTTATTCATTGAGAGTTTGACTGCCCAACACTTTAAAAAAGGAGATCAAAATTTTTTGACTTTCTTAAAATCTTTTTTTGAGTAAAAGAGTTTTCATTAATTAGTGATTCTCTAAGGCATTTGATCGCAAGCATAATGTCACAAATTGATATGTTCTTACAACCATCACAATTAAAAATAAAGTTAATTTAAAAGTTTTTTACGTTAACACTCACTCTTTTACCTATACCAATGCAGGAGGGGTGAAGGGATTTGCCACAGAGACCATTGCATATAAAAAAGTACGCGGTTACGTCAGCGTCGCAGTAAATCGGATTGGCACACGACATTTTTTGGAAACTTAATGTGGTTCAGTAATAATATCAACACTCAGCAATATTTACAGGCCATGGAAAAATATATTAGCAGCATATGTAGGTAAGGAGCAGTAGGCAAGAAAAAATTATTTTAATTTCTGAATTAGTCGTGTCGTGAAAAATGGGCGGATAAATCAAGGGAGCAAATCAAAAACTCGCCCGAATGGTTCTGAGGCAGAATTAAAGCGTAGAACTAGCTATCAAATAGGCTGCGTGCTAGTTTGCCTCCTCTGAAGATTTAACAATTGGTTTGCCATTGCCGATGAGCTTTGGAATCGAAGAAGTTGAGGAGTTTTAAAAAAATTACTAAAAATGACCAAACATTTTTTGCGTTGTCTTTCGGACATTTTATAATTCTTCGCCGTAATTTTCGTTCATGCAAAAATGTTCTTCTTTCAATAATAGTGTTGCATGAGATCCTTAGTCGTTGTGCTTTTTCCGATTTTCCTCTGTAGAGTTGGCTTACTTTGTAAGATCGGAAACTTACTTTTTTAAACATCATAGCTTCTTTACACATCGAGTTAAACTAAGACTCTGTTAGGAAAGCATCCCTAGAAAAAAAACATTTGTAATCATTTCAGCAATGACACCAATATCACTATCGACGAAACAAAGTGACCAGTTAGAGAAGAAATTATTATGGCCGTACCAGTTAACATTCTCATGTTGCCAAACAGTCCTGGTGTAAAGTTTTCTTTAACTAGATGATTGGACGACGAGAAATTTGCTGAAATGACACAATGGCCCGTAGTTCCAAATGATGAAATTACACCTATAGTATACTTATTAGGGTGAGATGTAAGAAAAAAGTCAAGAGTATTGGCGGCTTGCCCAGGAAAATCCGCAATTTGAGTTGGCACGTCGATCAGTTCGGTAAGGAGGTGCAACCGCAAAGATTTTGACATACTTCCCTTTGGGTGTTGTCTTAACTGTAGTGGATCTCATGGGAATTATGAACATTGAAATCACCCGCAATAACGTTTTCAGTGCGGGGACAAATGAAAATAATTTGTGAGATGGAATCAGAGAGCGCATCAAGCTCGTTAAAAATCGATTAACTACCTTAGTTTAAGTCACAAGAAATTAAGGTTCGTATTGCAACATTGAGTGTATTGGAAAAGGCTTCTGGCAAGCAATATCGTTCCTAATATAAACGATGAGACCATGATGGGAAAAAGTGGCACCAAGGTACACCCATGTAGAGCACATTTCAATCAATTAGTATTTACCGCAACCTTAGTTTTATTTAGTGCAAACAAACTGGTCTGTATTGCACAGTGTAGAGGTAAACAAGACAAACATTCTTTCTTAAGCCGAGAACATTCCAATAGACGACATGAGAATTACTTACCTACCATTAAAAATATTAACACTCAAAATACAATTCTCGCTAAGTCAAGCTGTGTAGTGTGAGCATAAATTAATGTCTGCAAAAGCAAACTTTCCCAAGTGTTGTGCCCATAAGATAATTTTCAACAAAAAATTAATTCACTTATACATAGATACATCATTATTATCCCAAAAATTAATAGATGACACGTTTTATAACAGACGCGCACAGGAAGGCTATTTATTTGAGAATAAGCATAATTCGTAAGTATACAATTTTAACAAGATAGGAGCAAAATTACTATTGTGTATGTTGACGTATAAGTGTAAGTAAGTGTCGATCCTAAGCTCGTTGAAGACGGATGTCGAGGTGCGCGCACAATTAGTTAAACGAAGTCCAAACAAATAATTGTTGCGCGTTGTTATCGCGAGTGCTTTAAGGAAAAAAAATAATACACGCTCGTTGAGAAATTAGAAAAAAAACCCTCGCGTGTGCTGTAAAAAAAAATAATAGTGTTCACTCGCGTCGTAGGATGAATGAAAAAGATGCCCACTCGCGCTGAAGAAGAAAAAAAAATAAATAAAACGCATTCGCATAACAAATTATTCTCTATTCTGTCCCAAGACCTTTGTGCTTAACTGCCTCTTTCTTATCTACTGTAGGCATCGTATGACCATACAATGCTTGCGGTAAATAGATAAGGGCATCTGAATTTGTCTTATTGTGCTGAATGTTTGGATTGATTTTTTGTAAACAGGCTGTCTTATGGGCATAACACCTAAGACAGTTTGATTATTACAGAAGTTAATTTTGATTTTCACTGCGCAGTTCGACTTAATCAGAGTTGTGTTTTGTATGTAAGTATTTTTAAATGGTAAGTGATTTTTGTGTCGTGTATTCAAATGTTCGTGGTTTAAGAAAGAATTTCTTTCACGTGTACGTCTACACTGTTCAACACAGGCCAGCTGTTTTGGCATTAAGTGAAACTCAGGTTGGAGCAAATACTGATTTATCAGAATTTGCTCTACATGGGTATAGCTTGGTGCCATTACTCTTTTCTCATCATGGTCTCGTGGTCTATGTTAGGAATGATATTGCTTGCCAGAGCCTTCCCCAATATGGGCAATGTTCCAACACGGACTTTAACTTCTTATGGCTCAAATTTACTGTCCGCAAGCATGTCATTCATTATTGTTTTATTTACAGGAGTCCAAATCTTGACAGTAATTCGACTTGTAACGAGTTTGATGCACTGTCTGATTCCATCTCGAAAATTGTTTCCCTTTGTCCTCGCACTGAAATCGTTATTGCGGGCGATTTCAATGTACACAATTCCAACTGGCTCCGCTATTCTGGTCAGACAACACCCGAAGGAAGGTATGTCGAGCTCTTTGCCGGGTTACATCACCTTACCCAACTGATCGATGTGCCAACGCGTATACCGGATGTTGCTGGGCAAGCAGCCCATACTCTTGACTTGTTTCTTACTTCTCACCCTGATAAATATACCATTAGTGTAACTTCTCCATTTGGCATTTCAGACCATTGTATCATTTCAGCTAATTTCTCATCCCCCACCCATCCAGTTAAAGAAAAACTTCCCACCAGGACCGTTTGGCAATACGAGAAAGCCAACTGGGACGGCCTGAATTTCTTTTTCCGAAACTTTAACTGGTCACTATGCTTCCTCGATAGTGACATTGATGCCAGTGCTGAAATGATCACAAATGTGATTCTTCTAGGGATGCGTGCTTTTATTCCTAACAGAGTAAAAAGCATCAAACCTAAAGAAAAGTCTTGGTTTAATTCTGAGTGTAAAGAAGCTATCAGGTTCAAAGAAGTAAGTTTCCGATCTTACAAAGCCAACCCTACAGAGGAAAATCGGAAAAAGCACAAACAAGCAAGGAACTCATGCAACTCCGTTATAGAAAGAACCAAATTTTTGCATGAACAAAAATTACGGCAAAAAATTATGCAGTGTCCCAAAGGCAGTAAAAATATTTGGTCATTTGTAAAAAATATAAAAAACTCCTCGACATCTTCGGTTCCAACGCTCATCGACAATAACAAACCAATTGTTTACTCTTCAGAGAAGGCAAACTTGCTCGCCGCCCATTTAGCTGCCAGCTCCACGCTGCCTCAAAGCAACGTTGCCCCTCCTGTACTTGAGAATGTAAATTTTTCCATGGGACACATTTTTTTCCGCACTCGTACAGTAGCAAGAGTTCTCAAAGATCTCGATATACACAAATCCGCTGGCCCGGATGGTATACCCCCGATTCTTCTGAAGAGGTGTTCTTCCACACTGGCAAAGCCACTGCGTAAGCTTTTCCATCGCTCCTACTCTTCTGGAATCTTTCCTAGAAGATGGAAAACAGCATTTGTCCAGCCTGTCCCTAAGAAAGGTGACCCATCCTCCCCCTCCTCCTACCGACCCATAGCACTGACATCCCTTCTTTCTAAGGTCATGGAAACACTGATTAACCGTCAGCTTAAGGAATATCTCGAAGATCGTAAGCTTCTCCATGACCGTCAGTATGGCTTCCGCAGCAACCGTTCCACTGGTGATCTGATGGCATATCTCACCGAACAGTGGAACAAATCTTTACATCGCTTTGGTGAAAGTAAGATTATTGCTCTTGATATCTCCAAGGCATTTGATAGAGTTTGGCATGAAGCTCTCTTATCGAAAATGCGTGCTTTTGGGATCGATAATACTCTTGTTTGTTGGATTAGAAGCTATCTTCTGGACCGTTCAATACAAGTTGTATTGGACGGATTCAAGTCTGATTCCCATAAAATAAATGCTGGTGTGCCCCAGGGCTCTGTTCTGTCTCCGACTCTTTTCCTCATTTTTATAAATGATCTTCTGTCTGTTACTTCTAATCCACTTAACTGTTTTGCTGACGACTCTACCCTCAGCTTTTCATATTCGTTCGATAATTCACGTCCTTCGCCTTCGGACGTACAATTGCAACGGTGCCGTATGTCAAGCTCATTAAACTCCGATTTATACAGCATTGTCAAATGGGGTAATAGAAATCGTGTGGAGTTTAATGCTTCGAAAACTCAATGCTGTCTTCTGTCGTTAAAGTTAAACATTCCCCCAATGCCATTGTCCATGAATGGCACTTACATCGAAGAAACCGAAAAGCTCTCAGTACTCGGTATGTGTGTCAACGACGACCTCCGTTGGAACGACCATATATTTGAGATCGCTAAGAATGCTGCAAAGTGCTTAGGTTTTCTGTATCGGTGTAAGAAGTACTTTTCCCCATCTGATCTGGCTACAATTTATAAAGCGTTTATACGCCCTAAACTCGAGTATAACTCCCACCTCTGGGCAGGTGCTTCGCAAACATCGCTTCACCTGCTTGATAGAATACAAAATCGAGCGTTAAGATTGATAGGTAATAGAACTGCCGCTGAAACAATTGCCCCACTCGAACACCGACGCAATGTTTCATGTCTTTCCTTATTTTATCGTTTCTTTTACAAAAAATGTTCACTCGAAGTAGCCAGTTGCATTCCTCCCCTTAAAAGTTTCTCCCGTAATACTCGTCTCGCAAGGAATGCTCATCAGTTCACCCTTGAGCCTAATTTCGGACGTACCGTGAAATATAGGGATTCTTTTTTTAGCCGAACGACACGAATCTGGAATAGTTTACCCGGCGGGATTTTCCCTTGCCATTTTGATCTGCAAACATTCAAAACCAATGTTAATCGGCACCTCCTATCTCTCCCCTCCCTATCTTCGTAATGCCCGCGCAGTGTGTTCTACATTAAAAGGGAAACACATAATCCCTTGTGCGCGCGTTAATTATAAAAAAAAAAAAAAAAAAAAAAAGTTATATAAACTAATATACAAAAAGGTATCTTTAGATGTACGTTGATACAATAATTAACACCTCCTCCCTCCTATCAATGTACATTTATTTTTTAAAATTACATAATTGCAGTGAAAGCTTTCGTGTAGTTTAGATCTCGCAAACTGTTCCTTGCTCTATAGTCTTTGCTTATTTAAAATGTCCCCAAACATCTGCGCTAAATACCATTTCGGATTATCCGACACAAACTATATTGAATGTGAATATCCTTACAATCTATGTCAAATGACCTTCCCTAATTACATTGCTGATTTCAAATTGGAAACTTTAAATAAATTTACAATGTCTTAAAATGCAAGTTAAAAAAATCTCTGTATGCTCGTTTTTGATTCAGCCACCTGGCCAATTGGTGTTAATGTAAGAAAGTTCATTAATGTTCATTAATTCCCACAAACAACCAAGCAACCCAATATAATACCTGTCTCTTAACCTTCCCATCTTCTTTATATTTTGATGCCACTAGACATGTGTAATGCAGCGCTGCGTTGAAGCAAAGCGCTAGCGCAGCAGCTGCGTTGAGTGGGCTGATACACTCTATCAGTGTGCCGCGCAGTTGCGGTCCGCGCAGTTGGGGTCCACGCAGTTGGGGTCCGCGCAGTTGGGGTCCGCGCAGTTGCGGTCCGCGCAGTTGTGCGCCGCGAAACTGCTTCGAATAAGAAGCGCTGCGCAGATACACAATACACTTGATGTATCTACAACGCTTTTTCGTATAGGATGTAAGAAATTAAAAAAAAAATGAGCTTTTTAAATGTAGTCGTGGTGTGGTTGCTCGTACCTGGTAGGGTTTTGTATATTAATTAATGTATTGAATGTATTGCTACGTGGCTTAGTGGTTAGTGTGTCGGACTGCTAAGCGAAAGAACCTGGGTTCAAATCCAGCTCATAGCCACCTTTTTTTCTGGGGTACTGCCTCTTGCGAGGAACTGACGAGACCTCCAAGAGTAAAATTTGTCTCGAAAAAGTGCATCTCATGTAGCCGTTCGGACTCGGCGGTAAACTGTAGGTCCCTTCCATTTTTGCAGAGTAACAACACACACACAGGAATGGTTGTGAGTATAAGTCACTAGGCCTTGCCTCCTTAAGGAGCTGTCGCACCAATAAATTTATTTATAATGTATTGAATGTAAATCTTACGTTAAGTGTGAGTGTCGGGTAAGACAAATAGTATAGAAAATGGTAGAGTGGATGTATTTTTTTTTGATATTAGTGATATTTTTATTAGTTTAACATTTTGAAAAAGACTACAGGGTATTTCGAATTATCATTATTTTAATTATATTATGACATGATTATTATAAATGACATTGGAACTCAAAATCGCAAAAATGTTAAAATGGTAGATATTTAGTTTAGAGGAATAGGTATTATAGATGAAATTGAATAAAACAAAAGTGTGTTTCTATGGACACATTGCCGGACAGCACGGACGTTACCATAGTGTGCGCATTCTTCTCGAGTCAGGGTCTCAGGTGTCATTCATTGCCGACCGAACCGCTCAACGCCTAGGCCTTTCTCGCAAACGTGTGAGGATTCCAATAGTAGATATCGCATCCAAGTCTGCTGGGGTAACTAACGGTTTAGTTAGTCTTAACCTCAGTTCGTGTTACAATTCGGACTCAATTGATATCAACTGCTTTGTTTTGCCAAACATCACTTCGTCACTTCCACCAGTACCAGTAAATCAAATTCCTGTAAACCTTTATTCGTCAAATCCCGCTGATCCGAAATATTATGAACCAGGTCCAATTGATATTCTAATAGGGGGCGATAGAGTTTTTAATATTATTACAGGAGCTGCTAAAGTCCAAGAAGACGGATTCCTTACTTACATTCCAACCATTTTTGGCTGGGTTATCGCTGGGTGTAATTCCCAATCCTCAGGAATTAAGACTCTTCATATTTGTTTAAAACAGGATCTAGAATTCGATTTAGAAAAGTTTTGGAGGCTGGAGGAAGTATCTAACGAGCAACCAATGTCTGTAGAGGAGCAGTTGGCAGAAGACAACTTTGTTAAAAATCACATGCGTTGTGAAGATGGAAAGTATGAAGTAGAACTTCCATTCAAACCATCGACAACCTTTGACTTGGGAGATTCCTAGGGCACCGCTATAGTTCGTTTTCATTCCATTGAACGGAAATTCAATTGGAATCCAAATCTTAAATTAGAATATATGTAAAATTTATTAATGAATACATTGCTCTTCGTCATATGCAAGAAATCCCTTCCAACGAAATCATAAATTTACTGCACTATTATTTGCCGCATCACGCAATATTCAAAAAAGACAGTAGTACTACAAAAATTCGAGTTGTGATCGATGCTTCGGCAAAAACTCGTACTGCACAGTCACTTAACGAAACTCTTCTCGTCGGTCCCACCATTCAGCGCGATATATTTTCAATCTGCTTAAGATCTTGTCAACATGCCTACTTAATGACAGGAGATATTGAGAAAATGTACAGGCAAATCTGGGTGTCTAAGAAACACACAGATTTTCGGCGAATTGTCTGGCGTGAAAACCCTGATGAACCTTTAAAACACTATCGCCTTCTCACCATAACGTACGGAACGGCTTCCGCTCCATTTTTAGCCATCCGAGTTTTAAAGCAGTTAGCTGCCGATTCTTCAGGTATTCATCCTCGCGCATCAAAAGTTCTTTTGGAAGATTTGTACGTTGATGATGTCATCAGCGGCGCAGATACCATTGATGATATTATATCGCTTCGAAAGGAGCTATTCGAGCTCTTGAAATCAGCTGGGCTCAACTTACGGAAATGGACGACAAACTGTTGGCCACTCTTGATTTCTCAGCCAGAAGATCAACGAGAGCTTTCACCAGTTGACTGGGAGGAATCAAATTCTGTCAAGGTCTTGGGTATGCAGTGGTGTCCTTCGAAAGATGTTTTTTCCTACAAAGTCAAATTCAATCCATTGAATATATATACAAAACGTCATATATTATTAGAAGGTTCAAAAATCTTCAATCCATTGGGATTTCTTGCTCCGGTTATCATAGGAGTCAAAATCTTGCTTCAAGAACTTTGGAGAAAGAAAATCAACTGGGATGAGGAAGTTCCAAAAGCCTTATCGCAACAATGGAACACTATACGGAACGAGTTACAAATCGTCGAATCTTTCGTTATACCACGAGTCATCTATTTGGTAATAGATTTTAATGAAACTCCAAATATTCGTCTCTTAGTATAAATGATAACTAAAGTGAATTTTTTTATTTGTGTAGTGAAATCTGCGGTGTTCTTCCAGCAAATTAAATAAAATTTGCCAATGTTTGCTATAATAAGCAAAAGTAATTATTTGCGCTAATGGTGTGTATTATGATGCACTCTGCATTAAAATATTTATTTTTGCTTACATTTTTTACTAAAAAACAAATATTTAGATTTTCATTAAAATCTATCTCAAAACTTATTTTGGTATTTTGCTCAAAGAACACTGCAGATTTCACTATATTCGTCAAAATTATGAAAATAACTTGCTCAAATGGGCGAGAGTGGTCTTGGGGCTTGAGATTTCGGAAAGAAAGGAGGTAAAAAATCGATTGAAATTTTGTTAATCACTTAAAAATCACTAGTTAAAAAGTTTTTTTTGGAAAAAATTAAGTAAGCCATTTCATTTCTTTTACAGTTTTGAATTTTAAGAAAACATTTTTTTCAAAATCGTTTGACCAATTTTTTTTCAAAAAAACGTTTTTTTTTGAAAAACTTTTCGAAAACATATTTCAATTTTTTTTTTTTTTGAGTATGCCAACATCTAGCAGCTGGTAGTTTTTATCAGAAAAAAAACTCAAAAATAATTATTTCATTTTTTTAATTAGTTTAAGAGTTTTCTCTGAAAAAAAACTAAGTTTTTAATAAAATTTGAAAACTAAATGCCTATCAAGGGAAAAAAATATTGAAAATCGTTCGACCAGTTTTTTAAATCTTTTCAAAAAATATTTAAATTTTTTTTAGTATGTCATTATAAGAAAATCTGTAGTTTTCATTTGAGAAAATTATTTAAAAAGAATTCAATCAACCCTTTTTCAAAATATTTTTTTGGAAAATTGAAAAAAAAGTTTTTCAAAACTTGTAAATGCAATATTAATTTAATTATAAATGACTTCCTGTTTGCAAAATATTATTGAAATCGGAATAATGGTTTACAATAAAACCGAAAACCGTTCTATGAGAGGTAACGTTATAGAACAAACCTTTAAAAAGAATATTCTAACTGAAACGAGAAAATCAAACTTTTTGTGAAAGATTGTATGGCAGGTAACGTTATTTTTTGACCTAGAGCAAAAATGAAAAACACCCCCCGAGATACTACCAAATAAATACAAAATACCAAGTTTGAAGCAAATCGGCCCATCCGTTTAGGCTGTAGAGGTGCGAACAGACAGACAGACGGACGGACGGAATTTCCGGACCCACTTTTTTTAACTTCTCTATTATTGTAACGTCATGTTTGATTGTTAGAATTATTTTTGCACGAATCCATAACTTGCATTATAGTACCTATAATCACATGCAGACAGACCGCCCAAAAAATATTTTTTTCTCCAAATACCCATAGTGCGCACCATGCGCAATTGCGTTGAAGCATTGCGCTGGTACTCTTAACTGCGTTTGCGCTAGAGTATCAGCGCAGCAATTTTCGTTGCGTTACCCATGTCTAGATGCCACTGCTGCGTATGATAAACTTTCTCTATATTATCAAAACGTGGGAGGAATGCGAACGAAAACTAATCAATTCTATACATATGTCATGGATTGCTCGTAAGATTTGGTTGCTCTCACGGAAACATGGCTTAATGATGGTGTACTTTCAACAGAATTGTTCGATTCAAGTTATGTTATCTGTAGAAGAGATCGTAATGCATTCTGCACTAGATTGAACCGGGGAGGAGGGGTGCTGGTTGCTGTTAGTTCTCTTTTTAATAGTAAAAATATTGAATTATCAAACAGTTCAGGTATGATTGAACAAATATGTATTTGCGGTGAATTCACAATAAGATCTCATGATATAACAAGCTTAAATAGAAATAAATTTTTTTTTCGTTTCTTATATACCACCTTATTCTGATTTTCTTGTTTATAGTGCACATGTTAATAATATAAAAAATATAATTTTTACTTCCGATCAAAATTGTTTTGCTGTTATTTTAGGAGATTTCAATCTTTGTAACATTAAATCGATCTACACGCATGAAGATAAATATTTATTTCCTATGCATGTTGTTAAATACTTTGAGGTCGTTGTAACTGACACTTTTTCTAAATTTATCTCAAGTAAATAATGTTGTGAATGATATAGGTAGAATTTTCGATTTAATTTTTGTTCAAAATGGACTAGAAGTTTTAGTAAAAAGATGAAAATCCATTGTTAAATAATAGTATACAGCATAAAGCCTTAAATGTAGTTTAAAATTTGTCAGTTTTACGGAGTTTAACAGACCCATTATCTTATCCTATTACATATATTTAGTATAATTTTAATAAGGCCGATTACATTTGTATATATAATTACATCCTAAGCTCAAATTGGGACAATCTTCTAAATATAACTGAATTCCATCATGTTTTTCTGCTTTTATAAATTTGATTCAAGAATTTATACCATGGAGAGTTATGAAAGGGGGGTCCAATAAACATATTTGGTACTTAAAAGATCTTATTCGTTTGAAAAATGCTTTATGTATGTTGCAGAAAAAAAGTAACACCAATTCAAATTTTCAAAGCATGTACTAACGTGTACGTAATGAGTATAATTTCTTAAAAAAAAATCTACATAATCAATACATATGGACAATAGAATCCAAAATCAAAACTGATTCCAAATCTTTTTGGAAATTAATTTTTAAGCATTAAACGAAAATCAGTGGAAATTGCCTCTAAGATGAGCTATAAGGGAAAAGTAAGTAGTGATATTTCTGAAATTTGTAACATGTTTGCGAGTTTCTTTCAATCAAATTTAATGATTGATTGTGTAAGAGATAATTATGTTTTCCAGTTTTTCCACAAATTATTGATATGGGTTCGATGAGTATAACCGAAGAAGAAGTGTTTACTGCACTCTCTAGCTTGGATTCTTATTTAAGTATGGGACCCGATTATATACCTGCAGTGTTTTTAAAAGAATTTGCTATAAATCTTTTATAACTGCCATAAATAAGTCAGGATCCAAGCAGTTAGTTGAAAATTATAGACCCATTGCGAAGTTACAATTGATTCCGAAGATTTTGGAATCGATTGTTAAAAACAAAATCTATGAATCGTTAAAAAATCACATATCGGTTTTTTAGCATGCTTTTGTTCATGGACGATCCACAACAATTTGATATTATTTCTAAACTTCTGTTTAAAAAACATGGAAAATAAATGTCAAACTGATGTAATTTTCACAGATTTTTCAAAGGCATTTGACAGAGTTAATCATTTAATTTTAATTAAGAAAATATTTTCTTTAGGTTTTCACTCTTCTATTTTTAAATGGTTTAGCAATTATTTATGAGATCATACGCAGTTTGTAAAAATTGGATCGGAATTATATTATAAGATTTGTAATTATTCTGGTGTTCCGCAAGGACCATTGGGACCCTTGTTGTTTTTGCTTTTCATAAATGATCTTTATATTTTTCAAATTGTTTAATAATTGTAGATGATGTTAAAATGTTTAAATCTGTTAATTCTGTTGCTGATTGTTTGGATCTACAAAAAGCTTTTGATATTCTATATCGATGGTGAAATGTAATTTTTTTAGACTTGAATATAAAAAAAATTACTGTTATGTCTTTTTCAAGATCTGTTACACCTATTTTATTTAATTATCAGCTGTTAAATGTAAAATTAGATAGAGTCGTAAGCCAAAAAGATCTTGGAGTCATTTTTGATTTACAATTATCTTTTAATATACATATTAATTACATTATATCTAGAGCTAATGCTATGTCCGGATTTATGTTTCGAAATTCCTAGGATTTTTGAGATCCTTATATAGTATAATCTCTGTTCGTACCGTTGATCCGTCCCATTCTAGAATATTGTTGTGTTGTATGGTCGCCGCTATTTAAACAAAGGTTTAATATGCATTGAGAAAGTTCAAAAAAGATTTACAAAGTATGCGCTACGAAAACTGAATTGGTCTGACTATATGCCATCTTATAACAGTAGGCGCCTATATATTGGTTGATTTAAGGTCTTTATCTTGTAGAACAACTTATTATTCTATAATGTTTGCAAGAGATGTGATAATAGGACACATTGACTGTCCCCCGCTTCTGGCTTTGTTTGGTATAAATGCACCATCTAGACCTAGATATAAAAAAAATTCATATTGCGCGGCATACGCGCATGGTCAAAATGAACCTATCACAAATGCCTGTGTTAAATTTAATGAGTATGAAAATGTTTTTGACTTTGATCAAAACAGAAATATTTTCAGATATAATATTTTGGAAGCAATAGTTTAAACTTATACTATTCCTTTAATTTATATTATATATCAGGTTAAGTAGTCTAAGAAAGTTTGTTGTAACTTATAGACGGTAAATAAATAAATAAATAAATAAATTTAATACAAACAAAATTTTAATTTTACTATAAATGTTTTAACTTTGTGAAGTTAAATTCAAATTTAATAGTATATAATATTCAATAAAAAAAATTCAATTAAGAAATTATTTTTAAAGAAAGTTTCCAGTACTAATTTCAGACAATTGAAATGTTTTGTTTTATCTAATGGCTTCTTTGAAATATCGGCAGCCATTTCACGAGTAGGTTTATACGTAACTTTAATTTCATTATTTTTCTGAGTTCTAGAAAGTGACCACTTTTTTGTTTTGAAACAGTTTTGGCATCGGACATACCAAATTTTTGGATTAGCTTCTCGATGTATTCTTTTTGGTTAACTTCAATTATTCCACTGTCTCCTTCTCTGCTAACGTTTATTCCAAGAATATTTTGAAATATGGGAATGTTTGATGACCATTTCAATATCGTTAATAGTAAGGATAAAAAGCATAGGGCTTAAGTGACTACCTTGGGTAGTTTAAAATGGGTTGGCGAGAGTGTATCTGAAAGGAATATTGTACTTTCGGTTTCCCTCATAAGAAAAAATCTATTATATATAGATATGTTTAAGGCCGAGGGAGGAAAGTTTGAAAAGTATAAGTCAATGAAAAATTTTATTAAATGCCTTGCTAAGGTCAGTAGAGATAACATCTACTTCTTTCCGTTCTCAATTGTATGTATGGGCAACAAATACAAAAAGGTTAGTGGCAGTAGACCTGCATTTAGGAAAACCATGTTGTCTAGCAGAAATGACAGATTTACAACGGAAACTTAAAATTTCGTACAGAATGATTTCTAATATTTTAGGTATGTGGGAAAGTTTGGCAAACGGACGATAGTTTTTAACATCACTCTTAGCCTCCTTTTTATGTATTCGAGATAAGAAGGAGGTTTTTCATGTCTAAGAAAATTTACCTTGAGATAGCAAAAAAAACAAACATTTTAGAGAGTGGAGAAGATGGGGTTAGTGAGCATTTTTTTAGGAAAATAGCGGGAGAATGCTAAAGTTTTTATTAAGTTGAGTGTAGATATTCTTGAAGGCAATAACATCCATGGATGTCACCATTTAATGACCATTTCCGCTGCCGAAATTTCTTGAAGTAGTTCAGGAAGACTACTGTCCATGTCTTCGGCAGATAGTATTTTGCCGAAGATTGAAATATTGTTCCTTTTCTTTGGATTCAAAGAAAGCTTAGTATTCAAGCGCATCATTTCGAAAGAACTACAATTTATTTTCAAGGTCTTTTGGAATACGAGCTGTCTTTTTTTCTTGGTTTCTTACAGTTATATATATTGTAGAGAGAAAACTGAGATTGCAGCTCAGTGAAAATCTCGGCCAGCGTTTGGTCAGTAATGGGTGTAGGGAGAAGTGAAGTGCGGGAAGAAGAACTTTGTAATTGTATTTAAAAATCTAATCGCACTTGATTAATGTTATAGTTGATTACTTTGGCTGAAGCATGTAAGGAACTAAGTTTTGATTCAATGTCAGACCAGAGCAATGTAAAACCCGTGGACAGAGCATTTGACAAGTTGAGAGCGGAATCATGAAGAGGCTTTAAGGATTTAGTTGCAGTGAACTATTTTTCAAGATTGTTTATTTTATTCATACACTGTGCACAAGATTGTTGCGATTGAGAGTTTGACTGCCCAACACTTTTAAATTAGAGATCAAAATTTTTTGACTTTTTTAAAATCTTTTTTTGAGTAAAAGAGTTTTCATTAATTAGTGATTCTCTAAGGCATTTGATCACAAGCATTTTAAATGTTCTTACAATCATCACAACTAAAAATAAAGTTTATTTAAAAGATTTTTACCTTAACACTCACTCTTTTAACTTTACCAATGCAGGAGGGGTGAAGGGATTTGCCACAGAGACCATTGCATATATAAAAGTCCGCGGTTACGTCAGCGTCGCAATAAATCGGATTGGTACACGACATTTTTTGGAAACTTAATGTGGTTCAGTAATAATATCAACACTCAGCAATATTTACAGGCCATGGAAAAATATATTACCAGCATATGTAGGTAACGAGCAGTAGGCAAGAAAAAATCTAATTTGAATTTAATTTCTGAATTAGTCGTGTCGTGAGAAATGGGCAAGAAAAAAATTTTTATTTCGGATAAGTATAAACGAAAATTGCGGAAAAATCAAGGGAGCAAATCAAAAACTCGCCCGAATGGTTCTGAGGCAGAATAAAAGCTTAGAACTAGCTGTGAAATAGGTTGCGAGCTTCCTATGAATATTTAACAATTGGTTTTCCGTTGGCGATGAGCTTTGGAATCGAAGAAGTTGAGGAGTTTTAAAAAATTTCAACAAATGACCAAACATTTCTCGCTACGTCTTTCGGACATTTTAGAATTTTCGTTCATGGAAAAATGTTTCTTTCAATAATAGAGTTGCATGAGTTCCTTAGTCGTTGTGCTTTTTCCGATTTTCCTCTGTAGAGTTGGCTTGCTTTGTAAGATCGGAAACTTACTTTTTTAAACCTCATAGCTTCTTTACACATCGAATTAAACCAAGACTGTCAGGAAAGCATCCCTAGAAAAATAACATTTGTAATCATTTCAGCAATGACACCAATATCACTATCGACGAAACAAAGTGACCAGTTAGAGAAGAAATTATTATGGCCGTACCAGTTAACATTCTCATGTTGCCAAACAGTCCTGGTGTAAAGTTTTCTTTAACTAGATGATTGGACGACGAGAAATTTGCTGAAATGACACAATGGTCATTTATCACTTATACATATAAACGTCATTATTATCGCAAAAAATAATAGATAACACGTTTTATAACAGACGCGCACAGGAAGGCTATATCGGAATATCGGAATCCAATGAAAAAATTGTTAATTTCTCAGCCGAACTTATTATGGCGATGTAATGCATGTGTCATCAATCACAAAACTATAAATTTGATGGTTGATAAGATTTCACTTTTAAGTTCAGTCAAATGACCTTGGCCAATTACATTGCTGATTTCTTATTGGAAACTTTAAATAAATTTACAATGTCTTAAAACGCAAGTGAAAAAAATGCATGTGATGATGATAATTGTTCTCTCACAAAAGAGAATTCAAATTTTCTCATAGATGTCTTTCCCGCTTCTTCCACCTCTTTGCAATCTAAAATGTGTGCTAATGCTAATATTAATAATGAAATAGAACATAGTGCTGCTATTATTGACACTAAAAAAAAACACCTTAGGCCTAATGAACTAAGAAAGCGCAAACCGAAAAGTGTCGTAGGTTCGGATAAGTATTCCACTTTAATCGTAGTTGTACCGGGAGTTAAATGGCTTCACCTGTCTCGATTTGATAATAAAACAACAACTGATTCGATAATTTCATACATAAGTTATAAAATGTATGTTCCAGATAAAAGTATTAAAAACACCATGCTAATAAAAAGTTTAGCTGACATATCAGAGTTTACCTACATCAATTTTAAAGTGGCCACTCCTCTAGATCTCTTTATGCTCGCTTTTGATTCAGCCATCTGGCCAATTGGTGTTAATGTAAGAGAGTTCATTAATGTTCATTAATTCCCACAAACACAACCAAGCAACCCAATATAATGTCTGTCTCTTAACCTTCCCATCTTCTTTATATTTTGATGCCACTGCTGCGTATGATAAACTTTCTCACTATTATCAAAACGTGGGAGGAATGCGAAAGAAAACTTATCAATTCTATACATATATCATGGATTGCTCGTATGATATGGTTGCTCTCACGGAAACATGGCTTTATGATGGTGTACTTTCAACAGAATTGTTCGATTCAAGTTATGTTATCTATAGAAGAGATCGTAATGCATTCTGCACTAGATTGAACCATGCAGGAGGGGTGCTGGTTGCTGTTAGTTCTCTTTTTAATAGTAAAAGTATTGAATTATCAAACAGTTCAGTTATGATTGAACAAATATGTATTTGCGGTGAATTCACAATAAGATCTCCTGATATAACAAGCTTAAATAGAAATACATTTTTTTTTCGTTTCTTATATACCACCTAATTCTGATTTTCTTGTTTATAGTGCACATGTTAATAATATAAAAAATATAAGTTTTACTTTCGATCAAAATTGTTTTGCTGTTATTTTAGGAGATTTCAATCTTTGTAACATTAAATGGATCTACACGCATGAAGATAAATATTTATTTCCTATGCATGTTGTTAAATACTTTGAGGTCTTTGTAACTGACACTTTTTCTAAATTTATCTCAAGTAAATAATGTTGTGAATGATATAGGTAGAATTTTCGATTTAATTTTTGTTCAAAATGGACTAGAAGTTTTAGTAAAAAGATGAAAATCCATTGTTAAATAATAGTATACAGCATAAAGCCTTAAATGTAGTTTTAAATTTGTCAGTTTTACGGAGTTTAACAGACCCATTATCTTATCCTATTACATATATTAAGTATAATTTTAATAAGGCCGATTACATTTAACTACATCCTAAGCTCAAATTGGGACAATATTTTAAATATAACTGAATTGCCATCATGTTTTTCTGCTTTTATAAATTTGATTCAAGAATGTTTAGGTAAATTTATACCAAGGAGAGTTATGAAAGGGGGGTCCAGTAAACATATTTGGTACTCAAAAGGTCTTATTCGCTTGAAAAATGCTTTATGTTTGCAGAAAAAAGTAACACCAATTCAAATTTTCGAAGCATGTACTGTCGTGTGCGTAATGAGTATAATTTCTTAAAAAAAAATCTACATAATCAATACATATGGACAATCGAATCCAAAATCAAAACTGATTCCAAATCTTTTTGGAAATTTTTAAGCATTAAACGAAAATCAGTGGAAATTGCCTCTAAGATGAGCTATAATGGAAAAGTAAGTAGTGATATTTCTGAAATTTGTAACATGTTTGCGAGTTTCTTTCAATCAAATTTAATGATTGATTGTGTAAGAGATAATTATGTTTTCCAGTTTTTCCACAAATTATTGATATGGGTTCGATGAGTATAACCGAAGAAGAAGTGTTTACTGCACTCTCTAATATAAATATATATATAAATATATTATCTAGACCCGATAATATACCTGCAGTGTTTTTAAAAGATTTTGCTATAAATCTTTTATAACTGCCATAAATAAGTCAGGATCCAAGCAGTTAGTTGAAAATTATAGACCCATTGCGAAGTTACAATTGATTCCGAAGATTTTGGAATCGATTGTTAAAAACAAAATCTATGAATCGTTTAAAAATCACATATCGGTTTTTTAGCATGCTTTTGTTCATGGACGATCCACCACAATTTGATATTATTTCTAAACTTCTGTTTAAAAAACATGGAAAATAAATGTCAAACTGATGTAATTTTCACAGATTTTTCAAAGGCATTTGACAGAGTTAATCATTTAATTTTAATTAAGAAAATATTTTCTGCGTATGATCTCATAAATAATTGCTAAACCATTTAAAAATAGAAGAGTGAAAACTTCTATTTTTAAATGGTTTAGCAATTATTTATGAGATCATACGCAGTTTGTAAAAATTGGATCGGAATTATATTATAAGATTTGTAATTATTCTGGTGTTCCGCAAGGACCATTGGGACCCTTGTTGTTTTTGCTTTTCATAAATGATCTATATATTTTTCAAATTGTTTAATAATTGTAGATGATGTAAAAATATTTAAATCTGTTAATTCTGTTGCTGATTGTTTGGATCTACAAAAAGCTTTTGATATTCTAAATCGATGGTGAAATGTAATTTTTTTAGACTTGAATATAAAAAAAATTACTGTTATGTCTTTTTCAAGATCTGTTACACCTATTTTTTTTAATTATCAGCTGTTAAATGTAAAATTAGATAGAGTCGTAAGCCAAAAAGATCTTGGAGTCATTTTTGATTTACAATTATCTTTTAATATACATATTAATTACATTATATCTAGAGCTAATGCTATGTCCGGATTTATGTTTCGAAATTCCTAGGATTTTTGAGATCCTTATATAGTATAATCTCTGTTCGTACCGTTGATCCGTCCCATTCTAGAATATTGTTGTGTTGTATGGTCGCCGCTATTTAAACAAAGATTTAATATGCATTGAGAAAGTTCAAAAAAGATTTACAAAGTATGTCCTACGAAAACTGAATTGGTCTGACTATATGCCATCTTATAACAGTAGGCGCCTATATATTGGTTGATTTAAGGTCTTTATCTTGTAGAACAACTTATTATTCTATAATGTTTGCAAGAGATGTGATAATAGGACACATTGACTGTCCCCCGCTACTGGCTTTGTTTGGTATAAATGCACCATCTAGACCTAGATATAAAAAAAAATTCATATTGCGCGGCATACAAATAATTATGGTCAAAATGAACCTATCACAAATGCCTGTGTTAAATTTAATGAGTATGAAAATGTTTTTGACTTTGATCAAAACAGAAATATTTTCAGATATAATATTTTGGAAGCAATAGTTTAAACTTATACTGTTTCTTTAATTTATATTATATATTAGGTTAAGTAGTCTAAGAAAGTTTGTTGTAACTTATAGACGGTAAATAAATAAATAAATAAATAAATTTAATACAAACAAAATTTTAATTTTACTATAAATGTTTTAACTTTGTGAAGTTAAATTCAAATTTAATAGTATATAATATTCAATAAAAAAATTCAATTAAAAAATTATTTTTAAGGAAAGTTTCCAGTACTAATTTCAGACAATTGAAATGTTTTGTTTTATCTAATGGCTTCTTTGATATATCGGCAGCCATTTCACGAGTAGGTTTATACGTAACTTTAATTTCATTATTTTTCTGAGTTCTAGAAAGTGACCACTTTTTTGTTTTGAAACAGTTTTGGCATCGGACATACCAAATTTTTGGATTAGCTTCTCGATGTATTCTTTTTGGTTAACTTCAATTATTCCACTGTCTCCTTCTCTGCTAACGTTTATTCCAAGAATATTTTGAAATATGGGAATGTTTGATGACCATTTCAATATCGTTAATAGTAAGGATAAAAAGCATAGGGCTTAAGTGACTACCTTGGGTAGTTTAAAATGGGTTGGCGAGAGTGTATCTGAAAGGAATATTGTACTTTCGGTTTCCCTCATAAGAAAAAATCTATTATATATGGATATGTTTAAGGCCGAGGGAGGAAAGTTTGAAAAGTATAAGTCAATGAAAATTTTTATTAAATGCCTTGCTAAGGTCAGTAGAGATAACATCTACTTCTTTCCGTTCTCAATTGTATGTATGGGCAACAAATACAACAAGGTTAGTGGCAGTAGACCTGCATTTAGGAAAACCATGTTGTCTAGCAGAAATGACAGATTTACAACGGAAACTTAAAATTTCGTACAGAATGATTTCTAATATTTTAGGTATGTGGGAAAGTTTGGCAAACGGACGATAGTTTTTAACATCACTCTTAGCCTCCTTTTTATGTATTCGAGATAAGAAGGAGGTTTTCCATGTCTAAGAAAATTTACCTTGAGATAGCAAAAAAGACAAACATTTTAGAGAGTGGAGAAAATGGGGTTAGTGAGCATTTTTTTAGGAAAATAGCGGGAGAATGCTAAAGTTTTTATTAAGTTGAGTGTAGATATTCTTGAAGGCAATAACATCCATGGATGTCACCATTTAATGACCATTTCCGCTACCGAAATTTCTTGAGGTAGTTCAGGAAGACTACTGTCCATGTCTTCGGCAGATAGTATTTTGCCGAAGATTGAAATATTGTTCCTTTTCTTTGTATTCAAAGAAAGCTTAGTATTCAATCGCATCATTTCGAAAGAACTACAATTTATTTTCAAGGTCTTTTGGAATACGAGCTGTCTTTTTTTCTTGGTTTCTTACAGTTATATATATTGTAGAGAGAAAACTGAGATTGCAATTCAGTGAAAATCTCGGCCAGCGTTTGGTCAGTAATGGGTGTAGGGAGAAGTGAAGTGCGGGAAGAAGAACTTTGTAATTGTATTTCAAAATCTAATCGCACTTGATTAATGTTATAGTTGATTACTTTGGCTGAAGCATGTAAGGAACTTAGTTTTGATTCAATGTCAGACCAGAGCAATGTAAAACCCGTGGACAGAGCATTTGACAAGTTGAGAGCGGAATCATGAAGAGGCTTTAAGGATTTAGTTGCAGTGAACTATTTTTCAAGATTGTTTATTTTATTCATACACTGTGCACAAGATTGTTGCGATTGAGAGTTTGACTGCCCAATACTTTTAAAAAGGAGATCAAAATTTGTTGACTTTTTAAATCTGTTTTTGAGTAAAAGAGTTTTCATTAAATAGTGATTTTTTAAGGCATTTCATCGCAAGCATAATGTCACAAATTGAAATGTTCTTACAACCATCACAATTAAAAATAAAGTTAATTTAAAAGTTTTTTACCTTAACACTCACTCTTTTACCTACACCAATGCAGGAGGGGTGAAGGGATTTGCCACAGAGACCATTGCATATATAAAAGTCCGCGGTTACGTAATAAATTGGATTGGCACACGACATTTTTTGGAAACTTAATGTGGTTCAGTAATAATATCAACACTCAGCAATATTTACATGTCCATGGACAAATATATTACCAGTAGATGTAGGTAACGAGCAGTAGGCAAGAAAAAAATTTATTTAAATTTAATTTCTGAATTAGTCGTGTCGTGAGAAATGGGCAAGAAAAAAATTTAATTTCGTAAAGTAAACGAAAATTGCGGAAAAATCAAGGGAGCAAATCAAAAACTCGCCCGATTGGTTCTGAGGCAGAAGAATAGCTAAGAGCTAGCTGTGAAATAGGCTGCGAGCTAGTTTGCCTCCTCTGAAGATTTAACAATTGGTTTGCCATTGCCCATGAGCTTTGGAATCGAAGAAGTTGAGGAGTTTTAAAAAAATTCTACAAATGACCATACATTTTTTGCTACGTCTTTCGGACATTTTAGAATTTTTCGCCGTAATTTTCGTTCATGCAAAAATGTTGTTCTTTCAATAATAGAGTTGCATGAGTTCCTTAGTCGTTGTGCTTTTTCCGATTTTCCTCTGTAGAGTTGGCTTGCTTTGTAAGATCGGAAACTTACTTTTTTAAACCTCATAGCTTCTTTACACATCGAATTAAACCAAGACTGCCAGGAAAGCATCCCTAGATAAATATTTGTAATCATTTCAGCAATGACACCAATATCACTATCGACGAAACAAAATGACCAGTTAGAGAAGAAATTATTATGGCCGTACCAGTTAACATTCTCATGTTGCCAAACAGTCCTGGTGTAAAGTTTTCTTTAACTAGATGATTGGACGACGAGAAATTTGCTGAAATGACACAATGGTCATTTATCACTTATACATAGATACATCATTATTATCGCAAAAATTAATAGATAACACGTTTTATAACAGACGCGCACAGGAAGGCTATTTATTTGAGAATGAGCATAATTCGTAAGTATCCATTTTTAACAAGATAGGAGCAAAAGTACTATTGTGTATGTTGACGTATAAGTGTAAGTTATATAAACTAATATGCAAAAAGGAATCTTTAGATGTACGTTGATACAATAATTAACCCCCCCCCCCCCTATCAATGTACATATATTTTTTATAAATATATAATTGCAGTGAAAGCTTTCGTGGTGTTTAGATCTCGCAAACTGTTCCTTGCTCTAAAGTCTTTGCTTATTTTAAATGTCCCCAAAAATCTGCGTTAAATGCCCTTTCGGATTATCGGACACAAACTTAATTGAATGTGAATATTTTTGCCAACTAAGATATCATACAAAATGTGTCGGAATATCGGAATCCAATGAAAAAATTGTTAATTTCTCAGCCGAACTTATTATGGCGATGTAATGCATGTGTCATCAATCACAAAACTATAAATTGATAAGATTTCACTTTTAAGTTCAGTCAAATGACCTTGGCCAATTACATTGCTGATTTCTTATTGGAAACTTTAAATAAATTTACAATGTCTTAAAACGCAAGTGAAAAAAATGCATTTGATGATGATAATTGTTCTCTCACAAAAGAGAATTCAAATTTTCTCATAGATGTCTTTCCCGCTTCTTCCACCTCTTTGCAATCTAAAATGTGTGCTAATGCTAATATTAATAATGAAATGGAACATAGTGCTGCTATTATTGACACTAAAAAAAAAACACCTTAGGCCTAATGAACTAAGAAAGCGCAAACCGAAAAGTGTCGTAGGTTCGGATAAGTATTCCACTTTAATCGTAGTTGTACCGGGAGTTAAATGGCTTCACCTGTCTCGATTTGATAATAAAACAACAACTGATTCGATAATTTCATACATAAGTTATAAAATGTATGTTCCAGATAAAAGTATTAAAAACACTATGCTAATAAAAAGCTTAGCTGACATCAGAGTTTACCTACATGAATTTTAAAGTGGCCATTCCTCTAGATCTCTTTATGCTCGCTTTTGATTCAGCCATCTGGCCAATTGGTGTTAATGTAAGAGAGTTCATTAATGTTCATTAATTCCCACAAACACAACCAAGCAACCCAATATAATGTCTGTCTCTTAACCTTCCCATCTTCTTTATATTTTGATGCCACTGCTGCGTATGATAAACTTTCTCTATATTATCAAAACGTGGGAGGAATGCGAAAGAAAACTTATCAATTCTATACATATATCATGGATTGCTCGTATGATCTGGTTGCTCTCACGGAAACATGGCTTTATGATGGTGTATTTTCAACAGAATTGTTCGATTCAAGTTATGTTATTTATAGAAGAGATCGTAATGCATTCTGCACTAGATTGAACCATGCAGGAGGGGTGCTGGTTGCTGTTAGTTCTCTTTTTAATAGTAAAAGTATTGAATTATCAAACAGTTCAGTTATGATTGAACAAATATGTATTTGCGGTGAATTCACAATAAGATCTCATGATATAACAAGCTTAAATAGAAATACATTTTTTTTTCGTTTCTTATATACCACCTAATTCTGATTTTCTTGTTTATAGTGCACATGTTAATAATATAAAAAATATAAGTTTTACTTTCGATCAAAATTGTTTTGCTGTTATTTTAGGAGATTTCAATCTTTGTAACATTAAATGGATCTACACGCATGAAGATAAATATTTATTTCCTATGCATGTTGTTAAATACTTTGAGGTCTTTGTAACTGACACTTTTTCTAAATTTATCTCAAGTAAATAATGTTGTGAATGATATAGGTAGAATTTTCGATTTGGTTTTTGTTCAAAATGGACTAGATGTTTTAGTAAAAAGATGAAAATCCATTGTTAAATAATAGTATACAGCATAAAGCCTTAAATGTAGTTTTAAATTTGTCAGTTTTACGGAGTTTAACAGACCCATTATCTTATCCTATTACATATATTAAGTATAATTTTAATAAGGCCGATTACATTTGTATATATAACTACATCCTTAGCTCAAATTGGGACAATATTTTAAATATAACTGAATTGCCATCATGTTTTTCTGCTTTTATAAATTTGATTCAAGAATGTTTAGGTAAATTTATACCAAGGAGAGTTATGAAAGGGGGGTCCAGTAAACATATTTGGTACTCAAAAGGTCTTATTCGCTTGAAAAATGCTTTATGTTTGCAGAAAAAAAGTAAGACCAATTCAAATTTTGTACTGTCGTGTGCGTAATGAGTATAATTTCTTAAAAAAAATCTACATAATCAATGCATATGGACAATCGAATCCAAAATCAAAACTGATTCCAAATCTTTTTGGAAATTTTTAAGCATTAAACGAAAATCAGTGGAAATTGCCTCTAAGATGAGCTATAATGGAAAAGTAAGTAGTGATATTTCTGAAATTTGTAACATGTTTGCGAGTTTCTTTCAATCAAATTTAATGATTGATTGTGTAAGAGATAATTATGTTTTCCAGTTTTTCCACAAATTATTGATATGGGTTCGATGAGTATAACCGAAGAAGAAGTGTTTACTGCACTCTCTAGCTTGGATTCTTATTTAAGTATGGGACCCGATAATATACCTGCAGTGTTTTTAAAAGAATTTGCTATAAATCTTTTATAACTGCCATAAATAAGTCAGGATCCAAGCAGTTAGTTGAAAATTATAGACCCTTTGCGAAGTTACAATTGATTCCGAAGATTTTGCAATCGATTGTTAAAAACAAAATCTATGAATCGTTTAAAAATCACATATCGGTTTTTTAGCATGCTTTTGTTCATGGACGATCCACAACAATTTGATATTATTTCTAAACTTCTGTTTAAAAAACATGGAAAATAAATGTCAAACTGATGTAATTTTCACAGATTTTTCAAAGGCATTTGACAGAGTTAATCATTTAATTTTAATTAAGAAAATACTTTCTTTAGGTTTTCACTCTTCTATTTTTAAATGGTTTAGCAATTATTTATGAGATCATACGCAGTTTGTAAAAATTGGATCGGAATTATATTATAAGATTTGTAATTATTCTGGTGTTCCGCAAGGACCATTGGGACTTGTTGTTTTTGCTTTTCATAAATGATCTATATATTTTTCAAATTGTTTAATAATTGTAGATGATGTAAAAATGTTTAAATCTGTTAACTCTGTTGCTGATTGTTTGGATCTACAAAAAGCTTTTGATATTCTAAATCGATGGTGTAATGTAATATTTTTAGACTTGAATATAAAAAAAAATTACTGTTATGTCTTTTTCAAGATCTGTTACACCTATTTTATTTAATTATCAGCTGTTAAATGTAAAATTAGATAGAGTCGTAAGCCAAAAAGATCTTGGAGTCATTTTTGATTTACAATTATCTTTTAATATACATATTAATTACATTATATCTAGAGCTAATGCTATGTCCGGATTTATGTTTCGAAATTCCTAGGATTTTTGAGATCCTTATATAGTATAATCTCTGTTCGTACCGTTGATCCGTCCCATTCTAGAATATTGTTGTGTTGTATGGTCGCCGCTATTTAAACAAAGATTTAATATGCATTGAGAAAGTTCAAAAAAGATTTACAAAGTATGCGCTACGAAAACTGAATTGGTCTGACTATATGCCATCTTATAACAGTAGGCGCCTATATATTGGTTGATTTAAGGTCTTTATCTTGTAGAACAACTTATTATTCTATAATGTTTGCAAGAGATGTGATAAAAGGACACATTGACTGTCCCCCGCTTCTGGCTTTGTTTGGTATAAATGCACCATCTAGACCTAGATATAAAAAAAAATTCATATTGCGCGGCATACAAATAATTATGGTCAAAATGAACCTATCACAAATGCCTGTGTTAAATTTAATGAGTATGAAAATGTTTTTGACTTTGATCAAAACAGAAATATTTTCAGATATAATATTTTGGAAGCAATAGTTTAAACTTATACTGTTCCTTTAATTTATATTATATATTAGGTTAAGTAGTCTAAGAAAGTTTGTTGTAACTTATAGACGGTAAATAAATAAATTTAATACAAACAAAATTTTAATTTTACTATAAATGTTTTTACTTTGTGAAGTTAAATTCAAATTTAATATTATATAATATTCAATAAAAAAAAATTCAATTAAAAAATTATTTTTAAGGAAAGTTTCCAGTACTAATTTCAGACAATTGAAATGTTTTGTTTTATCTAATGGCTTCTTTGAAATATCGGCAGCCATTTCACGAGTAGGTTTATACGTAACTTTAATTTCATTATTTTTCTGAGTTCTAGAAAGTGACCACTTTCTAGAGGTTTTGAAACAGTTTTGGCATCGGACATACCAAATTTTTGGATTAGCTTCTCGATGTATTCTTTTTGGTTAACTTTAATTATTCCACTGTCTCCTTCTCTGCTAACGTTTATTCCAAGAATATTTTGAAATATGGGAATGTTTGATGACCATTTCAATATCGTTAATAGTAAGGATAAAAAGCATAGGGCTTAAGTGACTACCTTGGGTAGTTTAAAATGGGTTGGCGAGAGTATATCTGAAAGGAATATTGTACTATCGGTTTCCCTCATAAGAAAAAATCTATTATATATGGAATATGTTTAAGGCCGAGGGAGGAAAGTTTGAAAAGTATAAGTCAATGAAAAATTTTATTAAATGCCTTGCTAAGGTCAGTAGAGATAATATCTAATTCTTTCCGTTCTCAATTGTATGTATGGGCAACAAATACAACAAGGTTAGTGGCAGTAGACCTGCATTTAGGAAAACCATGTTGTCTAGCAGAAATGACAGATTTACAACGGAAACTTAAAATTTCGTACAGAATGATTTCTAATATTTTAGGTATGTGGGAAAGTTTGGCAAACGGACGATAGTTTTTAACATCACTCTTAGCCTCCTTTTTATGTATTCGAGATAAGAAGGAGGTTTTCCATGTCTAAGAAAATTTACCTTGAGATAGCAAGAAAGACAAACATTTTAGAGAGTGGAGAAGATGGGGTTAGTGAGCATTTTTTTAGGAAAATAGCGGGAGAATGCTAAAGTTTTTATTAAGTTGAGTGTAGATATTCTTGAAGGCAATAACATCCATGGATGTCACCATTTAATGACCATTTCCGCTGCCGAAATTTCTTGAGGTAGTTCAGGAAGACTACTGTCCATGTCTTCGGCAGATAGTATTTTGTCGAAGATTAAAATATTGTTCCTTTTCTTTGTATTCAAAGAAAGCTTAGTATTCAATCGCATCATTTCGAAAGAACTACAATTTATTTTCAAGGTCTTTTGGAATACGAGCTGTCTTTTTTTCTTGGTTTCTTACAGTTAAATATATTGTAGAGAGAAAACTGAGATTGCAGGTCAGTGAAAATCTCGGCCAGCGTTTGGTCAGTAATGGGTGTAGGGAGAAGTGAAGTGCGGGAAGAAGAACTTTATAATTGTACTTCAAAATCTAATCGCACTTGATTAATGTTATAGTTGATTACTTTGGCTGAAGCATGTAAGGAACTTAGTTTTGATTCAATGTCAGACCAGAGCAATGTAAAACCCGTGGACAGAGCATTTGACAAGTTGAGAGCGGAATCATGAAGAGGCTTTAAGGATTTAGTTGCAGTGAACTATTTTTCAAGATTGTTTATTTTATTCATACACTGTGCACAAGATTGTTGCGATTGAGAGTTTGACTGCCCAATACTTTTAAATAGGAGATCAAAATTTTTTGACTTTTTTAAAATCTTTTTTTGAGTAAAAGAGTTTTCATTAATTAGTGATTTCTTAAGGCATTTCATCGCAAGCATAATGTCACAAATTGAAATGTTCTTACAATCATCACAATTAAAAATAAAGTTAATTTAAAAGTTTTTTACGTTAACACTCACTCTTTTACCTACACCAATGCAGGAGGGGTGAAGGGATTTGCCACAGAGACCATTGCATATATAAAAGCCCGCGGTTACGTAATAAATTGGATTGGCACACGACATTTTTTGGAAACTTAATGTGGTTCAGTAATAATATCAACACTCGGCAATATTTACATGGCCATGGACAAATATATTACCAGTAGATGTAGGTAACGAGCAGTAGGCAAGAAAAAAATTAATTTAAATTTAATTTCTGAATTAGTCGTGTCGTGAGAAATGGGCAAGAAAAAAATTTAATTTCGGATAAGTATAAACGAAAATTGCGGAAAAATCAAGGGAGCAAATCAAAAACTCGCCCGAATGGTTCTGAGGCAGAATAATAGCTAAGAACTAGCTGTGAAATAGGCTGCGAGCTAGTTTGCCTCCTCTGAAGATTTAACAATTGGTTTGCCATTGCCCACAGAGGACAAAGATGACGCCACCAAGGATGACTTCTATGAGCTCCTCGACAAAACCTATGAGCAATGCCCTAAATACGACGTTAAGATCGTACTAGGCGATTTTAATGCCAGAATAGGTAAAGAGGAAATCTTTGGTAGGACTGTCGGAAAACATAGCCTAAACGACACAACGTCTGAAAACGGACTTAGGCTAATTGACTTCGCAGCGGCACATAACGTCACCATTGCAAGCACACGGTTTCCTCATCTCGATATACACAAAGGGACTTGGCGACACCCAGATCAAAGAACCGTCAATCAGATTGATCACGTTGCGATCGATGCAAGACACGCCTCCAGTATTTTGGATGTTCGCACCTTCCGAGCAGCTAACATCGACTCGAATCACTACCTTGTTGCAGCAAAGGTAAGAATGCGAATAACCCGAACTCCACAACAACGGAGTAATACTGTGAGGAAGTATGACGTCGGAAAGCTGCAATCGCAAGAAACCGCCAGAACCTATGCCGATCGAATATCCCCTAACCTCTCAAGAAATCCAGTACCACCAGCATCAAGTGTCGAAGATCAGTGGCAACACTGCCAACAAGCCATCAGAGATGCCGCAACTGATGTGCTAGGTTTCACCAGACCACCACCACGAAACCTCTGGTTTGATGACGAATGCAGGCAGGCCCATGCAGCCAAACAAGAGGCATATAAAGCGACGCTGCAAAGAAAGACGAGAGCTGCTCGCGAGCCTTACGAGCAGAAAAGACGGAAAGAACACCGGCCGGAGATGACTTGGTGGAGTGCATACACCAACTCATCTCTAAAGTTTGGTCAGAAGAAAGTATGCCTGATGAATGGAACCTTAGCATCGTTTGCCCGATCCACAAGAAAGGAGACCCTCTAAACTGCGCTAACTATAGAGGAATAAGTCTCCTGAATATCGCCTACAAGATCCTCTCTGCCGTACTATGTGAACGCCTGAAACCTTTCGTCAGCAACCTGATTGGCCCCTATCAGTGTGGTTCGGACCAGGAAAGTCCACAATCGATCAAATGTTCACGCTACGGCAGATCCTGGAAACCACCCAAGAATTCCAAATCGATACCCACACCCTCTTTATCGATTTTAAGGCCGCGTACGATAGCATTTATAGAGACGAGCTATAAAGAGCCATGTCAGGTTTTGGCATTCCCACAAAACTCGTCCGACTGTGCAGGATGACGACGGAGAACTCTCGCTGCTCCGTCAAGGTTGGTTCTGACCTCACAGAAGCTTTTGACGTCAAAAAAGGATTCCGACAAGGTGATGCGCTATCGTGCGATTTCTTCAACTTAATACTTGAAAAAATTATAAGAAACTCGCAAGTCAATTGTAGTGGGACAATTTTTTTCAAGTCTGTGCAATTGCTAGCATACGCTGACGACATAGACATCATTGGCAGAACTCGGCGAGCTGTCACTGGAACGTTTGCTAGCATTGAAGCTGAAGCGGCTAAGATGGGACTAGCAGTCAATGAGGCCAAAACGAAGTACCTGCTGTCCACAAAAAGGGACACACAACACCGGCGGATTGGACAAAACATCACAATAGACAGGTACAACTTTGAGGTAGTTAGGGACTTTGTGTACCTCGGATCCGCTATAACATCTGACAACAACATCTCGTCAGAAATAAAGCGAAGAATTACTCTTGCCAATCGCTGTTTCTATGGGCTAGGAAGGCAATTGAGTAGCAAAGCCCTCTCTCGAAAGACAAAGGAGACTCTGTATAAGACCCTAATCATCCCAGTCCTGCTATATGGCGCCGAGGCATGGACTCTATCTAAAGCGGATGAAGATATCCTTAGTCGTTTCGAGCGTAAGATTCTTCGGAAGATTTTTGGCCCTATCTGCGTTAACGGGCTTTGGAGGAGAAGGTTCAACCAAGAACTATACGAGCTGTACAGCGACATTGACCTGGTCAAAAAAATACGCATATCACGTTTAAGATGGCTAGGTCATGTAGAGCGAATGGATAACAATGCTCCGGCAATGCTGCAGCTAGCCAAAGACCGAGTTGGCTGGAGAGGCATGTTGGTTGAGGCCCAGGTTCGTCCCGAACTGTAGCGCCACCTAAGTAAGTAAGTAAGTTGCCATTGCCCATGAGCTTTGGAATCGAAGAAGTTGAGGAGTTTTAAAAAAATTCTACAAATGACCATACATTTTTTGCTACGTCTTTCGGACATTTTAGAATTTTTCGCCGTAATTTTCGTTCATGCAAAAATGTTGTTCTTTCAATAATAGAGTTGCATGAGTTCCTTAGTCGTTGTGCTTATTCCGATTTTCCTCTATAGAGTTGGCTTGCTTTGTAAGATCGGAAACTTACTTTTTTAAACCTCATAGCTTCTTTACACATCGAATTAAACCAAGACTGTCAGGAAAGCATCCCTAGAAAAATAACATTTGTAATCATTTTAGCAATGACACCAATATCACTATCGACGAAACAAAGTGACCAGTTAGAAAAGAAATTATTATGGCCGTATTAGTTAACATTGTCATGTTGCCAAACAGTCCTGGTGTAAAGTTTTCTTTAACTAGATGATTGGACGACGAAAAATTTGCTGAAATGACACAATGGTCCGTTGTGCCAAATGATGAAATTACACCTATAGTATACTTATTAGGGTGAGATGTAAGAAAAAAGTCAAGAGTATTGGCGGCTTGTCCAGGAAAATCCGGTATTTGAGTTGGCACGTCGATCAGTTCGGTAAGGAGGTGCAACCGCAAAGATTTTGACATGCCTCCCTTTGGGTGTTGTCTTAACTGTAGTGGATCTTATGGGAATTATGTACATTGAAATCACCCGCAATAACGTTTTCAGTGCGGGGACAAATGAAAATAATTTGTGAGATGGAATCAGAGAGGCCATCAAGCTCGTTAAAAATCGATTAACTACCTTAGTTTAAGTCACAAGAAATTGAGGTTCGTATTGCAACATTGAGTGTATTGGAAAAGGCTTCTGGCAAGCAATATCATTACTAATATAAACGATGAAACCATGATGGGAAAAAAGTGGCACCAAGGTACACCCATGTAGATCACATTTCAATAAATTAGTATTTACCGCAACCTTAGTTTTACTTAGTGCAAACAAACTGGTCTGTATTGCACAGTGTAGAGATAAACAAGACAGACATTCTTTCTTAAGCCGAGAACATTCCAATAGACGACATGAGAATTACTTTCCTACCATTAAAAATATTAACACTCAAAATACAATTCTCGCTAAGTCAAACTGTGTAGTGTAGTGTAGTGAGCATAAATTAATGTTTTCTAAAACAAACTTTCCCAAGTGTTGTGCCCATAAGACAATTTTCAACAAAAAATTAATTCACTTATACATAGATACATCATTATTATGCCAAAAATTAATAGATGACTCGTTTTATAACAGACGCGCACAGGAAGGCTATTTATTTGAGAATGAGCATAATTCGTAAGTATCCAATTTTAACAAGATAGGAGCAAAATTACTATTGTGTATGTTGACGTATAAGTGTAAGTTATATAAACTAATATACAAAAAGGTATCTTAAGATGTACGTTGATACAATAATTAACACCCCCTCCCTCCTATCAATGTACATTTATTTTTTATAATTACATAATTGCAGTGAAAGCTTTCGTGTAGTTTAGATCTCGCAAACTGTTCCTTGCTCTATAGTTTTTGCTTATTTAAAATGTCCCCAAAAATCTGCGCTAAATACCATTTCGGATTATCCGACACAAACTATATTGAATGTGAATATTTTTGCCAACTAAGATATCATACAAAATGTGTCGGAATATCGGAATCCAATGAAAAATTGTTAATTTCTCAGCCGAACTTATTATGGCGATATAATGCATGTGTCATCAATCACAAAACTATAAATTTGATGGTTGATAAGATTTCACTTTTAAGTTCAGAATTCAATGAACTAAAATCAATCCTTACAAATCTATGTCAAATGACCTTCCCTTATTACATTGCTGATTTCAAATTGGTAACTTTAAATATATTTACAATGTCTTAAAACGCAAGTTAAAAAAATCTCTTTATGCTCGCTTTTGATTCAGCCACCTGGCCAATTGGTGTTAATGTAAGAAAGTTCATTAATGTTCATTAATTCCCACCAACACAACCAAACAACCCAATATAATACCTTCCCATCTTCTTTATATTTTGATGCCACTGCTGCAAATGATAAACTTTCTCTATATTATCAAAACTTGGGAAGAATGCGAACGAAAAATAATCAATTCTATACATATATCATGGATTGCTCGTATGATCTGGTTGCTCTCACGGAAACATGGCTTTAAGATGGTGTACTTTCAAAAGAATTGTTCGTTTCAAGTTATGTTATCTATAGAAGATATGCATTCTGCAATAGATTAAACCGTTGTTAGTTCTCTCTTTGATAGTAAAAATATTGAATTATCAAACAGTTCAGGTATGATTGAACAAATATGTATTTGCGTTGAATTCACAATAAGATCTAATGATATAACAAGCTTAAATAGAAATAAAAATTTTGTTTCGTTTCTTATATACCACCTAATTCTGATTTTCTTTTTTATAGTGCACATGTTAATAATATAAAAAATATAATGTTTACTTTCGGTCAAAATCTTTGTAACATTAAATTGATCTACACGCATGAAGATAAATATTTATTTCCTATACATTTTGTAAAAGACTTTGAGGTCGTTGTAACTGACACTTTTTCTGCTGTAAATTTATCAAGTAAATAATGTTGTGGATGATATAGGTAGAATTTTCGATTTGGTTTTTGTTCAAAATGGACTAGATGTTTTAGTAAAAAGATGAAAATCCATTGTTAAATAATAGTATACAGCATAAAGCCTTAAATGTAGTTTTAAATTTGTCAGTTTTACGGAGTTTAACAGACCCATTATCTAATCCTATTACATATATTAAGTATAATTTTAATAAGGCCGATTACATTTGTATATATAATTACATCCTAAGCTCAAATTGGGACAATCTTTTAAATATAACTGAATTGCCATCATGTTTTTCTGCTTTTATAAATTTGATTCAAGAATGTTTTGGTAAATTTATACCAAGGAAAGTTATGAAAGGGGGGTCCAATAAACATATTTGGTACTCAAAAGGTCTTATTCGTTTGAAAAATGCTTTAGGTATTTTGCAGAAAAAAAAGTAAGACCAATTAAAATTTTCGAAGCATGTACTGTCGTGTACGTAATGAGTATAATTTCTTAAAAAAAAATCTACATAATCAATACATATGGACAATCGAATCCAAAATCAAAATTGATTCCAAATCTTTTTGGAAATTTTTAAGCATTAAACGAAAATCAGTTGGAATTGCCTCTAAGATGAGCTATAATGGAAAAGTAAGTAGTAATATTTCTGAAATTTGTAACATGTATGCGAGTTTCTTTCAATCAAATTTAATGATTGATTGTGTAAAGAATAATTATGTTTTCCAGTTTTTCCATAAATTGTTGATATGGGTTCGATGAGTATAACCGAAGAAGAAGTGTTTACTGCACTCTCTAGCTTGGATTCTTATTTAAGTATGGGACCCGATAATATACCTGTAGTGTTTTTAAAAGAATTTGCTATAAATTTGTCGAAACCTTTGTGCCACATATTTAACAAATCACTCAGTAGTGGTCAGTTTTTAGATGACTGGAAATCTTCTTTTATAACTGCCATAAATAAGTCAGGATCCAAGCTGTTAGTTGAAAATCATAGACCCATTGCGAAGTTACAATTGATTCCGAAGATTTTTGAATCGATTGTTAAAAACAAAATCTATAAATCGTTCAAAAATCACATATCGGTTTCTCAGCATGCTTTTGTTGCATGGATGATCCACAGCAACTAGTTTGATATTATTTCTTTACTTCTGCCTAAAAACATGGAAAATAAATGTCAAACTGATGTATTTTTCGCAGATTTTTCAAAGGCATTTGACAGAGTTTCTCATTTCATTTTAATTAAGAAAATATTTTCTTTAGGTTTTCACTCTTCTTTATTTAATGGTTAAGCAATTACTTACGAGATCATACGCAGTTTGTAAAAATTGGATCGGAATTATATTATAAGATTTGTAATTATTCTGGTGTTCCGCAAGGACCATTGGGACCCTTGTTGTTCTAGCTTTTCATAAATGATCTACCTGCAATTATATATTTTCAAATTGTTAATAACTGCAGATGATGTAAAAATGTTTATATCTGTTGATTCTGTTGCTGATTGTTTGGATCTACAAAAAGCTATTGATATTCTAAATCGATGGTGTAATGTAATTTTTTTAGACTTGAATATAAAAAAATGTACTGTTATGTCTTTTTCAAGATCTGTTACACCTATTTTATTTGATTATCAGCTGTTAAATGTAAAATTAGATAGAGTCGTAAGCCAAAAAGATCTTGGAGTCATTTTTGATTTGATACAATTATCTTTTAATATACATATTAATTATATTATATCTAGAGCTAATGATATTGATTGAGATCCTTATATAGTAAAATCTCTGTTCGTATCGTTGGTCCGTCCCATTCTAGAATACTGTTTTGTTGTATAGTCGCCGCTATTTAAAAAAAAAGATTTAATATGCATTGAGAAAGTTCAAAAAAGTTTCACAAAGTATGCGCTACGAAAACTGAATTGGTCTGACTATATGCCATCTTATAACAGTAGGCGCCTATATATTGGTTGATTTAAGGTCTCTATCTTGTAGAACAACTTATTATTCTATAATGTTTGCAAGAGATGTGATAATAGGACACATTGACTATCCCCTGCTTCTGGCTTTGTTTGTTTTAAATGCACCATCTAGACCTAGATATAAAAAAAAAATCATATTGCGCGGCATACAAATAATTATGGTCAAAATGAACCTATCACAAATGCCTGTGTTAAATTTAATGAGTATGAAAATGTTTTTGCCTTTGATCAAAACAGAAATATTTTCAAATATAATATTTTGGGAGCAAAAGTTTAAACTTATACTGTTCCTTTAATTTATATTATATATATTAGGTTAAGTAGTCTAAGAAAGTTTGTTGTAACTTATAAACGGTAAATAAATAAATAAATAAATAAATTTAATACAAACAAAATTTTAATTTTACTATAAATGTTTTTACTTTGTAAAATTAAATTCAAATTTAATAGTATAAAATATTCAATTAAAAAGTATTCATTATTTTTCTGAGTTATTTAAGTGATCACTTTCTAGAGGTTTTGAAACAGTTTTGGCATCGGACATACCAAATTTTTGGATTAGCTTCTCGATGTATTCTTTTTGGTTAACTTCAATTATTCCACTATCTCCTTCTCTGCTAACGTTTAGTCCAAGAATATTTTGAACCTTATTTAAGTCTTTGATTTTAAATTCTCTCAACAGCGCGGCTTTCGTCGATTTAAGTAAATGCAGGTTATCTGTGCAATTATTTAGTCGTTTAGACCATAAAGTGGGCGAAGAGGTTAACAAACTTTTTGTGTTCTTTTGTAGCTTGCTTTCACTTCTGGATAATCGGGTTGTTCCATATATACATCGTCATTATTAAGCTTCCCTTGAACATATACTGAAATCACATCCATTTGGTGTAAGTAGAATTTCATATTCCCACAGATCGAAAAAAGTGTGTGAATTGTTTCGTAGCGTGCCACGGGAGTACATACTTCATCATAGTCAAGTTATGCTCCCACCCTCGCGCTACAACTCGCACTTTGTACCGTTCGATTGATCTATCTTCCTTGCATTTAATGCGGAACACCCACTGTTTTGGTTTGAGAATGATCAACTAGCCCCCAAGTATTATTTTTATGCAAAGATTGCAACTCCGAATTCATCGCTTCCACCCACATTTGACGATTGTCCCTAGTCAAAGCTTCATCAAAAGATAAAAGTTCAATTAGTAAATAACCAAAAGCTTAATTTACTTCGTGGTTTCTTGTTATTGTCTTTCCACACCTTTGTCTGATGCATCGCTGTTCGGTAAAGTGTTGTAATCTTCGTTTGAACTGATTTGTAATTCTTAATGATTGGCCGAATGCGAAAAAGTATTCTCATCTTGTTTCTTTGTTTCCTCCAGTACGTCAAGTTTGTTAAAGTCTTTTCAAATCAGTACTGTGTACTGTAGTGTGTAATTCTTTGCATTTATCTCTTCAAAGAATTTAACGTCTCTGATTCGAATGACTTTCTTCGTGCTTTAATCCCAAAGTCTATACGCCTTTGATTCTTGGGAATATCTAAGTAAGCGGAGTGTAATGCATAGAAAAGCCGTCTCAACTTGCATCTGTAATATTACAAAGTTCTTTAGAAAAATTTGGATACTGCAACATTTTTGGAAATAAGTGAAAGCTTTTTGACACTCTTCAGTCCAAGCAAAAACGGTGTTCTTTTTACTCAAGCAAGTTAGGTGACGAGCATGATCTGCGAAATTGGAGATGAAACGCCTATAGTAATTGCAGAACGCTACAAATCGCTTAGCTTCATCTCCATTTTTAAACTTCGGGTAGTTTAAAACAATTGCAAATTTACTTTCATCAAGCATTTATGCCCTAAAAACGTTACTTCTTGACTAAAAAATGTGCACTTATCTGGGTGAAGCTTTAAGTTGTATTTCCGGCATATTTTAAACACTTCTGTTAGGTTTTGCAGCATATGGTTATCAGAGCATCCTGTCACTATTAAATCATCCATGTACAAGAAAGCTTGTTCTGGTGGTAAGCCAGAAAATGCTAAGGACATCATTCGCTGGAATGAATTTGGAGCGATTTTCAAGCCATACGGAAGTCGCTTGAATCGAAAAGATCCTTTTTCTTTTGAGAACGATGTGATGTCTCTTGATTTTTCCTGCAACTCTATTTGGTGAAAACCAGACATCAGATCCAGGCATGAGAAGTATTTTTCCCTGCCTAATTGGTCAAGTATGTCATCTATCCCGGGTTGAGGGTACATGTCAGCTTATAGTTTTTTGTTAATTTGCCTATAATCAACTACTAGGCGCCTACGTTTCTCTATCTGCCCAGATAGACTCTTTTTGGGGACCAAAAGTATCGGGCTGTTATACTCGGACATGGGTGCTTCTATTATAATATCTGCCAGTAACTTATCGACTTGTCTATTAATTTCTTCTTTTTGATGTGCCGTCCTATAATTTTTGATACACACGGGAGTGTCATATTTCAACCGTAACTTTTGTTTGTAGGAATTATTTACTGAGATAGTATCCTACTCTAAGGCAAATATGTCTATAAATTCAGAACATAAATTTTTTAACTTTTGTTCTACAAAAATTGGAAACTTCTTTTCTAGTTTTTGCATGATTTGTTCATCATGGTCTCACGTAATATGTGAGAATCAAACTTTATCATAATCGAACAAATTTTCGGTTTTTATCTTTTCATCTTTTCTTATGGCATCTTTTTCTGTTGTATTGTTTAGACGGACATACGGACTCTCCTTAGAAATTATAGTATTCGCTATAAATATTCCTCTTACAATTTGCTGATTAGGAACCAAAATGTCTGCTGTCACACTTATTTTTTTTTTTATAATTAACGCGCGCACAAGGGACTTTTTGTTACCCTTTTAATGCAACACACTGCGCGGGCATTAGGAAGAAAGGGAGAGGAGAGATAGGAGGTGTCGATTAACATTGATTTTGAATGCTTGTAAATTGAGATGGCAAGAGAAAATCTCGTCGGGTAAACCATTCCAAAGTCGTATTGTACGGTTAAAAAAAGAATCTCTATTTCACGGTACGTCCTAAATTGGGCTCAAGGGTGAACTGATGGGCATTCCTAGCAAGACGAGTATTACAGGCGAAACTTTTAAGGGGAGGAATGCAGCTGGCTACCTCGAGTGAACATTTTTTATAAAAGAAACGATAAAATAAGGAAAGACATGAAACATTGCGTCGGTGTTCGAGAAGGGCAATTGTTTCAGCGGCAGTTCTATTTCCTATCAATCTTAACGCTCGATTTTGTATTCTATCAAGCAGGTGAAGCGATGTTTGTGAAGCACCTGCCCACAGGTGGGAGTTATACTCGAGTTTAGGGCGTATAAACGCTTTATAGATTGTAGCCAGATCAGATGGGCAAAAATCCTTCTTACACCGATACAGAAAACCTAAGCAGCATTCTTAGCGATCTCAAATATATGGTCGTTCCAACGGAGGTCATCTTTGACACACATACCAAGTACTGAGAGCTTTTCGGTTTCTTCGATGTAAGTGCCATTCATGGACAATGGCATTGGGGGTATGTTTAGCTTTAACGGCAGAAGACAGCATTGAGTTTTCGAAGCATTAAACTCCACACGATTCTTATTACCCCATTTGATCGATATTACCTATAGAGTTTGTTACACCTTGACCTATATCTGTAAGTTGTATTGTTTCCGTTCTATTAATGGGTTTGTTCTAAATATTAGTTGATTTAAGTATTGATATATCTGCGCCTGTATCAACCAGAAACAAAACATAGTTGTTGTTTATGTTTGTTCTGATTGAAACAAAGCTCCTAAGGCTTAAATTGAGATTATAGATCTTTACTGTTGAGTATCTTGGGGTTCCTGGCCGTTTTCCTGATCCTGTTCACCGACCACGCGCATTTGTCTTTGTGCTTGAGTTCTGCCGTTTATATTTCTGTCACCATTCCTTTCCGGTATATTGTCGTATCGTCTATTACAATTTCCTCGTTGTTGGTTGTTGTATCTTTGATTATGAACTGCTCTATTTTGACTATGTACACGACCGAGATTGTTGTATCCTTCTTGACCTAGAACACGGCCTCTTTGAGGGTTATAACTGCTATTATTGCTTGTTTTTCAGTTGCGGCTATAATTTCCTCGGTACTTGATTTCATTTTGATTTTTGTTGTATGTTTCTGTGAATTTAGCAACGGCTTCACTTGCGTTTGTGAATGAACTCAATCTGATAGTCGTTCTTACTTCCAGGTTTGTGGTATTCTCTAATAAGTGTTTAATGACTACTTGTGTTGACAGTTTGTTTGCAGCGTTGGTTGGGAATCCTTCTGAAATGTATGCTGCTCTCAAGGCTTTAGACAGTTCTTCAGCCTTATTTCGCACCTTCGTTGCACTGAACCCCTGAAGATTCTGTTTTCACTTCTTTTCTTAATGTTTCAGATATTTCAACAAGTGTGGATTCAGTCGTCACTGGATCCCTTGCAGTTCCTATTAACTTTGTCTTTACTATTTGCACTGCGATGCTTTCATATTTGTCTTTAAAAGTTTCCAATAAACTTAGAGCATCTAGAAAACCTTTAAGGTTGCTTGGATTTCCATCAAACTCTGGCACAACCTTCGTTGCGGTACTCATAAATTCGACATTGGTAATAGACATGTTTAAAGTTTTGGAAAAATCTGTATCTAACTGATGTTTTTGTTCACTGGATTCTATTTTGTCATCACTTTCACTACCTGAATCTTTTGTGTCTTCGCTAGCACTATACTTTTCGGATTTATTATCTAATGTTTTTAATATTTTATTTATATCGAGTATCAATAAAAGGTCTATTGTTTCCGGTATTTCTTGGTCTAATTTATGTTTGGTCAATAGTTTCTTAAGTTTTTGCCTACACTCTAAAAATACTGAAATTTCTATTTGTATTTGTTCTTCTGTAAGAGAAGCTGCGTTAACTTTCAATATATTTCTTATTGATTTTAATGTTTTTGTTAAGTTTTGTATGTGTTTTACTAGAGTTGCGTTTCTTATGGGATTTGACTTATTTATGCATTTGTATGCTTTAAAAAAATCTTCTTTTTCTTTTATTACTGACTTAATATTTTTCCATTCTTCTATAACAGGATTTTACCAAGAGTTTTTAGGTTTTTCATAACAAGACTGAAAAGGGGTATTCCAAAATGAATTTTAAAGAGTCATACAATCCCATATACAGTGGTAATAGCAATGGATACAGCCAATGTTGTGCAGTTTATAGTCAAATATGTTTTAAATGGAAATTGCAAAGGTTGTATGCTTCATAAGTTATCCTCATACTCCGGATGAAAATGAAAAATGGTTATTATAAGGATTGGGCTTAGCAAATTGGTAAACAAAAACGTTAAAATGCATTTCATGTATAATGTAGGTAAGTTTATTCTTTTATTTAACTACTTCATGTTTTTTGATTTATTATATATCTACAGTAAACTAATATTTTATTTTGTTTTGAATTTCAGCTCAAAATAATAGTTTCCCAGATTGGGAATCTGAATCTATTTAAAAGTAAAAAAAATGTACCTTCAGCCATTGATAGAAAATAAAATTCTTTTTAAATTAAAAAAAAAATATTTTTAAAACAGTGTTTATTTATTAATTTTTTTTTTATTATTATTTTGGATTTGTTGACATATTTAGATTAGAAATTTTGTTGTTTTATAAATTCAAATTGAAATAATTAGATCCCTAAAATATATTTATAATAATAAGAGTTTGTGTGTTGATGAAGGTACTTAAATTTATGATTAATTTATATTTAATTTTTCAATTAATTACATTTTTATTTAGATCCTTAAAATTATAATGATAATAATACTAGTTTGTATGTTAATATATTTAAATTTAAGAATACTTTGTTATTTTTTTCAAAATCATTTAATTAAAATGATATTTTTAATGTAATAATTTTCTAAAATACGCTTACGAATATTTTGTCATAGTTGTTTGGTTTTTGTTTATAATTGTCGCTGATGTCTTCCGTTAAAGATGTCTTCATAGCTACAGATATTCATTTTTCATATCCATATAGTTGTGTTGTGGAATATTTGTCATTTAATTTTTTTAAGCTGTTTAAAAAATGTATTTGTAGTTTCTTTAAAAAACATTCTTTTTCATTGTTTGTTCTTTTTTTTTCAATTTTAGCTTGCACGTAGTTATTATTATTTTTTTGTTGTCTTATTTGTTTATTTTTTCATTATTTGTTTTTTTTTCTTGTTTTTTCGTGTAATTTTTTTTTTAACTTTTATAATTTTGTATATTTTTGTTCACTTCATTGAATGTTTATTTAGGATTAAACTTGTAAGTTATGGATTCGTACAAAATAAAAAATAATAATAATCAAACATTATATTACGATAATAGAGAAATTAAAAAAATTGGGTCCGGAAATTCCGTCCGTCTGTATGTCTGTCTGTCTGTTCTGCCTCTACAGCCTAAACGGATGGGCCAATTTGCTTCAAACTTGGTATTTATATTTATTTGCTCTAGGTCGAAAAATAACGGTACCTGCCATACAGTTTTTAACAAAAAGTTTGATTTTCTCGAAAACGGCTCTAACGATTTTGAGTAAACTTTCAGGGTGCTATTTTTTACAACAATACATCTTTCAGTTAGAATTAATTTTTCGAAATTTGTTCTATAACGGTAGCTCTCATAGAAGCAGTTTTTTGCAAATGCGGTTTTATCATAAATTATTATCCCGATTTCAATAAAATTTTGCACACAGAAATTCATTTAAAATTCATTTAATATTGCATTTAAAAATTTTCAAAAACTTTTTTTTTCGATTTTTTAAAATTTTCTAAAAAAAAACTGGTTTTCCAAATATTTGAAAATGGGTTGATTGAATTTTTTTAAATAATTTTCCCAGATGAAAACTACAGATATCCTTATAATGACATACTAGAAAAAAATTTAAAATATTTTTTCGAAAAGTTAAAAAAAAAACACTTTTTAAAAAAACTGGTCGAACGATTTTCAAAATTTTTTTCCTTGTTAGACATTTGGTTTTCAAATTTTATTGCATACTTAGTTCTTTCCGAGGAAACTCTTAAACTAATTAAAAAAAATGAAAGAATTTTCTGAAAAAAAAATATTTTTTTATTTTAATAGACGTATGGGTTTCAATCTGGCAATACTTTTTTCGGACTTGGTCTTTTTTGACAGCTGTCTCTTGATTTAAGCTCAGTTTGGTTTGCGATTTCATAATTGTGGAAAATGTGCTTTTATATTGTATACTTACATACTTTTACTTACATACCTACATATATATGTACAATGTACATACATGCTAATACTTGTTTACTTATATTTAACTAACTGCATATTCTTTTTACTCAAAGCTACATTATATCTTATATTCATTTTCAATGTCACTTGCTTATAGTTGCTCAAGCTAACATCATCTCTTTAACATCATCTCTTGTAATTATAATTTAACTCTAATAATAAATCTAAGTTGTTTAATTGAGTTGCACAAGAAATTGGCGACGAGGACTTTTGTTTTTAGTTTTTTTATAATCGAAAAAATTAAGAATGGCCGATAAATAAATTAATTGAACAATTTTCTGTGTTGTTGAAGAATCAACAAACGTGGATGGAAACGGTTATTAAAGAGCAAAAAGAAATTGTTAATACAGTTTTAATTCATTCGTCGAATGAAGAGAGTAGTGCAAATGCAAAAAGTGCCGTTCCAGTGTTTGCCAAATTTGCATACAGTGTGACCGAAGATAAGCAAAAAAGAGCATTTTTTCTTTCATGGGCAGGCTCGGATTTGTATGATCTCACTCAAAATTTGTTTTCGGAAAAGAAACTAGAAGAGGTGACATATGACGCGATTGTAGAAAAATTAACGGAATATTTTACAGAAAAACTCATGTGCTAGCCGCTCGCTTTAATTTTTTGCAAATGCGCATGAAAGAAGGGCAAAAGTACGTGGAGTGGGTAGCGGAATTGCGTGGTGCCACTAGAGATTGTTGTTTTTTATGTAAAAAAAAGGTTGTAATGAACCGTTTGTTGACAGTTTAATACGGGACATTATCGTTCTACATACACCACATGATGTTGTCCGGTCCGCTGCTTTAGGAATCAGCCTCGCCAACCAGCTCAAAGTAATCGGCAAGAAAATATTTATGCGATTGAAACAATTTAAGGAACTCATCAGGGTGACTTTTGTCATCAAATGAAGTAGGAGAAGGTATTTTTTGTGTCTTTGATAATAAATGGTATCTCTTTGAAGTTCCAGCTCGATACTGGAGCAACATGCTCCATAATTGGACTTAAAGCATACAGTCAGCTGGGAGAACCTAAATGTCAACCCACAGACAAAATTTTAATAGCATATGGAGACAAGCTGGTTCCAATTAAAGGAAATATCCAAGTAAGCGTGTGCTGCAAAAATGTCGTCCACGAACTGTCACTGTTGGTTACTGATACGGAAGAAGGAGCGAGTATACTGGGAATGGATTGGTTTAATACACTGGGATTTCCGATAAGCTGCTGCAACATTCTTGAAGAACCATCACAGTTACCACCTGCTGCTTCCAGTGCTGTCTTGGAAAATATGGTAAGAGATGTTTGTGCACGATTTTCTGATGTATAATCTACAGAGCTAGGATGCTGTAAGGATTTCAACGCAAAATTGTTTCTGAAGCCAGGGGCACGTCCAAAGTTTTGCATACCTCGACCCATTCCTTTTGCTTTGATGGAACCAGTTAAAACTGAGCTTGGACGACTGGTAGAGGCTGGAGTTCTAGTGCCTGTGTTATTCAGCGAATGGGAAGCACCCATAGTGGTAGTGCAGAAACAATCAGGTAGCTTTCGTATTTGCGGGATTTCAAGATAGGTGTGAATCCTCAACTGGATGTGGCTAGGCATCCAATGCCACGTTTTGAAGAAATATGTCATAAGCTGAAAGGAGTTCAGCACTTAACCAAAATTGATCTCTCTGACGCATATTTTCAGGTTGCTGTTCACGATGATTCCAAGCCTATACTGGTCATCAATATACCTTTTAGATTAATGCGATTTGAGAGATTACCTCCTGGTATTGCTAGTGCACTGGGCATTTTCCAGAGTCTTACTGAACAAGTCATAGGAATGGATTATTGCGCAGCGTTTGTAGATGATCTAATTGTAACAGTTCGTAATCCAATGGAACATTGTCAAATCTTGGAAGCACTCCTAAGCCGGTTGTCTGCCTACGGATTACGTTGCAATATCGAAAAATGTAAGTCTGCCCAATCTAGTGTCAAGTATTTAGGACATCAAATAGATGCTGGAGGCGTAAGTCCTCTAGAAGACAGAGTAGAAGCCATCAAAAACATGAAGAAACCTACTAATTTGGGAGAGCTCCAAGCTTATCTGGGAAAAATAAATTATTATGGGAAATTTTTAAAAGATTTTTCTTCTATGTCCGCTTCGCTTAATGAGCTTCGGAAGAAATCATCGCCTTTTATATGGATAGTTAAGCAGCAGGAAGCATTTCAAAAGCTAAAACAAAGAGTTGTCGCGGCAACGAAGCTAGTGCACTTCACAGATGACTACCCACTTATATTGGCCTGCGATGCTTCATCTTATGGCATAGGTGCAGTGTTGCTGCATAGGTATCCTGATGGAACTGAGCGACCAATCGCTCATGCTTCCAAAACGCTTAATGATGCACAACGAAAATACAGCCAGGTGGAGAAGGAGGCCCTTTCAATTATATTTGGGGTTCAGAAGTTCCACCAATATGTTTATGGCAGACGCTTTGAACTTATTACTGACCATAAACCCCTTTTAACCCTCTTTCATCCCCAGAAACAACTGCCAGTGATGACCGCAAACAGACTCCAAAGATGGGCCATCATATTAATGGGCTATGACTATTTAATAAAATATAAGCCTACGCTTGCACATGGAAACGCTGATGCGCTTTCGCGCTTACCTGCTGGCTCTGACAAACATTTTGACAGCTCTGAAATATGCTTCGAAACTTAACTTGAACTGGATAACATTTCAAATTTTCCACTTAATGCTAAACTCATTGCTGAAATGACGCTTAAAGACTCAGTGCTTAAGAAGATTTATGCTTTTGTTGAGAGAGGCTGGCCAGATACGTCAAACAACTTGGAATCTTCTCTCAAACCATATATTGTTCGTAGACTTGAAATAACAATCCATAATGGAGTTTTACTATTTCAATAAAATTATAACAGAGTAATAATTCCTTCTGCATTACAGAATCGAGTTTTCAAGCTATTACATAGCAGACACTGGGGAGTTGTAAGGACCAAACAACTTGCACGCCAACATTGCTGGTGGCCATCCGTGGATGAGATTAAGAGGAACATAAGCCAATTTGAGCCTTGTCAATCAAACAGCAGTAGCCCAAAGCAGGAGTTCACCAGTTGGCCAACACCGCAGAGTGCTTGGAGTAGAGTACATGTGGACTTCGCTGGTCCATGCTTGAATCACATGTACTTGATTTGTGTAGATGCCCTCAGTAACTTTCCGTATGTCGTCGAAATGAGCTTAACCACATCCGAGGCTACTATTAAAGCCTTACAAAATATATTTGCCATCGAAGGTTTGCCAGAAACTTTGGTTTCTAATAATGGAACCCAATTCAGTTCCTCCGTATTTGCAACAATTTGTAGTGAACTGGGTATTACGCACATAAAAATTGCGCCCTTTCATACAGCTTCAGAGAATGGTGCGGACGTTTAAAACGTCAATCAAAAAACAAATTTCTGAACAGGTCAATGAAAGAGATGCTTTATTAACTTTTTTGACTACTTACAGATCAACGGCGAATGCCACAGGCAAGTCACCGTCAGAGCTTCTACATGCTCGAACAATGCGTTCTTTACTATCTCAACTGAAACCATCAGTTTCAATGCCTCAAGTAATCGAAACAGCTCCTCCCAAGTTCTATCCAGAGCAAAAAGTGTTCATTAGAAATTATGCTCGTGGTGCAAAATGGATACCATGATTTGTGCAAAATAAGATCGGGAAGAAAATGTACAAAGTTCAGACTTCAAGAGGCATTACGCATGGACAACAAAACCAAATGCGTGTTGTTTTGTCTTGAAAGGAATTCAATGTCGGCCGACTTCTAAACGACAACCTAGAGAGTTGACATCAGCCGCTGGAAAATGATAAGCAACCTTCAACATCTGCGCTTCCTCAAAGTATTTTGAACCCCATCGAATTGAGGAGATCGGAAAGACCATCAAAACTTGTTGTCAGATTCCAATAAACAGCCAATATACGAAACCGCAGAAGACGTTAAAGTTTAAGGGAGCAATGTGGAGAATGTGCTTTTATATTGTATACTTACATACTTTTACTTACATACCTACATATATATGTACATACATACTAATACTTGTTTACTTATATTTAACTAACTGCATATTCTTTTTACTCAGAGCTACATTATATCTTATATTCATTTTCAATGTCACTTGCTCATAGTTGCTCAAGCTAACATCATCTCTTTAACATCATCGCTTGTAATTATAATTTAACTCAAATAATAAATCTAAGTTGTTTAATGGAGTTGCATTCTATTTTATGAACAAAGTTTTGCAAATTGTGCAAATTTATAAAAAAGGTTCGTTTCGGTGGAGCAGAGTATCGAAGAAGACCCAAATGAGTCCATCCGTCATCGCGCGTGGAAGGATCTTGGTTTGCAGGCTTACAAAATCCAACTCGTTCAAGAATTGAAGCCGAACGCCCATCAAGCGCGTCACACGTTCGGTGAATGGGCCCAAAACGAAATGGCCACCGATCCCGATTTTCACAAAATTGAGATAATTGGGCCTCGGCTGGAATTTATTCGAGCCAGCCACGGCGGCCACTTCCCCGAAATTATTTTTAAAACTTAATGCAAATCCTTATCTTTATAATCAAGCTAAATTTTTGGCCATAAAATTAAACTATGCGTTTTATTTCTTCTTGAAAACCACACGTCTAAAAAACCACCCTTTATATACATGCATATGCAGCCACTCAGCAATTATCTAACATATGAACAAGTTCGTGCGACCCAGTCGTGCATTTTCCTAAATTTATTGGACGATGTGACCACACATATGAGCAAGTACGTGCGATCCAGTCGTGCAATTTATTTATTTTTTCTGTTGCCTTGCTTTTTTCACTTCATGTCTTATTTATTAAGCATTATATTTCCATTCACTTAGTATTTGCAATTTAAGTTTATTCTCCTGTTGCCTTTTTTTCACCACATTTCATATATTTCATATTTGCTTTTTTTCAGAACGGCTTTTATATATTTAGTTTGTTGTTTCCATTTCATAACTGCATACCTACACAGTACGATGTAAGAATGCAAAGAGAATCATTAGCGTTATATTTTCCTTACATACTGCACTACTCTTTTATTTTAGAAATACTTAAAGTGGGGATATTGTACATAGTTTACACATGAGTTTGGGTTATTTATATACTTCACGACGAGGAAGAACCGAGGAACAAGAAGAACGACGAATGACGCGATCAAGCAAGAAGAACGACGAATGATGTGACCGCAATTTCCAGAACTTGCCAGAAATACTTCTTTCGTTCTCTCGGGTTTTTTCTCATTTTTTTTTTTAATTTTAATTTAAGGCATTAACCACGAAACGTTTGTTTACAAATTGACCTTTTTTTCTCTCCCTTATTACTTCACCTCATTCAGGTACGCAACTAATATCACGAACCGTAAGCAAATTTTCTTTTTTGCATTTGATTTATTACCACGAAACGTTTTTTTTTCTGTTATTTTAACCGTTCACACTTTTTAGTTTTTTTTTAGGCAAAAAAAACATTCCTATGTTCACCAGCAACTAAACTTTTCCAATTGCACGAGGCGACGAACGAACTTAACGCGTCGCGTTCTCTATAGAAACTGGCTTTTGGTTGTTGGTTGGTTTTCGTTTCCTTCATTCTTATATATAGAAAAAGAAGCATACGATGGCAGATCGCAGATGACAAGACAATACAAAAACTTGTATTTCTGTGTAACATGACTTGAATGTTTGTGGAGTGCGTTTGCGCGTCGTTCGCTACCTTGTGCATACATTTGTATGTATTATGTATATATATTTTTTTTGCTTTTTGCGCGTACACTATTTTTCTTTGTTCGTTGAAAGCATTGTAAGCATACATTTATATACATACAGACATGAGACGTTATGGATTTTTTTTCTTTGTTCTCAATTATATAAGGGCACCGTATATTTTTTTTATTGTTTTTTTTAAGAGTTTATATTTTTTTCTTTTCAGTTGTTTAGTTCACCAGTTGGCCAACACCGCAGAGTGCTTGGAGTAGAGTACATGTGGACTTCGCTGGTCCATTCTTGAATCACATGTACTTGATTTGTGTAGATGCCCTCAGTAACTTTCCGTATGTCGTCGAAATGAGCTTAACCACATCCGAGGCTACTATTAAAGCCTTACAAAATATATTTGCCATCGAAGGTTTGGCAGAAACTTTGGTTTCTGATAATGGAACCCAATTCAGTTCCTCCGTATTTGCAACAATTTGTAGTGAACTGGGTATTACGCACATAAAAATTGCGCCCTTTCATACAGCTTCAGAGAATGGTGCGGACGTTTAAAACGTCAATCAAAAAACAAATTTCTGAACAGGTCAATGAAAGAGATGCTTTATTAACTTTTTTGACTACTTACAGATCAACGGCGAATGCCACAGGCAAGTCACCGTCAGAGCTTCTACATGCTCGAACAATGCGTTCTTTACTATCTCAACTGAAACCATCAGTTTCAATGCCTCAAGTAATCGAAACAGCTCCTCCCAAGTTCTATCCAGAGCAAAAAGTGTTCATTAGAAATTATGCTCGTGGTGCAAAATGGATACCATGATTTGTGCAAAATAAGATCGGGAAGAAAATGTACAAAGTTCAGACTTCAAGAGGCATTACGCATGGACAACAAAACCAAATGCGTGTTGTTTTGTCTTGAAAGGAATTCAATGTCGGCCGACTTCTAAACGACAACCTAGAGAGTTGACATCAGCCGCTGGAAAATGATAAGCAACCTTCAACATCTGCGCTTCCTCAAAGTATTTTGAACCCCATCGAATTGAGGAGATCGGAAAGACCATCAAAACTTGTTGTCAGATTCCAATAAACAGCCAATATACGAAACCGCAGAAGACGTTAAAGTTTAAGGGAGCAATGTGGAGAATGTGCTTTTATATTGTATACTTACATACTTTTACTTACATACCTACATATATATGTACATACATACTAATACTTGTTTACTTATATTTAACTAACTGCATATTCTTTTTACTCAGAGCTACATTATATCTTATATTCATTTTCAATGTCACTTGCTCATAGTTGCTCAAGCTAACATCATCTCTTTAACATCATCGCTTGTAATTATAATTTAACTCAAATAATAAATCTAAGTTGTTTAATGGAGTTGCATTCTATTTTATGAACAAAGTTTTGCAAATTGTGCAAATTTATAAAAAAGGTTCGTTTCGGTGGAGCAGAGTATCGAAGAAGACCCAAATGAGTCCATCCGCCATCGCGCGTGGAAGGATCTTGGTTTGCAGGCTTACAAAATCCAACTCGTTCAAGAATTGAAGCCGAACGCCCATCAAGCGCGTCACACGTTCGGTGAATGGGCCCAAAACGAAATGGCCACCGATCCCGATTTTCACAAAATTGGGATAATTGGGCCTCGGCTGGAATTTATTCGAGCCAGCCACGGCGGCCACTTCCCCGAAATTATTTTTAAAGCTTAATGCAAATCCTTATCTTTATAATCAAGCTAAATTTTTGGCCATAAAATTAAACTATGCGTTTTATTTCTTCTTGAAAACCACACGTCTAAAAAACCACCCTTTATATACATGCATATGCAGCCACTAAGCAATTATCTAACATATGAACAAGTTCGTGCGACCCAGTCGTGCATTTTCCTAAATTTATTGGACGATGTGACCACACATATGAGCAAGTACGTGCGATCCAGTCGTGCAATTTATTTATTTTTTCTGTTGCCTTGCTTTTTTCACTTCATGTCTTATTTATTAAGCATTATATTTCCATTCACTTAGTATTTGCAATTTAAGTTTATTCTCCTGTTGCCTTTTTTTCACCACATTTCATATATTTCATATTTGCTTTTTTTCAGAACGGCTTTTATATATTTAGTTTGTTGTTTCCATTTCATAACTGCATACCTACACAGTACGATGTAAGAATGCAAAGAGAATCATTAGCGTTATATTTTCCTTACATACTGCACTACTCTTTTATTTTAGAAATACTTAAAGTGGGGATATTGTACATAGTTTACACATGAGTTTGGGTTATTTATATACTTCACGACGAGGAAGAACCGAGGAACAAGAAGAACGACGAATGACGCGATCAAGCAAGAAGAACGACGAATGATGTGACCGCAATTTCCAGAACTTGCCAGAAATACTTCTTTCGTTCTCTCGGGTTTTTTCTCATTTTTTTTTTAATTTTAATTTAAGGCATTAATCACGAAACGTTTGTTTACAAATTGACCTTTTTTTCTCTCCCTTATTACTTCACCTCATTCAGGTACGCAACTAATATCACGAACCGTAAGCAAATTTTCTTTTTTGCATTTGATTTATTACCACGAAACGTTTTTTTTTTCTGTTATTTTAACCGTTTACACTTTTTAGTTTTTTTTTTAGGCAAAAAGAACATTCCTATGTTCACCAGCAACTAAACTTTTCCAATTGCACGAGGCGACGAACGAACTTAACGCGTCGCGTTCTCTATAGAAACTGGCTTTTGGTTGTTGGTTGGTTTTCGTTTCCTTCATTCTTATATATAGAAAAAGAAGCATACGATGGCAGATCGCAGATGACAAGACAATACAAAAACTTGTATTTCTGTGTAACATGACTTGAATGTTTGTGGAGTGCGTTTGCGCGTCGTTCGCTACCTTGTGCATACATTTGTATGTATTATGTATACATATTTTTTTTGCTTTTTGCGCGTACACTATTTTTCTTTGTTCGTTGAAAGCATTGTAAGCATACATTTATATACATACAGACATGAGACGTTATGGATTTTTTTTCTTTGTTCTCAATTATATAAGGGCACCGTATATTTTTTTTATTGTTTTTTTTAAGAGTTCATATTTTTTTCTTTTCAGTTGTTTAATTGGTGATTTAAAACGCGGTGTTTTTTTCTTTTAGTTGTTTTCTGTCACGGTCGCCATGTAATGTGTAGAAAAGCCGTCTCAGTCCGATCAATTGAAACACACGTCTTACCAGTTTGGATTTAAGTTTATTACTAAAGAAGTATGTAGGTTAAGGTTTATATTGAAAATATAGTATGAGTTAAGTATAAGAGTATTTGTTAAATATAAGTTTAGTATTAGAAAGGTTGTTATTTACACTACAGGAGTTTCTTTCTTTCGTGTCTAATCTACAGCAATAACTTTGCTTCCGAACGTTCGAAGAAAGCTCTCATCTGTTCGCACACCCTTCCATACTTCAAATGGTGTCTTATTGCCAAGGGTGCTTGTAATTCGCCTCTTTTGAAAGAACGCTGCTGTACAAACGGCTTTAGCTCACAAATATTTTGGGAGCTTGAATTATATTAACATGCACCTTACTAGGTATATCCAAAAGCGTTTTATTTTTTTTTTTGCGTGGGAACCAAAAGTTGTCTCTACGTGCCGTCATCTCTTAAAAGTTTATTAAATTATATTGACAGATTTTCTGCACTGTTGTCACATCTTAAGAATTTGATTTTCCTTCAAGTTAAAGAGTGTACTCGGATTTCGTAATTTTTAAAAGCTTTAAAAATTAATTTCTATTTTCTATATTTAAGGACTTCTACAAAGTATTGTGAACCTCCGAATGATTTAATTTTTATTGGGGCACATATATCAGTATGGACCAAGATTTCCTTCGCAATGTTTTGAGATGACTTGAATGGTTTTTGACACATTTTTTTCCTTTTTTTTGGCACACTGAACACTTCCCTTATTCACCAGTGGATTTAAACTTTATTCCTTCAACGCAATCCATATTCTGCATCATTTTTAACTGTTTAAAATTTAAGTATTCCATCCTTTGATGGCACATTATTAAATTAGAATAGCCATTTCCTTCGCAAAAAGAGTATTATCAGTCTATATATTTTGTTCAGCTACCTCCGTAATTATATTTATGTATTTTTTTTATTTTGGGCGCTCTCAAAAGAACAAATTTATTTTTATAGATGGGGACATGATTTTCATCAAATGTAAACCGAAAACCGTTTTTTGTGGCTTGTGAAATGGATAAAAGATTATGACCAAAATAAAATGTCCGAACATAACTTCCCCCATATATATATATTTTGTACTTTTTCATGCACTTCACAGAAATTGATATTACTCATATTCCATGTGCTTCGGTCGTCTCATATCGAGTAGTTTTTATTTGCTTTTGTTCTCAGATGTCCGATTTTATGAATTTCATTTTGTCGTTGTACATATGCGAGTTCACACCACTATCAACACACCAACCACCCAACCACTTTTATATAACACATCATTTATGTCCGCACTCAACACAAAGGACGGATGCCATGAAATAAGGTCCACTTAACAAAGTCCAAAACCAAATTTTGGACTTTATTGCACTTCAGAGAGTGGGAAGGAATGCAGCTGGATACTCCGAGTAAACATTTTTTTATAAAAGAAACGATAAAATAATGAGACATGAAACATTGCGTCGGTGTTCGAGAGGGGCAATTGTTTCAGCGGCAGTTCTATTTTCTATCAATCTTAACGCTCGGAGGTGGGAGTTATACTCGAGTTTTGGGCGAATAAACGCATTATAAATAAAAGCCAGATCAGAAGGGGAAAAATACGTCTTACACCGATACAGAAAACCTAAGCACTTGGCAGCATTTTTAGCGATCTCAAATATATGGTCGTTCCAATAGAGGTCGTCGTTGACACACATACCGAGTACTAAGAGCTTTTCGGTTTCTTCGATGTAAGTGTCATTCATGGACAATGGTATTGGGGGTATGTTTAGCTTTAACAACAGAAACAGCATTGAGTTTTCGAAGCATTAAACTCCATACGATTCGGAGTTTAATGAGCTTGACACACGTTACCGTTGCAAATGCACGTCTGAAGGCGAAGGACGTGAATTATTGAACGAATATGAAAAACTGAGGGTAGAGTCGGCATCAAAACAGTTAAGTGGATTAGAAGCAATATACAGACGATCATTTATAAAAATGAGGACAAGAGTCGGAGACAGACCAGAGCCCTCTGGCACACCAGCATTTATAATGTGGGAATCAGACTTGAATCCGTCCAATACAACTTGTATTGAACGGTCCAGAACATAGCTTCTAATCCAACGAACAAAAGTATCATCGATCCCAAAAGCACGCATTTTCGATAAGAGAGCTTCATGCCAAACTCTATCAAATGCCTAGGAGATATCAAGAGCAATAATCTTACTTTCACCAAACCGATGTAAAGATTTGTTTCACTGCTCGGTTGCTGCGGAAGCCATACTGAAGATCATGGAGAAGCTTTCGATCTTCAAGATATTCCTTAAGCTGACGGTTAATCAGCGTTTCCATGAATTTAGAAAGAAGAGATGTTAGTACTATGGGTCGGTAGGAGGAGGGGGATGATGGGTCACCTTTCTTTCTCTGTTTTCCATCTTCTAGGAAAGATTCGAGAATAGTAAGGGCGATGGAAAAGCTTACCCAGTGGCTTTGCCTCTTCAGAAGAATCGGGAGAATACCATCCGGGCCAGCGGATTTGTGTATATCGAGATCTTTGAGAACTCTCGCTACTGTCCTATGGAAAAATTAACATTCTCAGGTACAGGAGGGGCAACGTTGCTGTGAGGCAGCGTGAAGCTGGCAGCAAAATGGGCGGCGAGCAAATTTGCCTTCTCTGAAGAGTAATTAAGTGGTTTGTTATTGTAGATGAGCGTTTGAACCGAAGATGTTGAGGAGGTTTTAATATTTCTTACAAATTACCAACAAATTTTACTGCCTTTGGGACATTGCAGAATTTTTGGCCGTAATTGTTGGTCATGCAAAAATTTGGTTGTTTCAGTAACGGAGATAAATGAGTTCCTTGCTTGTTCGTGCTTTTTCCGATTTTCCTCCGTAGGGTTGGCTTTGTAAGATCGGAAACTTGCTTCTTTGGGCCTGATAGCTTCTTTACATTCAGAATTAAACCAGGACTTTTCTTTAGGCTTGATGCTTTTTTACTTTGTTAGGAATAAAAGCACTCATCCTTAGAAGAATCACATTTGTGATCGTTTCAGCACTGGCATCAATATCACTAACGAGGAAGCAAAGTGACCAGTTAAGGTTTCGAAAAAAATATTCAGGCCGTCCCAGTTGGCTTTCTCGTATTGCCAAACGGTCCTGGTGGGAAGTTTTTCTTTAACTGGATGGGTGGAGGATAAGAAATTAGTTGAAATGACACAATGGTTCGAAGTGCCAAATAGAGAACTTACACAAATGGTATATTTATCAGGGTGAGAAGTAAGGAATAAGTCAAGAGTATTGGCGGCTTGCCCATTTTTTGGAACTTATCGAGGTCGCTTTCGATGGGGTTTTAAAACTGATGAGGTTCGTGCGCCGCTTTTCTTATTACTTAATTTTTTTTTTTTCAGAGCCTAATTGCCCCGCTAAGGTTTTTAACTTTAGTTTCACCGTTTTTTCTGTGACAATCGGCTTAATTATTTTGAGAGAATCAACAATGCTCATAAGTGCTTTTTTTGTTCGCTCTAAGGTGATCTGGATGTGTGCTTTAAGCACATTTGAATATTGGTTGAAGATTTCAGTTCAATTTATACTACACGTTTCCCTTCCCTTGCCCAGAAAACCAGTTTTAGTCCGGATTGAATAGTCTCGTGTGTGCTGGCCCAATAAGACGAAAAAAACAGCTACTTTTTATACAGTTAAATATGGGTGCATTGCAAGTGGTATTTTGCGTGTATATTCCTTTTCTTTTCTTCGCGCACCAAATTTTTTTTTATCAGGTGTGGGAATGAATATTTATATAGCTGGTTAATAAATGGATTTTGTTGGCAATGATATTTTTTTTATCATTATGTATGTGGTTCGTTTCCAACTGTGTAGTTATTAAATCAATATTTATTTTTAATTATAAAAAAACAAATAATTTTTAATTTTTTTATTTATTTAAATTTTTTTATTTTTTTTTTTATTTAAAAAAAAAACAATTTAACACAGTTTTTTTAATAATTTAAGTTCATCAAACTAAAAAGAGACAACAGCTAATACGAATAAATAACACCAATAATAACAACTAATTCATACAAATTAAATAGAGCTAAATAATAAAGTACAAAATATCGACTACGCCTAATGATGGAATACACTTCCGAAACGCGTTGCATTTAAATTATTAAAAAACTGTGTTAAATTTGTTTTTTTTTTAAATAAAAAAAAAATTTAACTAAACATAAAAAAATACATTATTTTATTATATCATTAATAGTTTTTGCAGCGCACGGGATGTAAAGAATATTTTAGGTACTTTTTTACACCTTGGGTTACATTATTGAAATTTTAGTAAGGATCCCTATTTTTTTTTTAATATGATATAGCCTATGTCACCCGGGGATGGTGTAGCTTCCCAACAGTAAAAAAAATTTAAAATCGGTTCAATGCAAACAAACAATCTTTTCTCTTTATAATATAAGAAGGACAAAATTGAATGATAAATTGAAATAAATAGAAGTGTCTCTGAAATAATTGCCCTTTTGCCACTCGTGCGTTCTCTTACCCGGTAAGGTTTTCCCCTGCCATTTCAATTTAAAAGCATTTAAACCCAATTTTAATTGACACCTGCTATGTGTCAGATGTGTCATAAAATTATAAGAGAAACACCAAGCTTTGTAACTTTAACAAAGCTGAAATAATAATCTCACTATGAACATAAAATTAAATAACCACATTTTGAAGTTATCCGGATGGAGATACCAAAATACCTCATTATCAAGTAATGTTAGTAATTAAGTATACAAATTATCAAACAAATCAAAATATGAAACGAATTTTCAAGATTCAATTGAATTATGAAGATTTTTAAAATTTAAATTAGACTTGCCATATTTTCAATTAACTGAGGCCTATGTCTTCTCACTGTTTTTACTGCTTGAAACACATCGACTTCACCATGCTGAATAACTTGCTCTATACAGGCATTAGCTGCACAATAAACGCCAGCTCTACTCCTTCCATCCCTGAAATAAAACGTAATGATAATAAAACAAAAATTATAAAAAAAAACATTATAAACCAATTCATTCAGTTAGTCTTGTATTACACATTCTGAATATAGATAACTATAATATCTTTATAATTTCCACACTCTACTCGGTTCAAACTGTGTAAGACTATGAAAAGATATTCATTATTATAGCTTTCCAGTTTTCTCCTGTAATTCTTTTCGTGGATAACCGTTCTGCGCTTTTAGCGCCTTTATTATTTAGTTGTTTCCATTCGTGTTAACACCAACCATAACGAAACCAAATACGACAACAAGTAAAACAACAAACAAGAACAAAGAGAACGTCAAACAGATTCACCTAAAATATTACTGACACAACGCGTTGTTCGAAATGGGCATGCATCTTGATTCATTGTGTAATAACCAGACCATCGTATTGTACTGTATATCAAAATTCATTCATACATTTAAAAATGCAATAAAACGAGCAGTAAGCAAAATTCTTTCTTTTTGTTTTTATTCGATGCCTGTAAAGTCGGTTTACGGACAATAATTTTACCACCCCCAACATACATCCCGTTAACTCACACCATAATACAATTCCACTTACTCCACTCCACACACACCTCATTTTACGTTTTGTAATAACATGACAATAAAGAAAAAAATAGTAAAATACCCATACCCTCGTTCCCTTCCCTTTCCTTACAATTCAACGATGATCAACCAAACCACCTCGAAAACAACCTCAAAAGCAAATTTAATAAAAAACATAAAAACGAAGCCGGAGTACAAAAGAATAACAGACAAACAACGCCGAATAAGTTTCGAATGCGATCAAAAGATCATTTAGTTAAAAATGATATATATAAATTCCAGTTAAGATTTTGATTTAGAATCGTTAGGTTGATTAAACAAAACTGTCATAGGTGACAACTGTCAGTCCAGTGATCTGTTTAAAATAAATTGAAACATCAGTCATTCTTTCCCTCTTTGTATAAGTGAATAAAAGACCTTTTGTCTTTAGAGTTCTGTTTTAGACTGGTTTTTGTTTAATTTGTTTATTACAGAACATTGTAAGAACAGTAATAGCGTGTGCAGGAAGTGGAAAATGTTCGAAAATAAGTAAGGTGCTGGAAAAATACGAGGTGCAGGTGGAGGTATGGTAATTTTGGAATTAAAATATTATTATTATTAACTCCTCCCATCCTTAAGACTGGACGTCCTCGTTCATGATGTTCATAACACGTAATTTTAAAATATCTTCGTCTAATGCTGATGAAGCATTGTCTGTTTTTGATGTTATTTTAACAGTTTTCGGCTTAATTTTTACGTAAAGCAGCACAAAAATCACAAGTGCAAGTATAGCTATGGTGCCAAATAACATCCATTTGCTTGTCTCGAGCATAATCGAAAATTCTTTTATTTATTGGTTGTTAATGATGTGTTTGTTCGCTGAAGACGACATCATTCAAAATAGTTCGTTTTGGTGCTGGTAGGTAATTCATTTCTAAAGAATTTTTTGCCATTGATATTGATTTTATCATCGTATGTTATTAGGAAGGTTCTATTCAGGACGATACGCTGGTCTTTTTCTTCTATAGTTATCGTCCCTGGCTACGATAAGTCCACTCCTTACGACTTCGTTGGGTTGGGTACGATATAATCCCGTTTCTTAGAATCCCGCTTTTAAATTCTCGCTTGTTATAATACCGTTTTTTTATAATCCCGCTTTTTTAAAATACCGCTTTTTAAAATCCCGTCTCTTATAATCCCGTTTTTTATAATCCCGTTTCTTATTATCCCGCTTTTGCAATCAAAACTAGTTATTTTATTTTAAAAATTCGCGCGATTTTTTTAAATACAACAACTAGTTTTGATTGCAAAAGCGGGATTATAAGAACATTTAATTAAATAAAATAAATAAAGTTAAGTTATAAATAATTAAGAATTAGTTCCAAAAAAAAGTGTAAAGTAAATACGACGGGATGAGATAAGGTGCACATTATGGACATTATGTCTGCTTCAAATAGGCACAATGTCCATGAACATTGTGAACACTTACAAAATAGTCATAAGGTCCATGGACATTATGCCTTTTTAAAAGTGAACATAATGTCTAAATTTAAATTTTGGACTTCAAGTCTAATTTTATTTATGGACATTATTATGTCCATATTGGGCTTAACTGACAAAAGAAATGGATTGCTAATAATGTGGATCAGAATTTCGGCGTTATTACCGAATCAGTGTGCAAAGAATTTTGTTGAGATTTTATCTCCCAATCAGTATGACGTAGGTTTGGGGGCATGCTGTCCCCCAGCAACCCCCCTGCTTGGGCTCACTATAGGATTTGGAGTAAGTGCGAGATTGGGTTTATGCAAAAGTTATTTAAATCAAAAAGAAACGTTACCCATGCCCAATTTCTTATTTCGCCATAAGGTCCATGGAAATTATGTCCCTGAACCTTATGTCATCCCGCCAGTAAATACAATATTGAAGATTATGTTAGCAAAAACTTAAGTGTGCGCACGGTAAAGATTAAAAACGTTCCGACGAATTTTCTTTTTAGTGGAGTATTTTTAACATTTTTAAATTTATAAAAAAGTAAAAAGCGCATATAACCTACATCTATTGTTATTTAGTTTAATAAGAATGTTTTTTAAAAAAGCGGGATCGTCAGGATTTGTCGGGATTTTTAAAAGCGAGATTATAATAGATCGGGATTTTGAATAAGCGGGATTTTAGAAGGCGGGATTTAAAAAAAAGTATTTTAGCAGACGGGATTTTAAAACTTTTTTTCGGGTTTTTTGAAAAGCGGGATCTTAAAAGGCGGGATTCCGATACGCTCTCGTTTTTCTCGATGCCGATAGCTTGAGTTGAGGAGCAGTGTTATTATTAAGGAGTTGGGAAAGGCAGGGATTTTGGGGATCTGTTTCACAATAGGAGTATAAGGGAGCTTTCTTGCAAGGATATTGATTTTTTTTTTAATTGCTGAAATATTCGAACTTTAATCTATAATTTTGAATTACAGGAATAATTTGAAGTAGTTTACATATTTCTTGAACTTTTGGAATCTTAATTAAATAAACTTAAGAATTATACTGGTAATACATTTTTAAAATCGGCAATATTTAACAAATTGCTTAAATCAGTTAAAACATTTTCTTTTATCTTAATCATATCTATTTCATCTGTACTAAGAATTAAGGGGTTTACAATATTATTTTTGGCAAAAATGAGAGAGTAAATGTTATTACTTAAATTATTTATTATTATCCTATTTTTTTGTGACATAACTGCAATTAGTTTGCCATAGTTATCAGCCGGATCAGGTTTATTAATTTCGTTTATATTTATTGTATTTATAATATCAGTTATCTCGTCTATTTTTTTCCTGGAATTGCGTGTTTATTTCAATCTGCCTGTGGTTAGCCCCAGTTAGTTCGTCTTCTTAGGTTTTTTAGCAGTTTCATATCTGCATGATCAGGCGTACTAGCAATAAATTTTATTGATCGTCTCTTTCTCGTGGAAGATCTTAGTAATGTTTACAGTTTATTGTCAATAGGGATATCTTACCCTTTAAAATTTGGAAAAACAATATTTATTTTACTAACAAGAAAATTAAAAAAATTTACAATGCGCAGAAGGCGACTTATTCTCATGAAACTCCGGTTATGACTCCCCTCTATTATTCGTTCTTTTATTGAGATGTATTTCGATTTATGGCAGCGTTGCCGTTGACATTATGTTAATGACGTAGTAGTTCATTGCATCTTTCGTTTTAGATTTCATTTAATATATTTCTATTATCTAACATGATTGTATCAATATCCGAAAAAATTGTAGTGTGTTTAGGGTAGAAATAGTTTTCGTAAATGGCAACTTCTACTGCAGGAATAGAAATGAATAACAATGAAGAGTAGTCAACAATTTTTGCGGCGCCAAGCCATATTTTCATAAATCTAAACAAAAAGTTTTATCTAAGATTATTTTTGTGAGCTTGTTTTAAAATTTCAAAATATTTAAAAGTCATCGAAGTGATCGGACGTGCTCTCTTTAAGCTCCCGTTTTTAGTAGCTCTTGAAAAGTTTATCTTTTTGTTCTGACAAGGAAATTTTTGAAATTATTAAAATGTCTTCAAATCTTTGCGGTTTATACAGTTTGGAAATTTTAGACTCTAATTTTGTTTTGTGCGAACACTTTTGCAACAATAAATTTCACAAAAAATGTGCTAACATCTCCCAGTCAAGTTATAAGATCCTGATTAATGATTCAAATATGTTGTGGCGATGTAATTCTTGTACAGTGTCGCGGCATGATTTTAATGATCCATATAATAAACTTGTTAAACTTTCATCAGAGATATTTGTTGTGACAACAACAAATATATAAATTCTGAATTGCAGCCCAACAACATTCAGATATTCAGAATAACATAATCAAAGCAGAACAAAAAGAAAACTGCACCATCAGCAAAACAACGAGTTGTAGTGCACGACGCACGAGCGCGAATATGAACCCTATTTTGTTTTGCAATGTATATTCAAACTATTTTATGTAAATATTATTTAAGTTACGCGTAAGCAATAATTATGTATAAAAGAATCTATTTATTATAATAAAACTTTCTTTTGCTATTACAACGGCGAGCCGTAACTACTTCTTTTATTTAGACTTCCCCCCACCAGTGGTAAGGGGTCTTTAAATTGAATTAGCCATTAAAACTTTGGTCCTTCGAAAGGAAAGAACACAGTGAAAAATATAGCGTTACCAGGGCTACAAACATTGGTAGAAAAAAAAATACTAAGAAAATAAAAGTGCAAAAGCGTTACCAGGGCTACAAACATTGGTATAAGAAAAAAAAAATACAAAGAAAATAAAAGTACAAAAGCGTTATCAGGGCTATTAACACAGATATCTTAACTAAGAATTTGTGAAAATAATACAAAACTAAGAACAACGAAAGGAAAATTATGGAAGAACTGAAGTTTTCATCATCGTCGCTAGGCAGAGAACACTAGTGCAGGAGCTGGAAGTCCAAATCCGCAACTTTGGAAAAGACAGTGCGTCAAGAAAAACGCAAAAATACATAGATAAAAGGATTCAACGCTTGCAAACACTTGGAAGAGTTTGAACAAAACCATATAAAAATAACTCCTCATATTAAATAAGACACGCCTTACATGCAAAGGAATACCTTTCAAAATGTAAAGAACTTGTATGAAGAACACAAGAAGATGTTGGAAAGCTTTGTCCCAACAATATCTGAATATGAGAAGCTAACTGCACAGAATGTGGATGCAGAAAAAGAAAAACCTGTATCAAAAGTTTCTGGTACAGAAAAGAATTCTAAGGTAGTATCTTTAAAGGAAACCACTTTTGACAAAGAAGAAAATCGTGAAAGCCTGAGAACGGTTCAAAACCAAAGGCTTAGAAAACTGCAACTTAAAATAAGCGCAGCTGTAGACACAATTGAAGAGTTTGAAGAGACCTCTGAAAATTACTATAAGCCAATCTTCAAATATCAAAAACAAATGCTGCTGGAACAACTACGGAACCTTACTGAGCTCCACGAAGATTATATTTCACATGCAGATGAAGAAGATTTAAAGGTTGAATATGTAACCAAAAATTACTACAAGGGAATTAAACAGGACATAAATAGATTCCTACACCAAATGGCTACAAACCAAGGAGATACCCAGAGAAGACAACAAGATGGGAGATACGATTCGAGATTTCCACAGCTTAAAATTCCTACATTTAAAGGGAATTTTCTGGAATGAAAGTCGTTTTATGATTTATTTTCCACCATCATCCACGATAAGAGCAATCTAATTACGACTGAAAAAATGGAGTATTTAAAAACCCATTTGGAGGGGGAACCTCTACATTTGATTCAACACTACACTTTTTCCAGTGAAAATTACAACAGTGCTTGGGAGATACTGAAGTTCAGGTACAACAATGAAAGGAAAATAGTGTCAATGCATATAGACAAAATGTTAAAAAGTGGACAACAAGGAAACATTCCATCCGCCAATACAATCAAAAATACTTTAGATGCGATTAAAGAAGGGTTGGCTGCTCTAAAAAACATGAGCTTCGATACCTCATCATGGAGTCCAATAATAGTACACCTTACTACAAAAACTCTTGATACAGAATCGAGAAATTTATTCGAGCAAGGTCTTACTTACTTCTTGGACTTCTTGGAAAGGCGTTACCAGGCTTTGGAAGTACTCGCTCCCACAAAAAAGGCTCACAGATGTATTGATGAACCAACACATGCAATTCGGAACTTCCACATCGACTCTAAAGTGCTTCAGTGCCACATATGTAAGGGTGATCACGCAGTCTATACATGTCCAAAATTTTTAAAATCTACATTGAAAGAAAGGTGGCAGCAATGAAAGCACCCTAAACTATGCACTAATTGCCTACGCCATGAGAAGGAATTTCAATGTTACAGCAAAAGAAATTGCCAACACTGCAACAAAAAACATCATTCGCTTCTACACATGGAATGGAGAGAAAGATTTCCGCAAACGAAAAAATCAGCAGAACCAGAGAATTCATCAAAAACCACGAAACAAGTAAACCACGGTGAGCAGAATCAAAGCGTCCTTATCGCAACCGCGGTATTGAATGTAAACAATGAAGAAAGTCTTGGTCAAGGTATAACCATACAAGCACTAATTGACCCTGGCTCACAAGCGTCATTAGTCACTGAGTCTGTTGCACAAACATTAAGACTAAAAAGAAAAAACCTGTGTGTTGAAGTTCGTGGATGAGGCGGAACAAACGCTGGAACCGCCATGATCAAGGTTGACATTGCAATATCTCCACGCTTTACTTAAAAGTTCAAACTCCAAATAGAGGCTCTTGTGCTACCCAAACTTACAAGACAACTACCTTCCAAAACAACCAAAAAAATTGAAATTGCAAGTGTCGATAAACTAGAGCTTGCTGATCCGTCATTCAATGTGCCTGGACCCATTGACATGATTATTGGAGCCGGTGCCTTTGGTGACATCATCAAGAATGATAAATAAAGAGAGATGCTAGAAATTCAATTGGGAGACACGAGGAATAGAGCGATTGCCTGATTTCGTCAGTTAGAAACACAATTAGCTAAAAATTTGGAATTAAAAGCTGAATATTCAAAAGTGATTGACGAATTTATAGAGTTGGGTCATATGGTCAGCGTCATTACATGCCTCATCATGCTGTCATTAAACCATCGAGTACAACTACAAAACTAAGAGTTGTATTTGATGGCTCAGCTAAATCAACGACAGGAGTAAGCCTAAATGAGTTGATGATGATAGGACCCAAGCTCCAAGATGACATCACAACGATATTGATGCGATTGAGGAAGCACAAATATGTGTTTACTTCGGACATAGAGAAAATGTACCGCCAAATTGATTTACACAAAGACGACCAAAATTTTCAACGCATCTTATGGCGAAATTCTGTTGATCAACCAATTAAAGAATACAAGCTTACAACGGTTACTTATGGAACAGCATCAGCACCATAAATAGCTGTTAAGACTCTCCAACAACTAGCTGAAGATGAACAATCCATCTACGCAGTAGCCTCAAAAATAGTCAAACATGATTTTTACGTTGACGATGTGATGTCCGGAAGAGACACTATATCAGAGTGCAGAAGAGCTCAGAAAGAACTTGACGAGATGCTAAGAGGAGCAAGTTTTCAACTGCACAAATGGGCTGCAAATGACAACAGACTACTTCAACATATACCGATAGAGTTACGTAATCAACAGAAAAAATACGTAATGAAAGACAAAACTATCAAAACTTTGGGCATACACTGGAATCCCCTAAGTGACACTTTCCAATTCAAAGTGAACCTCGACACAAACCTTTCCACGGAAACACTTGCCAAACGAAAGACCTTGTCCGAAATAGCCAAACTATATGATCCCCTTGGTTAGTTGGCTCCAGTGACAGTGGGAGCAAAGATTTTAATGCAACTTATCTGGAAATCTGAAGTCGGCTGGGATGAACAACTTCCATTGGAATTACAAAACCATTGGAACAAATTAAAGAAAAACCTTACGGCAGTCGAAGACATTCGAATCCCACGGTGGTTGGAAACCAGAAAAGATCATAAAATTGATTTGGATTTGCGATGCTTCGGAAGCAGCATACGCAGCAGTAGTTTACTGTAGAGTCCTTATGCCAAATGGTTTTTTCGTTACAAGTATGTTAACTGCAAAAACAAAGGTAGCACCAATTAGGAAAAAACTTCCTCTCCCGAAATTAGAGCTATGTGGAGCTCATCTCTTATCGAAGTTGCTTACAGACACAGTAAGAACTTTTGGCTCCCAAATTGCAGAAATATTTGCCTGGACGGACTCAACAATTATATTAGCTTGGATAAAGAAATGTCCATCGACTTGGAAGACATACGTCGCTAACCGAGTGTCAGAAATCCAAGAAGCAACAAGGCCAACAAGTTAGAGGCATGTACGATCAGCCGATAATCCAGCTGACTGTGCTTCTAGAGGCTGTTTACCAGAAAATATGAAGAACAACAAATTGTGGTGGAGTGGGCCAAGATGGCTTCAAGAAGACGCCCTTTACTGGCCACAACAAGAAGTTGCAGCTATATCAGAGCCCGATATTCCGGAAGCAAAAAAAGTTATGACAATAGAGGTTCACGCAATCAACAACGTAGTCGAAAGATTCTCTTGTTATAATAAACTAATAAGAATAGCTGCCTACTGCAAGAGATTCTTTTATAATTGCAAGATCCTAGTAGAGCACAGAAAATTGGGAACTAACCCCAAAACCGATAACATCAACAAAGAAACGAGCCATTCAACTGTCAAGGAGATACAAGCTTCTCGCAATGGCATCATGCGAGCTATTCAAGAAAGGGTGTTCCCCGAAGAAGTAGCATGTCTTAGAGATAAAAAAAAATGTAAACAAGAGGAGTAAAATTCTGTCATTGAACCCAGTTTTGAACGAAGATGAAATCATAGTAGTGGGTGGCCGATTGGAAAATGCGGAAATAACAAATTCAGAAAAACATCCGGTTATTTTACCGCACAACGAAAAGTTTACAAGTCTCTTGATTGAAAACGCACATAAGCGCACCCTGCATGGTGGTATACGACTGACTCTTTCAAAAATAAGACAACATTTTTAGATACTTTAGGCAAAACGAGTTGTACGGCGAATAATCCATCAGTGTGTAAAATGTTATTGTTTAAGTAAAATTATTATATCACGAAAACCCAAGTGGCGCATACAACTATGCCCATCTCACCTTTGTATTAAGTAAAATTATTATACCACGAAAACCCAGGTGGCGCATACAACTATGCCCATCTCACCTTTGTATTAAATTTAAGCTCATCCTGTCAACTCCCACCATTTTTTATATTCTTATTCTTATACTAACATTCATCGAGGTAAGACTCATAATAAAACATCATTATTTAAGAGAAAAATAAAAACTACTTTTTTTCATTTTATTTCCCAACCCGATCGTGATCCTTCTATTTTTCAACCTGGGATCATCTTGCATCCCATCATTTGGTCCATCGAACCGCATTCATCGAGATTATTTGGGGTCCACGCGGAATCACGTTCCCAACAAGCCACCAAAAACACGAGAGAAAGCAACCACACCACCCCAAGGGTTCTCAGCTCCGCTGACACTAATCTCTGGAAATAAAAGCGATCACCGATCATCAATTTCATTTAAGATCATCCTATAATTGAATTTGCAATTCCAATTTAATTGCACAGAAACGATCACCGATCAATCTGTTCTATCAATCATGTTCACAAAAAATCAGAAATCAACCATCTACTCATCTTATTCAGATCACCAATAAACTCATTCAACATTGATATCAAACAAATTTATCATCAAAATTTATCCAGATCATCTCTAATCCATTCATCCTTCAAAAACATTCATACATCTCGCAAACTCCATAAGCATTCACACATTTCTTATCAGCTTTAGTCTAAATCTACACATCCAACATCACCATTCTCTCATCACGTGCAGATCTACTTAACCTTACCCTTGCAGTAGAAGCCCACTCAACGATCATAATCGTCATCAGTGCAGCAAGATTAGCACCAACAGAAACCGGTTTAATTTCACCAGCAACAGGTACGTGCGCTTTAAAGTGTTCTTGTGCAATCTATGTTTCAATATTCAAATCTTATTTAAAATAAATTAAATAGTATTCATTTAAAGTGATTGAGTTAAATCTTCATATCTGAAACCTTAATAGAATTCTTGTTTAGCGATTGCTTTAAGCAAAAGAGTTAAAGTTCATTACTTTGATCTATTTGAGTTGTTTTTCTTATTTATTACGTAAAATAGCTAAGTTTAAGATGTCTCAAATGGAGAATTTCATCTTTTGTGCCGACTCGTTAGTAGAATATTTCGCGGATTTTAGAGAGGTGAATTTGAATTCCTTATCGCTTCATTCGTTGGAAGCAAGGAAAGTTGAGCTTTCGAGTTTGTGGTCAGATGTTAAATCTGCATATGCAACGTGCGTTCGTAACACGACAGATCCGCTGTCACAAGAAAGTCTTAGTGCAGTGAAATCGAAGTATAAGCTTTCTACAGAGTCAAAGTGCGGAAATTGCTTTAGGGGTTTTTGAGGTCTTGTTGCAAGTAAGAAACCTTGCTAAGACATCAGAAAATAATATTTCTTTTCGGCTTCCAGCGTGTGATTCAGAAGTATTTTATGGAAATTATTTGTCGTGGCCGTCGTTTCGCGACATGTTTACTGCGGTGTATATAAAACACCCTCGTTTAAGCGCAGTTCAAAAGCTATACCATTTATTAGCAAAAACTCGTGATGAGGCACACTTTATAGTTTTTAAATTTGAATAAACAGATGCTAATTTTGAACTTGCAAACAAGAGGATACTTGTTAACAAACAATTGAAGATCCTTTTGAGTCTTCCAAAAGTTTCTCTAGAAACAGATAAGGGTATCAAAGAAATTTATCGAATTCTAATTGATTGTCTTTGTGCTTTAGAGTCTTATGGAATCCAAACCGAGTCTTGGGATTCGTTCCTAACGTGTTTAGTTTCAAGCAGTCTTCCAGAAAAAACACTTTCCGTTTGGGAACAAAGCCTGGATAATCCAGCAGAAATACCAACCTGGAAAGAGATGAGTAAGTTTTTAGTTTCGCGCTACAAAGTTTTAGAGAGTGTCAACGATTTCCAAATTTCCTCAAAACCGAAACAGGGTGTTCCTGCTCCACAGGCTCAACCACAAAGAAAATTGAATTAACAAAATTATAAAACCTACTTGTTTTCTGTGCAAGGAAAATCATTCAGTTCGAATGTGCAATTCGTTTTTGCAAAAATCGGTTCACGAAAGAATTAAACTAGTTCGGTCAAACAACTTATGCTTTAATTGCTTAGGAGCTTTCCACAGAACACAACAGTGTAAAAGCCAGTTCTCGTGCAACCATTCCAAGAAAAGACACCATACACTTCTACATTTGCAAGATTTTAAAGCATCTAAACAACCAGATTCTAAAGGAGAATCCCCATTACCAATACAGTCCACTAAAGCTTCGACATTCAATCCTTCCAACGTTAATACATTTTTTTCTACTTCTTCAAAACAAATTCTATTGGCAAAAGCTTTAGTGACGGTCAGTTCTCAGGGTTTTTTCAAATTTACTCTTCGAGCTTTAATTGACCCTGGATCAGAAATAACTCTGATCTCTAAAGCTGCTCAACTACGTTTTGGCCTTCCGTTCACGCCAATTAATGCAACAATTTCTGGAGTAAATTCTACTACAGCTACGACTTCGAAAATGTTATGTCACTTTGATATAGGCTCCAACTTCGATTCCAAAACAATTCCTTCTCAATCTGTCGATTCACTAGACTTTACAGAATTGTTCGAATTAAAGCTTGCGGATCCTCATTTTCATAAATCTTCTAGGGTAGATTTACTCATTGGCGCTGATATTTATCCGCACATCATCCAGCAAGGACTTCGTCGCAATCTGAAAGGAAATTTGGTAGCACAAAATACCATTTTAGGCTGGATCGTATCCGGTCCCCTTCAAAAACCGAACGATGCCACAAAATTTATCACGAATTTCAACCAAGTTTCATTGGATGAGGAAGTCAAACATTTCTGGGAGTTAGAAGAGATTTCTGACTCAAAACCCATCTCATACGAGGATAAGCTTTGCGAACGGCTTTACTCCGAATCTACTTATAGACAGTCTAATGGTAGGTATGTCGTTAAATTACCATTCAAAGATGAGTTTCCTAATACCTTAAGCCTTGGTTCTTCCAGAAATATATGTGAAAAGCGTTTTATCGCATCTGAGTGTCGTCTTAAAAACACACCTCTGCTAGAAGCTGAGTACAATAATGTAATTCACGAGTATTAAGATGTTGATCATATGAAACAAGTTCCTACTGCGGAAATTCTCTGCGATGGTAAGGCTTTGTCGTATTATCTGCCCCATCACGCTGTTGTTAACCCAGAAAGCTCAATAACGTGGCTAAGAGTAGTTTTTAATGCTTCGAATCCAACTCAAACAGGCAATAGCCTAAACGACGTACTTCATACAGGACCAAGTTTACAAAAGGATCTTGTTACACTTATGCTTCGTTGGCGTAAACACCGATACGTATTTAACGCCGACATTACAAAAATGTATAGACAAATTCGAGTACATCCTTCGCATACTACATTCCAAAGAATTCTTTTTAGAAGTGCTCCGGAAAAGGACATAGAAGATTTCGAGTTGCAAACTGTCACTTTCGGTGTCAACTGTGCGCCTCTTTTGGCAATACGCACACTATTGCAACTTGCTGAAGATGAAAAATTAAAATATCCTTTAGGTTTTCAAATGCTTCGCGATGACTTTTACGTTGACGATTTACTTTCAGCGGCAGAATTTCATGGCTTTTGTGTCGCCTCTGAAATGACATACGCTGCAGCCGTCTATGTAAGAGTTCCCGAAGCAAACGGAAGCAGCAGTTGCCACCTCTTGTGTTCTAAAACCAAAGTTGCACCTGTGAGTACAGTTTCGCTTCCTAGATTGGAACTTTGCGGTGCAGTTCTATTGTCCAAACTTATTAGAACTACATCAAATATGTTTGACTTTGAAAACGTTTCTACCTTCTTGTGGACACATTCGTCTATAGTTCTTGCGTGGCTAGAAAAAGAGCCTTGTTGTTGGAAATCGCACTAGCCTTATAAAACGCAATATTGGTGATATCCAATGGTGACACGTCGCTTCAGAGGATAATCCAGCAGATTTAGCAACAAGGGGGATGGCTCTTGGTGAACTTCTAGGTAATGAGTTGTGGTGGAACGGTCCGATCTGGCTCCGATCCAATCAATTGTCTTGGCCTTCCAGCACTTCAAGCTCATTTACCGAAGCTGACCTAGAGTCCAAACCTGTTAAAGTGTTCCATATAAATCATACAAAAGACATTCTCCAAAGGTTCTCTAAATTCACACAAGCGTTGAGAGTAATATCGTATGTTTTTCGTTTCTTTCATAGAACGAATCCGAGGTTCAAGTCCGAATTTAGCTACAAGAACTTTAATATTACCCGAAACGAGATTCTTTTCGTAAAGGAAAGACTCACTATTCTTTCACAAAGCTTTTATTTTTTCTCGGAGTACCAACTTTTGGAAAGCAGGCAACCAATAAAACGAAATAGCAAACTTCTCACACTTAATCCAGTTCTCGACTCTAAGGGCGTGATGAGAATGAACGGTCGCCTAGCTAATTCAAATCTTCCTTGGAGCGAAAAGTATCCAGCTATTTTGCCTTACAATTCCTTGTTTGCAAAACTTCTTTTAGATTTTATTCACACAATATCTCTGTATGGAGGAAATCGACTTATCTTCGTCCTTGTTCGCCAAGGGTATTGGATTCCTAATCTGAAAAACCTGATCAAATCTTGTGTCAACCGTTGCAAGACTTGTGTGCTACACAAGAAAAATCTACAAAAGCAACTTATGGCCGCCTTGCCTCCGGAAGGGTGCGAATTTTTGAGACCATTTTCTAAGGTTGGAGTGGACTTCGCTGGTCCTTTCGGTATCAAAACATACTTTGGAAGAAGTTGCCGAATAACAAAAGGCTACGTATGTGTTTTCGTATGCTTTTCTACAAAAGCCATACATTTAGAAGGAGTCACTGAGTTATCTACAGCTGCATTCCTAGCTGCATTCCATCGGTTTGCATCCAGGAGAGGTCTTCCTCAAGAAGTTTGTTCCGACAACGGAACAAATTTTGTTGGAGCTAGCCGAGCTTTCAAAGAATATTTTGAAAAACATTTACAACAAACAGCATCCGATATACTTTATTCACACAGTCATACGCTATCTTGGCATTTTATTCCTCCCGGTGCACCTCACATGGGTGGCCTTTGGGAAGCAGGTGTCAAAAGTTTTAAAACCCACTTCAAAAAGGTTGCGAATACTACCAAGTATACTTTTGAAGAGTTCTCGACATTTCTTTGTCGCATTGAAGCATGTCTCAACTCTCGTCCGATCAGCGTAGTATCTGAAAACCCTTCTGACTGCCTATCGCTAACTCCAGGACATTTTCTTGTTGGGAGTCCGCTAATTTCTGTAGCCGAACCAATTCCTGAAGAGTCTTCCATCTCACTGCTTAATAGGTGGGAAAAGTTAAAGGTAATACAACAACAATTTTGTAAACGTTGGAAAGAAGAATATCTGAAGGAACTTCATAAAAGATACAAATTGAAATATCCTCAACGCGACTTACAAATTGGTGATATTGTTGCAGTGAAAAAGGAAAACCTACCCCCGAATGAGTGGCGGCTAGGTCGTGTTACGAATGTGTTTCCAGGCAACGATAACCGAGTTCGCGTAGCAAGAATCCGCACTCAGAATGGAGATATAACCAAACCCAATGTAAAATTATGTGTTATTCCAACTAATCAATAATATGTTTCAATTTTTAAATATCTTACAGATTTCTCATTAATCATATATAAATTTGCGCAAAAATATCTTTGAAGAATACGTATCCTATGTATATTAAAATTATATTTCAAATGCCTTTATATACTGAACTTATCTTGTATCTTTATACATTACACATTGTATTTACTTGTAATTGATATCCCCTACTAACTTTTCCTTCTTCCCGAAGTGAGAGGAACCCCTTCGGTAATTCAAAGGTTCCCAATCTTAATTTGTTTCATACATGTACGAACTAGATATTTATACTTTTGTATTATATTGCAGGTATAATCCTGCAAGGTGGGCGGTAATGCTTAAGTAAAATTATTATATCACGAAAACCCAAGTGGCGCATACAACTATGCCCATCTCACCTTTGTATTAAGTAAAATAATTATACCACGAAAACCCAGGTGGCGCATACAACTATGCCCATCTCACCTTTGTATTAAGTTTAAGCTCATCCTGTCAACTCCCACCATTTTTTTATATTCTTATTCTTATACTAACATTCATCGAGGTAAGACTCATAATAAAACATCATTATTTAAGAAAAAAATAAAAACTACTTTTTTTTCATTTTATTTCCCAACCCGATCGTGATCCTTCTATTTTTTAACCTGGGATCATCTTGCATCCCATCAGTTATCGTTTCAATGCACAATCAACTTCTCAACAGATGAGAGTACTTCTAGGCCCTTTACCATACAGGAATTGATTATGCGGGTCATGTCCAATTACTAAGGGCTACATAGCAATATTTATTTGCTTAGCCACTAAAGCTGCCCACATTGAGCTGGTAAGTGATCTCAGCTCAGCAGCGTTCCTCGCAGCTTTAAAACGCTTCACATCAATAAGAGGAATCTGTTCACATTTTGTATAGTGACAATGGTACTACGTTTGTCGGAGCCAACAAAGAAATTCAGCATCAGATGAAGCCATAATTAAGCAATCTGAAGAAGAAGCAGCATCAAAACTTGCAATGGATGGAATCCAGTGGCACTTTATACCTCCTGCCGCGCCTCACTTTGGTGGAATATGGGAGGCCGGTGTTAAATCAATGAAATATCACCTCAAGCGAGTGATTGGAGACACAACGCTTACATTTGAAGAACTTACCACCCTTTTGACACAAATAGAAGCCTGTTTAAACTCTCGACCGCTAACAGCAGTTGAAAATGATATTGATGACACCAGTATACTAACTCCTGGCCACTTTCTGGTTGGAAGTGCTTTGAACGCTGTTCATGAGCCAAATAAAGATGAGACAAAAACATTTCGTTCTCGCTGGCAACTTTTTCAAAAAATGACTCAAGACTTTTGGAAAACTTGGTCCTCTGAATATCTGGTACAACTTCAACAACGGCAAAAATGGAAAGGAAGAAAATATTAAAATTGGTGACATTGTTCTTATTAAGGAAGATCGATTTCCACCAACAACATGGAATATGGGTAAAATATTTGATGTTCACCCAGGCAAAGATAATCAGGTTCGAGCTGCAACAGTATTTAGCAGCAACAAACACATCAAAAGACCCATACAAAAATTATATCGCTTACCAATAGAAACAAAACAACAGGAATCGTTACAGACATCAACAAACATCTCAATGGCAGCTACAACAAAAAATACAACTCCAACCAAAGTAAGCCCAATCTTGTGGATTTGCATAGTATTCGGCCTTTTAAACATTATTTATTATTATATTAACATTACATTATTTTTATTTTTATTTTACTTTTATTTTCATCAATTAGAGAGTCATAATCTCTTACAGACTTATTTAATAGGAATATGTACACTTTTGTAGGTGGGTACGAATATTATACAATAAATACACTTAAATTTATACGCAACTGTTCAATAAGTAAAATAAATAAATAAATGCGTTACATATTTTAAATAATTTTTACTAAAATTAAATAAGGTTGAGAACATAAGATTTAAAAGCATCTCTCGTACAATTCGTATTGCAATCAATTATAGAGCATACTGCATTAGCTTCTCTGATGCAACGGGAAATGGGCTCATTGCGCCTATAATTTCTGAGATGAAAATGTTCATATATAACAAATCGATGGCGTGTAATTCTCGAGGGTGCCTTACTTTCATAGAATAAATCAATAAGCGGAGGGCATGTAATGTGCCCGTACTAACATTACTGAGAGATATTTCCGGCGAGTTTCCAGTGATTTCATACCAAATAATAAGCACCTAGTTTTGAATTTGAATAATATGGATTCCAAACTGTATAACAATACTCTAGCACTGATCTTACCAATGAATTATACAATGTTATAAGGGTGTAGGAATCATTAAACTCTCTGGTGTTTCTTTTAAGAAAACCCAGCATCTGATTAGCTTTGTTGATCATATAATCAAAATGAGGATGATATGACAGATTAACGTCAAGATTAACACCCAAATTTTTTTTTGCGCCACCCTTCCTAATTTAATGTTATAGATGCCCTAATCAAACATAATTGGGTTATAGTTCCTGTTACAGAGTGAATCATGAAAGATAGTGGGAATATCATTGACAAAAAGAAGAAAAAGCAGTGGTCCCAAATGACTACCTTGGGGGACACCTGATGGGACATTTATATCATCTGATTTATAGTTTTTAATTTTCACAACTTGAACTCTTCCAGTCAAATAATATTTAAGCCACAGTAAAAGATATGAATGAACACCAAAACAGAAAAGCTTATGAAGTAGAATTTTGTGATTCACTCTGTCGAAAGCTTTAGCAAAATCGGTAAAGATAATATCAGTTTGATATTAGTCATAATCATTAAATTTGTTGATGTTGATTTGCCCGCTACAAAACCATGTTGAAAGACTGATATTTTGTCTTGTTTAATTAATTAAATTCTATTATAAACTATTTTTTCAAATAGTTTTGGAATAGCAGAGATCTTGCAGATTGTTTAGACCCTGATTTAAAAATTGGAGACGAAAACGAAATTTTCCACGATTTCAAGAAATTGCCTTTGGAAAGAGATAAATTAAAGATCAGCGTTAGCGGCTGGGCTAACGCGATTGCACAGTTTTTTCAAAAGTATTGGAGGAATGTTATCGGGACCTTTGCTTGTTTTTACATCCAAGCTTAAAAGGGATAATTCAACTTCCGCTTGGCATAGAACAAGTGACCCAAGATCCACATATTCACTTACCCCTGGAAGCTCCTGACTTATAACATATTCTGAAGAATAGACTGATTGAAAGTAATCTGCAAATAAATTAAATTTACAGATGTTTCACTTGTAGTTGTGTAAATGTACTGCATGCAGCTTGGTGATCACATGGACTTTCTTTCAGTGTTTATAAAATTCCAAAAGCTCTTGCTACTACTTTTGAGTTCATTTTCAACAGAAAATATGTAGTTACGAAACAAAAATTTATTCAAATATTAAATTTTTTTTGACAATCCAGATAGCTGTTTCGAAGATTAAGATCTTGTTTGTTGTTTTTGTATAACTTATATGCTTTGTTTTTTCGATTCTTTAGATTGCCTAACCTCCTATTAAACCAGACAGGGTTAGCATTCTGTTTTAAATGTTTTACTGGTACATATTTTTCAATAGCTCTTTGTAAAATCGACGTAAATGCCTTATAATCATTTTCTAAATCAGTACCGGTAAAAATATTCTGCCACGAAAAAGACAACAAATACTCAACCATTGCATCAAAGTTAGCTTTTAGATAATCATATATAATAGTATTACAAATATTTTCTTTTTTTAAATAGTTATAAAAAATTATATCTCCCTCAATTGCGAGGTGGTGTTGTGTGTTGCCTACAATGGGGAAATTTGACTTTTCTATAGAAATATGAAATTCCTTATCAACAAATACTAAATTGAGGATCCGATTGAGATCGTTATGTCCATGGTTAATTTGGACTAAATCATATTGGCTTAAAAAATCAATAACAGAAGTTTCAATTTCAGTTCTTACTTCAAAAGGAATTAAATATTTGTCTTCTAAGTCAAATTCCCAATTAATATTACCAATATTAAAATCTCCAGCAAATATTACATGCTTTAGATTATTCATATTATCTAAAATTGGTTTTGAATTTAACAAATGTAAGTTGTAGAAGTCTAGTGAGCTCTTAGGTGGTTTATAACTTGCTACGAAAAATAATTGTGATTCATTTATTTTTACACAAACAATAATCTGGTCAATATCTTGGTTAGGTGCTGAGCAGTTTGACTCAAATTCAATTTCCCTGCATGGCAGAGAAGCACGAACCACAACCAATACTCCTCCACCCCTACGATTTCCTGTTTTAATGTTGCATCTATCTTTTCTGAATATAGTATAACTATTCAGGCAACTTCTTAGCAATATAGCTGTATATCATGTTGTCTGTATGTATGTATCTGTATTAGAGGGATTTATGGAGTTTTTAAGCTTGCTGGTACCTAATCCACTTGTACTCGGTTGGGTAGAAGAGGTTTTTATAGAGCCAGAACGTAGCACTCGTAACTCAGAACTTAAATCTGGTTTAGATTGATTTTGCAGCTGTTGCTGTTTTTGTTGTTTTTGCTGTTGCTGTTCTGTTTGTTGTTGCTGCTGCTGTGCTTGTTGTATTTGTTGTTGCTGTTGCTGCTGATGTTGTTGTTTTTGTTGCGGTTGAATTTGATGTTGTTGTTGTTGAAGTTGTTGTTGTTGTTGCTGTTGTTGATGGTTTTGTTGTTGTTGATGTAGTTGGTGTTGTTGTTGTTTGTGTTGATTTTGCTGTTGTTCTTGTTGCAGGGATGGTTGTTGTTTTTGTTGTTAATGTTGTTGCTGCTGTTGTTCATTTTTTGTTTGTTGCATCGAAGAAGGCTGAGGTGAAGGGGTTAGAAAGATCAGAGGCTGATCAGAGGATACACTTGGTGTTAAAATATTGTCTTGTTCAATATTATTGAAGGCAGTTGATAACAGATTATTGGTAGAAATATCGAAGTCAAAAATTTCTTTTAACTCCGAGAATATCGAGTTCGCGCTGTGAAAAAGCTTTTTTAATTTCACTACTTTCCAATATAATTTATCGACGGAAATGTTGCTTTGGTCTTTGCAATAGTAATGTAGACCAGGGACAGATACAAATTCGTCTGCATCTTTGCCTTTGATTCCAATGCATTTTGCGTGTACTTTTTGGAGGCAAACCGCGCAGGAGACCATAATTTTATTAGAATATTTTTTACATATTAAGCAATTTAGTTCACTCATTTTCACAAGGTTCTTTTTTTTTTATTATTATTTTACGTAAGACTTTTACTGACAACTTGGCAACCCTTAAATCTGGGATTACAAGTAGTAATAAATGCAAATATATCTTAAAATTGAGATATTAAATAAAGTGTTTATCACACAGGCAAATATAACCACTTTTTTGAAAGCTAAAATTTCACTCTATAAGCCTTTTTATAAATAAATACTTACCAGCACAAGGTTGAAGTCACGCCATTTGAAAGCCAACCAGGAATATATTTTGAGGATGTGGGACGAACAAGTCTCATTTCGAGCTCTTGGAAGACTATTGTCTTCTTCAACATGACAAACTATTGGTCAGAATTTGATGCCTACAAACTCTGCATTCAACAAATGGAGAAAATGTGTACGTCAACAGTAATACCGGAAGTTAAATCTAATATGTGTGTTGGAACACTTGGTCAATTCAAACGCCAACTTCATCAAATTGAGCTTAATAATGAAGTGCTCTTGCATGCGAATGATGACTCAACGCATCGACCGAAACGCTCTCCGTTTGACTTCGTTGGAACAGTCAGGAACGAGCTGTTCGGAATATTGGATCAACGTTTTGCAAAACAGTACGAGGAAACTATTGAAGCCGTTCAAGACAATGAAAAGCATGTGATACAGCTCATGAGAAATCAAACAACAACAATTGACTCAACAGTCAATATATTTAAGAAGTAGCATATGGAGACAAAGAAAGAAATTGAATTGTTAAGCACCTTTGTACAAAAACTCAGCAACGACACAGATAAGTACAACAACTTAAGATTGTTCTCATCAACTGCTTTGAACGCCATACTTATAATGTTAAACTATCAAGCAACACAAACTATATTGCTGGATATAGTTCTGTCCACCCATACTGGCAGAATACATCCACTTATTCTTACAGTACAACAATTCAAAAGAAAATAATAAATAAAATACTAAGTCCAAGAGAAAGAGTAACTGGCAGCAACATAATCATAGAGATAACTCTTCCACTCATGTATAATGAGGAATTTCAAATGTACAAAATCTTGCCAGTTCCAACCATGAACAATGGCAACTTCACGTGCATAATTCCATCTTCGGACTACTTACTGATAAATTTTCAAGAAAATCATTTTTATCCTATGAACAAGGACGCATTTTTAGGTTGTCAGAAGAGACTGTCAAATACATATTGGTGTAACCTGCAACACCCAATATACAAATCTGCGGCTTCCGTCAGTTCTTGCGAAATAAATATTATGCAACACAAAAGGCAACTAATGGATTCATGTTTGACAAACAACATCCCAGCAAAGGCCTACTGGATCCAAATGCACGACCCAAATGCTGGGATATATAGCGTGCCAAATACTACAGTCGTAAACATCAATTGTGACCTCAATCCAGTCCCAACTATTCTAAAGGATAGTGGAATACTGAAATTACCAGCAAGCTGCATGATCCATGACCAGACGATGACGATTGTTGGAACACAAACAGTAACAAGCAGGTTAACATCTTCATTCTTGCCATCATTCAACCTCTCTGAACAGTTAAATTCATTTAAATACAAAAGAGAGCAACAACCAATTCAACACTCTAACATTGCTTTGGAGATCGCAAGAGTAGAACAAGCTATAGTTTTGCAAAAAAGTCAGGAATACATGCTGAACGAAATAAAAACGCATCGCATTCACCAATACTCACTGCTTGGAGTGAATGGATTCATGATCATAGGAGTCATCATAGCTATAATCTTTATCAGCAGACGAAAAAGAGCACAACAGCCAAGGCCATCAATTAAAACCACAGCTATACCAATGAGATCCTTCAACAAGCGACGAAACACCCAAACTTCGTTTGAAGACATCGACTTCTGCATTTCTTCAATCTGAGGGGCCCAGCATGTTGTGACAACAACAAATAAATATAAATAACAAAATTCAGATATTCAGAGATCAACCATACGTCTAAACTAAATGCTAAAAAAATAATCCGACAAACGTGAACACTATCCCCTCAACCCTGACACTGGTACCACAGCACCAGGAAGGTAGATGACCTGTTGTGAAAAATGTTGTTGGTAATAATACATCCACAATGCTTGAAGGTGTGTCTGTCCCCAAATCTAAATGGTTACATATTTCACACCTAAGCACTAATACATCGGTGGAGTCTCTCGTATCATTTATTGTTGGCATACTTTATCTATTTAAATGCAATATGCTTGTAAAGACAGACGCTGACACGTCCGAGTTCTCTTTCTGAAGCCTTAAAGCTTTAATTCCGGAAAAATTGCATTGAACAAATCATGCAAGCTTCTATTTGGCCTGCTGCTGTTAGAGTAAGGGAATTTATTTTACATCCAAAATACGACCAGCGAACGATGCCGGCTTCACTCGCATATAAAATAAAACGACAAAACCAGTTCTCCCAAATGATGTGCTCCCTGCTGATTGTATTGTTAATGTTGCTGCTTTTCCTGCTCCCCCTCCCACTGTTGGTGAGATTGCACTAGCATTAGACAAATTGTCTGTCTATTATCAGAATTATGGAGGTATGCGTACTAAAACCAAACAATTCTACTTCTCTGTTCTGGATTGCTCGCTCGATTTGATTGCTCTGACTGAAACATGGCTGTATGAAGGAGTATTATCAGCAAAATTGTTTGATTCCAGCTTTGTTGACTGATCGCAGCGCTACTTGTAATGGACTGAATAGAGGAAGTGGTGTTTTGGTTGCAGTCAAGTCTAGTTATAATTGTAAGAAAATTTAATTGTTAGATTGCTCGGGTATGATAGAACAAATATGTGTTTGTCTTGAACTTGCTACAAGATACTTTTTTTAATAAGATTTATTTATATATTTTCGTTTCGTATATAATATAATATAAATAATATTAAAAATATTGTTTCGAAGTTTGATGATAATTGTTTTGCCATCATATTAGGAGATTTTAGCTTATGTAACATTAGATAGCTTTATTCGCCAGATGATAAATGTTTATTCCCAATTCATGATTTAAAAGGTTTTTTAATTGTTGTTATCGATACTCTATCTTCTCTGAATTTAACTCAAGTTAACAATGCTGTGAATGAACTGGGTAGGATTCTAGATCTAGTTTATGTTCATAGTGAGCTTGATGTAAACATTTTTGAAGATTTAAGTTCATTGTTAAACAATAGTTTTTATCATAAAGCCTTACAGATATCATTGAATTTAACAGTTTTTCAGTCTTTATCTGATGAATTTACAAATTTGGGTGGTCAATACGACTTTAACAAAGCTGATTACATTTGTATTAATAACAATATTCAGAGATTAGAGTGGGATTCAATTTTGTCTCAATCTGATTTCTCTTCTTGTTTCTCTTCTTTTATTAATATAATCCAAGAGCTTTTTGATAAATGTATACCTAAGAATGTTATGAGGCGTACATTACATAAACCGATTTGGTTTTCGAAGGCTTAATTTGTTTAAAAAGTAATATCAATTCTATTTATCGAAGTAATTATTGCCGTTTGCTCAAAGAGTATAATTTCTTAAAAAAGTTTTTATACAACCAATATTTATGGTCTATGGAAACTAAGATTAAAAATGACGCAAAATCTTTTTGGAAATTCTAAAATTCAAAAAGAAATTCGATTGGATTTCCTACAAATATGAATTACAATGTTGATGTAAGTAGTGATATATCCAAAATCTTTGACATGTTTGCAACATATTTTCAATCAAATTTTGTTGTTGATAGCTCTTCTTATGACGTTTTACCTAGGTATTCCGAAATTGTTGACATAGGGTCATTGGAAATATATGAAGATGAGGTTCTTGATGAACTTTCTTGTTTGGATGTTAGTTTAAGTTTGGGACCAGATAATATTCCCGCTAAGTTTCTTAAAGAATGCTCATGCAATTTGTCTTAACCTCTAGTCTACATCTTCAATCTGTTTCTTCTAAGTGATGAGTTCTTAGATGTTTAGGATATTTCATATATTACTCCCATTTACAAATCAAGTCCAAAACAGATTGTTCAAAATTATTACCCACAGCCAAACTGCAACTGATTCCAAAGATTTTCGAATCTATTGTAAAAAATAAAATATATAGAGCACTGAAAAACCATTTATCGGTTTATCAACATGGATTTGTCCAAGGGCGCTCAACTGTAACTAATTTGGCTCTTTTTGTAAACTTTTGCTTGAAAAACATGGAAAACTGATGTCAAACAGATGCTGTTTTTACCGATTTTTCAAAAGCATTTGATAGGGTTACCCATCGAATTTTACTAAAAAAAACTGTCCTTTTTAGGTTTTGACTCTACAATTTTAAAGTGGTTACGTAATTACTTTTCTAATCGCACACAATCCGTGAAAATTGGATCAAAGCTTTCAATTAAAATTCATAACTACTGGGGTGTGCCACAAGGCAGGCACCTTGGACCCTTGTTGTTTTTAATTTTCATTAATGACCTTCCAACAGTCGTTAAGTTTTCAAGTTGTCTTATGTTCGCAGACGATGTTAAGATCTATATGTCAGTTAAATCAGTTAGTGACTGTTTAAATTTTCAAAAAGATATTGATAGTTTGAATGTTTGGTGTTCTATGCACTCCTTTGACTTAAATATTAAAAAGTGTTCAATTATGTCTTTTTCAAGATCTGCCTTGCCTTTATTATTTGTTATTAAATGTTTGACAAAATCTTACAAAGACTTCAAAGTCATTAGGATTTGGGTGTCAATTTAGATTCACATCTTTCCTTTAATCTTCATATTGATTATATTATATAAAGAGCAAACGCGATGTCCGGTTTTCTATTTAGGAACTCTCATAATTTTGGGATCCTTATACGTAAAAAAGCTGATTTTCTTGCCTTAGTTCGTCCTACTTTAGAAAATTGTTGTGTTGTTTGGTCTCCGCTTTAAAAAAAAATTAAATCGTATTGAAAAAGTCCAAAAACGATTCCCAAAGTATACGCTTCGTAAATTGAATTGGTCTTCTTCTATGCCTTCCTATGGTTGCAGATGTCTACTTGTTGGTTTAAAGCCCCTTGCAGATTAACTTATTATTCTGTAATATTTGCGAGAGATGTAATATCAAGTCACATTGATAATCCACCTCTATTAGCTTTATTCTGTTTAAATGCACCTTAAAGAACCTTAAGGATTAGAAATAATGCTTTTTTGTACATTCCTCGACATGCAACAAATTATGGTCAAAATGAACCTATAACTAATGCATGTATTAAATTCAATCAACTTGCAAATGTAATCAATTTTGACCAAATCAGAAATGCTTTTAAATCCATTTTGTTAAATATTTTGTAAATTTTGTCTGTAAATTAAAATTTTTTTTTTAATAAATTAAAAGAAATAAAATTTTATGTACTTAAGCCTAGTATAAGAAAGTTATAATACTAATAGACAATAAATAAATAAGTAAATAAAAAATAAATAAATATATGGTCGTTCCTACGGATGTCGTCGTTGACACACAAACCGAGTACTGGTACCTTTTCGGTTTGTTCATTATAAGTGTCATTCATGGTCAATGCCATCGGGGGTATGTTGAGCTTTAACGACAGAAGACAGCATTGAGTTTTCGAAGCATTAAAATCCACACGATTCCTATTACCCCATTTGACAATGCTGTATAAATCAGAATTTAATGAGCTTGACATACGGTACCGTTGCAATTTTACGTCCGAAGACAAAGGACCTGAACTATTGAAAGAATCTGAAAAGCTGAGGGAAGAGTTGTCAGCAAAACAGTTAAGTGGATTAGAAGTAACAGACAGAAGATCATTTATAAAAATGAGGAAAAGAGTCGGAGACAGAACAGAGCCCTGGGGCACACCAGCATTTATTTTGTGGGAATCAGACTTGAATCCGCCCAATACAACTTGAATTGAACGGTCCAGAAGATTGCGAAACCAACGAACAAGAGTACTATCGATCCCAAAAGCACGCATTTTCGATAAGAGGGCTTCATGCCAAACTCTATCAAAAGCCTTGGAGATATCAAGATCAATAATCTAACTTTAACCAAAGCGATGTATCGATTTGTTCCACTGTTTGGTGAGATATGCCATCCGATCACCAGTGGAGCGGTTGCTGCGGAAGCCATACTGACGGTCATGGAGAAGCTTTCGATCTTCGAGATTTTCCTTAAGCTGACATTTAGTCAGCGTTTCCATGATCTTAGAAAGAAGGGATGTTAGTGCTATGGGTCGGTAGGAGGAGGGGGTAAATGGGTCACCTTGCTCTTTTCCATCTTCTAGGGAAATCTAGGGATGGAAAAGCTTACGCAGTGGCTTTGCCAATGTGGAAGAACTCTCTTCAGAAGAATCGGGGGTATACCATCCGGGCCAGCGGATTTCTGTATATTGAGAACACTTGCTACTGTACGAGTGCGGAAAAAAATCTGTCCCATGGAAAAATTAACATTCTCAGGTACAGGAGGGGCAACGGTACTGTGAGGCAGCGTGGAGCTGGCAGCGAAATGGGCGGCGAATACGTTTGCCTTCTCTGAAAAATCAACAATTGGTTTGTTATTGTCGATGAGCGTTGGAACCGAAGTTGTCGAAAAGTTTTTTATATTTTTTACAAATGCCCAAAAATTTTTACTGCCTTTGGGACACTGCGGAATTTGTTGCCGTAATTTTTGGTCATGCAAAAATTTGGTTCTTTCAATAACGGAGTTGCATTTGTTCCTTGCTTGTTTGTGGTTTTTCCGATTTTCCTCTGTAGGGTTGGCTTTGTAGGATCGGACACTTACTTCTTTGAGCCTGATAGCTTCTTTACACTCAGAATTAAACCAGGACTTTTCTTTAGGTTTGATGCTTTTTAATCTGTTAGGAATAAAAGCACGCATCCCTAGAAGAATCACATTTGTGATCATTTCAGCACTGGCATCAATGTCACTATCGATGAAGCATAGTGACCAGTTAAAGTTTCGGAAAAAAATATTCAGGCCGTCCCAGTTGGCTTTCTCGTATTGCCAAACGGTCCTGGTGGTAAGTTTTTCTTTAACTGGATGGGTGGAGGATGAGAAATTAGCTGAAATGATACAATGGTCTGAAGTGCCAAATGGAGAAGTTACACTAATGGTATATTTATCAGGGTGAGAAGTAAGAAAAATGTCAAGAGTATGGGCGCCTTGCTCAACAACATCCGGTATACGCGTTGGCACATCGATTAGTTGGGTAAGGTGATGTAACCCGGCTAAGAGCTCGACATACCTTCTTTCGGGTGTTGTCTGGCCAGAATAGCGGAGCCAACTGGAATTGTGTACATTGAAATCGCCCGCAATAACGATTTCAGTGCGAGGACAAAGGGAAATTTTCGAGATGGAATCAGACAGTGCATCAAACTCGTTACAAGTTGAATTACTGTCAAGATTTGGACTCCTGTAAGTAAAACAATAATGAATGACATGCTTGCGGACAGTGAATTTGAGCCATAAGAAGTTAAAGTCCGTGTTGGAACATTGCCCATATTGGGGAAGGCTCTGGCAAGCAATATCATTCCTAACATAGACCACGAGACCATGATGGGAAAAGAGTAATGGCACCAAGCTATACCCGTGTAGAGCAAATTCTGATAAATCAGTATTTATTCCAACCTGAGTTTCACTTAATGCCAAGACAGCTGGCCTGTATTGAACAGTGTAGACGTACACATGAAAGTAATTCTTTCTTTAACCTCGAAAATTAGAATACACGACACAAAAATCACTTACCATTTAAAAATACTCACATTCAAAACACAACTCTGACAATGTCGAACTGTGCAGTGAAGGTCGAAATTAATTTCCGTAGTAAAAAAACTTTCTTATCGTGGCTTGTTGGCTGTTAACCTGGGCGGGGTTCTGATTTGACGAATAATCAAGCAACGTTTGGTCGTTAATTTGGTTTGGAAGAAGTTGGTTAAACCAAGTTTGGTATTGGTTTTGTGACTGTGATGGATGTTGATTAAATGGAATTTGGTGAAGGTATGAGTTTGGAATACCATTTATTTGTTTCGTGATGAGTTAAAAGGGAAATTTTTTTGCCATCTCCTTCAGTTTTTGGAGGTCCTCATCTGTTGTCGTCAGAATATACTGGCGTAAGCATGGATCCTGGAGACTCCTTTAAAAAGTGACTACGGCGGATCCTGTCAAGTCATTTATCAACCCAACCGACTCATTGGCAACGTAGTTGCAGTTGATTATCTGCAACGCTTTAGCTTGAAAATGAAGTAACCGCCTTGCGCAGGTGTGAATGTTGTCAGTTGCAAGTTGATGCGACTGCTTCATATTTCCCATAACCGCTTCGAAAGTAGTCACTTGCAAATACGCACTTTTGATAAGTGGTTCTAACTGTGCAAGAGTCCTTATGGGGTTCCCTCTTACAAGCTCAAATACGTCGCCAGTTGTTTTGGTGGTCAATTAGGAGATTTATAGTTCCTCATTTTTTTCCTCCAAACATTTAAAACTTAACTGACAAGCATTTAGAAACTCGTAGACCCTTGTCGATAAATCAGGGGTCCGGAGTCCAGAGAATTGAGGAATGACGCCAGCAACAACCTTCGAAATGTTTTCGTACGACATTTTTAATTTTTCACCAGAAGTTGATTGACTTCTTATTTCGGGTACCTTAATGATCTTTGGGAACTCTTGTGCCAAATTTTAGTATCCTCTTTTATGTATTGGGGTTTTTACTCCCTTACTAACAAGTTTTCCAAAAGGTTTAATTGGCGATGATGTCAAAAACGCCTTCAAGAGACTTTTCTGGCAAACCGGGACAGAGGATTGTTCAAGTTTTTCTCTCAAAACTTTTTGTTCTGACAAGCTTTTCTTGAGCTCACAGGTCAACTGGTCTACTTGATTTTCAGCCTCTTCTGCAGCTTGCTAGAGTTGTTTTTCAAACTCTTTGCGGAAGAATTCGCTTCTTTCAAGCTTCTTAGCAAGTTTTTGTAACTCTTTAGTGTGTTGATTTCTTAAGTTCTGGACGGCTTTTGAATATTCCGTCAGAATAGCGTGAGTTGCTTCAACGTGCGTAAATCGACCCCACTGAGAACTTAGTTGCACTTTCACTAGACTAAACACCTCAGCACTTAAAATTTCATTTGGTTCGGAGAGAAATGTTTTATTTATTTCCTCAGTTTGGCGTTGGTTGTCTTTTTTCTCTTTTAAGAAATTCTAATTCTTCGACAAGATCCTTAAATTGGCCCTCAGAAACTGCCATCAACTTTTAAATTAACAATCCCAACAAAATTACTCAACTTTAAATAACCTATCCCAACAATATTATATAGGTCACTCACATAAAAAAAAATAAACGACACCAAAATTATTATTACCAACAAACGAAACGAGAAAAAAAATATTATATATGTTTTCTATGTTAATAGTAACAATAGAAGTAAACCATCGAAGTTGGTGTCTCCGGTTGAAATTTTCCCTTGGGGGGGGGGGGGGGAGGAATGTTACGCCCTTCATTTAGGTTACCCACATGAATTGCGTTAAATAAGCAGTCAAGTCATTGCACTGTGTTGAGCAAGAGTTGGTCAACCAACTAAAAGCTGCGCGTGCTGTTTGTTCAACAACAACGCAGGTTTCAATCGGAAGAACCAACGTTCGATGGCTGACTTCAATTTAAGCATGAAATGCGACGGTGGTTTTATTTTGTATTAAAGAAAACTTTTAATTTTTTTTGGCACACAAATATCTTTTAAAACTCAAGCAAACTATGTTTCCTTCTTTTTCGTGGTTATCCTACCGGCTGAGTCAAAATGTTATGTGTTTTCTTTAATACAAAATAAAACCACCGTCGCGTTTCGTGTTTAAATTGAACTCAACCATCGATCGTTGGTTCTTCCGATTGAAACCTGCGTTGTTGTTGAACAAACAGCACGCGCAGCTTTTAGTTGGTTGACCAACTCTTGCTCAACACAGTGCAATGACTTGACTGCTTATTTATATATAATAATATATTGGTGTCGATCCTAAGCTCGTTGAAGACGGATGTCGAGGTGCGCGCACAATTAGTTAAACGAAGTCCAAACAAATAATTGTTGCGCGTTGTTATCGCGAGTGCTTTAAGGAAAAAAAAAATAATACACGCTCGTTGAGAAATTAGAAAAAAAACCCTCGCGTGTGCTGTAAAAAAAAAATAATAGTGTTCACTCGCGTCGTAGGATGAATGAAAAAGATGCCCACTCGCGCTGAAGAAGAAAAAAAAAAATAAATAAAACGCATTCGCATAACAAATTATCCTCTAATCTGTCCCAACCCCTTTGTGCTTAACTGCCTCTTTCTTATCTACTGTAGGCATCGTATGACAATACAATGCTTGCGGTAAATAGATAAGGGCATCTGAATTTGTCTTATTTTGCTGAATGTTTGGATTGATTTTTTGTAAACAGGCTGTCTTATGGGCATAACACCTAAGACAGTTTGATTATTACAGAAGTTAATTTTGATTTTCACTGCGCAGTTCGACTTAATCAGAGTTGTGTTTTGTATGTAAGTATTTTTAAATGGTAAGTGATTTTTGTGTCGTGTATTCAAATGTTCGTGGTTTAAGAAAGAATTTCTTTCACGTGTACGTCTACACTGTTCAACACAGGCCAGCTGTTTTGGCATTAAGTGAAACTCAGGTTGGAGCAAATACTGATTTATCAGAATTTGCTCTACATGGGTATAGCTTGGTGCCATTACTCTTTTCTCATCATGGTCTCGTGGTCTATGTTAGGAATGATATTGCTTGCCAGAGCCTTCCCCAATATGGGCAATGTTCCAACACGGACTTTAACTTCTTATGGCTCAAATTCACTGTCCGCAAGCATGTCATTCATTATTGTTTTATTTACAGGAGTCCAAATCTTGAAAGTAATTCGACTTGTAACGAGTTTGATGCACTGTCTGATTCCATCTCGAAAATTGTTTCCCTTTGTCCTCGCACTGAAATCGTTATTGCGGGCGATTTCAATGTACACAATTCCAACTGGCTCCGCTATTCTGGTCAGACAACACCCGAAGGAAGGTATGTCGAGCTCTTTGCCGGGTTACATCACCTTACCCAACTGATCGATGTGCCAACGCGTATACCGGATGTTGCTGGGCAAGCAGCCTATACTCTTGACTTGTTTCTTACTTCTCACCCTGATAAATATACCATTAGTGTAAGTTCTCCATTTGGCACTTCAGACCATTGTATCATTTCAGCTAATTTCTCATCCCCCACCCATCCAGTTAAAGAAAAACTTCCCACCAGGACCGTTTGGCAATACGAGAAAGCCAACTGGGACGGCCTGAATTTCTTTTTCCGAAACTTTAACTGGTCACTATGCTTCCTCGATAGTGACATTGATGCCAGTGCTGAAATGATCACAAATGTGATTCTTCTAGGGATGCGTGCTTTTATTCCTAACAGAGTAAAAAGCATCAAACCTAAAGAAAAGTCTTGGTTTAATTCTGAGTGTAAAGAAGCTATCAGGCTCAAAGAAGTAAGTTTCCGATCTTACAAAGCCAACCCTACAGAGGAAAATCGGAAAAAGCACAAACAAGCAAGGAATTCATGCAACTCCGTTATAGAAAGAACCAAATTTTTGCATGACCAAAAATTACGGCAAAAAATTCTGCAGTGTCCCAAAGGCAGTAAAAATTTTTGGTCATTTGTAAAAAATATAAAAAACTCCTCGACATCTTCGGTTCCAACGCTCATCGACAATAACAAACCAATTGTTTACTCTTCAGAGAAGGCAAACTTGCTCGCCGCCCATTTCGCTGCCAGCTCCACGCTGCCTCAAAGCAACGTTGCCCCTCCTGTACTTGAGAATGTAAATTTTTCCATGGGACACATTTTTTTCCGCACTCGTACAGTAGCAAGAGTTCTCAAAGATCTCGATATACACAAATCCGCTGGCCCGGAAGGTATACCCCCGATTCTTCTGAAGAGGTGTTCTTCCACACTGGCAAAGCCACTGCGTAAGCTTTTCCATCGCTCCTACTCTTCTGGAATCTTTCCTAGAAGATGGAAAACAGCATTTGTCCAGCCTGTCCCTAAGAAAGGTGACCCATCCTCCCCCTCCTCCTACCGACCCATAGCACTGACATCCCTTCTTTCTAAGGTCATGGAAACACTGATTAACCGTCAGCTTAAGGAATATCTCGTAGATCGTAAGCTTCTCCATGACCGTCAGTATGGCTTCCGCAGCAACCGTTCCACTGGTGATCTGATGGCATATCTCACCGAACAGTGGAACAAATCTTTACATCGCTTTGGTGAAAGTAAGATTATTGCTCTTGATATCTCCAAGGCATTTGATAGAGTTTGGCATGAAGCTCTCTTATCGAAAATGCGTGCTTTTGGGATCGATAATACTCTTGTTCGTTGGATTAGAAGCTATCTTCTGGACCGTTCAATACAAGTTGTATTGGACGGATTCAAATCTGATTCCCATAAAATAAATGCTGGTGTGCCCCAGGGCTCTGTTCTGTCTCCGACTCTTTTCCTCATTTTTATAAATGATCTTCTGTCTGTTACTTCTAATCCACTTAACTGTTTTGCTGACGACTCTACCCTCAGCTTTTCATATTCGTTCGATAATTCACGTCCTTCGCCTTCGGAGGTACAATTGCAACGGTGCCGTATGTCAAGCTCATTAAACTCCGATTTATACAGCATTGTCAAATGGGGTAATAGAAATCGTGTGGAGTTTAATGCTTCGAAAACTCAATGCTGTCTTCTGTCGTTAAAGCTAAACATTCCCCCAATGCCATTGTCCATGAATGGCACTTACATCGAAGAAACCGAAAAGCTCTCAGTACTCGGTATGTGTGTCAACGACGACCTCCATTGGAACGACCATATATTTGAGATCGCTAAGAATGCTGCAAAGTGCTTAGGTTTTCTGTATCGGTGTAAGAAGTACTTTTCCCCATCTGATCTGGCTACAATTTATAAAGCGTTTATACGCCCTAAACTCGAGTATAACTCCCACCTCTGGGCAGGTGCTTCGCAAACATCGCTTCACCTGCTTGATAGAATACAAAATCGAGCGTTAAGATTGATAGGTAATAGAACTGCCGCTGAAACAATTGCCCCACTCGAACACCGACGCAATGTTTCATGTCTTTCCTTATTTTATCGTTTCTTTTACAAAAAATGTTCACTCGAAGTAACCAGTTGCATTCCTCCCCTTAAAAGTTTCTCCCGTAATACTCGTCTCGCAAGGAATGCTCATCAGTTCACCCTTGAGCCTAATTTCGGACGTACCGTGAAATATAGGGATTCTTTTTTTAGCCGAACGACACGAATCTGGAATAGTTTACCCGGCGGGATTTTCCCTTGCCATTTTGATCTGCAAACATTCAAAACCAATGTTAATCGGCACCTCCTATCTCTCCCCTCCCTATCTTCGTAGTGCCCGCGCAGTGTGTTCTACATTAAAAGGGAAACACATAATCCCTTGTGCGCGCGTTAATTATAAAAAAAAAAAAAAAAAAATAGCACGCGCAGCATTTAATTGGTTGCCCAACTTTTGTTTTGACACAGTGCAATGACTTGACTGCTTATGTAACGCAATTAATGTTAGCAACCTAAATGAAGGGCGTAACAGGTGTTATGCCCTTAAGACAGCTTGCATTAAAAAAATCAATTTAAACATTCAGCACAATAGGACAAATTCAGATGCCCAGAAAGACCAAGAAAAGATTTTAGTGCACGAAGTGTTTTTAACACTTCGAAGTCTACAATGTCTTGGACTTTATTTCGGCAGGTTTAAATTCCGTTTTCACAAACAAGAAATTCTAAAAAATTCAGCTTCATGCTTAGAAAAAATACGTTTTTGTGAAGATATTCGAATTTTAGCGTTTAAAAGCTTAGAAAATAAGTTTCTTATGTCTTCTAGATGATCTCTTTCTGTCTGCTGGGAGCATTTTTCAAGCCGAAAGGTAATCTGCATTCATGGTATAGTGCATTCATTTAACTTTCTATAGTCCAACACTAACCTAGATTTGGGAGTACCTTCTTCATTACTGCCTTTTTTCCGACTACCAATATGGGAGTGTTGTAAGAGGAATGTGAAGGCTGAATTATTCCATCATTTAGTAATCTCTTAATTTCTTTATTAACAAAAGAAATTGCTGCCATATTGTATGGTCTTGATTTGAAATATATTGGTTCTGAATCTAACGTTCTAATGGTTGCTTTTATGTTTGTATTAAAAGGTAATCTCTCATCCGGTTGAGCGAACACTTCTAAAAAATCTTCGATTATTTCCTTAAATTAATTTTTGACGTTATCAGTTTTCATATCAATTTCAAAATTATGTACTAGTTCAAATTCTAAAAATTTGATGCCCATTTCCCCATTTTCATTAATAAACAAAGAATGTTTTGTATCAATTAATTTACTTTTATCTGCACGAGAAAATCATACCCTATTATTGCATCGAAGGTTTCTAATTGGGGAAGGATAAAAAACTCTGTTATTACACCACAAAATTGTATTTTACATTTATGAGTTACTTTATTTTCACCGCGAAAGGACTAAACTTTAATTTTTTACAGTTTGGAATTACTTTTAATTTGTTTGATATAGTTATTGGTTGTAACAGTGTCTACTAGTTTTGCCATTGAGTTTCTTTCCGCAAATAAATCCTGAAGTTCAAGTACCATTGATTTTGCTGACGCCTTCACCGCTTTCAAATGTAAGTCGATCGGATCGATGTAAGAACCCAACGGAAAAAATTCTTCAGCAACAAAATAATCACCGGGAACCTGAAGTCTTGGAGAAATCTTCGTCGTCACCATCTTTGTTGCAACCTAGAACTCTCCGTTCAGGTCCGAAACCCCAAACTGAGAACGATAACTTGGTAGTCGTATCAAAAAAACCTCAGAAACAACCAACAGTTAAATCCAATGATGAGTTTACTGGCGGCCCACCGGTTTCCTCAATAGCGTCCATTACGGATGAGAGGATTTCTGACCCGGCAGTATCCTTATCTGATGGTATTGAACTGTTGCCCTCAACTTCCGCAGTGGGGGGAGAAAGACCTTTGCCAATTTTTATTTCAAATTTTCCACAAACAACTAGTGAGTCAATGATATGGTCTTATTTACTAAAAAAAATCACCAAATTTAGACTCAACTTGTCTTAACATTCGCAAAATGAAGCTGAATGCAGATCGGAACTACACCTCCTTCATAATTGATGTAAAGCGTAATAATGATATTTTTAAAATATTAAATGATGAGAAATTCTGGCCGGTAAGCTCAATAGTTCACCCTTTTCGGAAGCGACCTACTGTAGCCAAAAAGAGGTCAAATGTACGAAATACTCAATGAGTTATTTCTCAATGTTCTACCAAAATATTGGAGGATTGAAGACAAAACTAAAATCAATGTTTGCCTCAAGTCTTGGGTTTAACTATGATGCAATACTTTTTACTGAAACATGGTTAGATAAGTCTATTTTGGACAATAAAATACTATGTAGTTCGTACCAAATATTTCGGTCAGATCGGTCTTTGTGTCTACATTCCACCAAAAATCCATTGTGAACTTTACGAACAATGTGTTATAAACCTTAAGTACATCGTTTCCCTGATGAATCCCAACGACCGGTTACAACTTGTTGGTGATTTTAATTTACCAGACATTGAATGGGACGTTCTTCAAGAAGATGACAATTTTTTGTCACCTACATCGTTGACATCAGAAACGAGTATTTCTTTTGTGGACTCAATGTGCTCTTTAGCCTTAAATCAAGTTAACCCGTTTAAAAATGAAAGAGGTAATTTTCTCGACCTCGTGTTTACGGATGATGTTAATGGCTTAACGGTGCAAAGATCATGCCCTTTATTGGATGATGTTAGATTTCACCCTTGCTTTGAAGTTTTAATGGAAATGCCAACCTCCGTTTGTGCTAGTCCATACGATCATGGCTATGAATTTGACTTCAAGAAAACTGATTTTGAAAAACTCAATATGGAACTTTCTCAATTTCACTGGGATAGTGTCTTTTTTAATATGGATGCTAGTAAAGCAACTGATACTTTCTATGAAATATTGTACAACAGCTTTTTGAAAACAATACCTATTCGCCGCATCAAAATTGTTGATAATTGTGTTCCTTGGTTCACACCTTTCCTTAAAAGGCTTAAAAACAAAAAAAAAACAAACTCCACAACAAGCTCAAATTCAAGTTTACAGTTTCCACTGCTCAAGAGTTCAGCAGAATAAGAAGAGAATTCCAAGTCAAATCAAGGGCTGCATATAAAAACTACATAATATCTATGAAAGCTAACCTATTACGGAATCCTTCATCTTTTTGGAAATTTGTTAAAAATAAGAGAAAAATAGCTGAATTTCCGTCCTAAATGCATTTAGATTAAATTTCTTCAAATGATGGGGTAATGATCTGTGATATGTTTGCAGAAATGTTTAAAGGCATCTACAAATGTAATAATGGGTTGGCTGGGCTGCATCGAATTACCTCTAACATGAGCATTACAAATGACTTGCCATTTATTCAAGAAAACGATGTGACAAGTGCAATAAAGAAGCTAATATATTCATTTTCTACTGGACCTGATGATGTTCCTTCCTGTGTTTTAGTAAACTGCTGTCATTCCTTGGCTAGTGCTTTATGTTATTTGTTTAACCTATCTTTGTCGTCTTCCGTTTTCCCGCATGCTTGGAAGTCTTCATTTATAATTCCACTTTTTAAATCAGGAGGCCGATGCAACATGCGTGACTACCGAGGTATAGCAAAACTCAGCGTTATTCCCAAGATGATGGAATCTATAATAGTCCATGAGTTGATACATGGTGTAAAATCGCATCTATCGGACAGACAGCATGGATTCGTCAAGGGCAAATCTACCATTACAAATCTGTTGGAAAATACATCATGCATAACAAAAGGATTCATGAATGGTCATCAAACGGATGTAATATACACTGACTTCTCCAAAGCCTTCGATCAACTTAATAATCAGCTGCTTGTTAGAAAACTTTCACTTTTCGGCTGGTCCCCAAAGCTTGTGCAATGGATTGCAAGTTATTTATCATCTCGTACTCAAGATGTTAAGTTCAAGTCTCATTTATCCAACGCAATAGATGTCAAGTCTGGCGTGCCTCAAGGAAGCCACCTCGGACCACTGTTATTCGTAATTTGTATAAATGATTTACCCTCTGTGATAAAATACTGTGATATACATCTCTATGCTGACGATGCGAAAATTTCATATTCATATAAAAATAATGCTGATTACCTTCAATTGCAATCTGATATTGATCATTTGCAGTAATGGTGTAATAAGAATGATCTCACACTGAACTCTAAGAAATGCAAAGTAATGACCTTGGCTAGAGTTAAAAATGTTTTCTTTAATGAATACTCTATAAATAATTCAAAACTTGAAAGAGTTAATTATTTTATAGACTTGGGAGTAATATTTGATTCAAAATTAGACTTCAGAATACACATCGACTCTATAACTGCAAAGGCTTCTGTTCGTCTAGGAATGATTAAACGATGGTCAAAAGAATTCAACGACCCTTATGTGACAAAGAGCCTGTTTATTGGACTGGTTCGTTCGATCTTGGAATATGGTTGCCAAGTTTGGTGCCCATATTACTCCTGTCACATTGCCCGCATTGAATCCATTCAAAAACAGTTTCTATTATTTGCTCTCCGTCATCTCAACTGGGATAATCATCACCATCTTCCACCATATCGTTCGCGACTTTTACTGATTGGTCTTAATACGCTCGAGGATAGGAGGTCATCACTCAATGCTGCATTCATATTTAAACTTTTAAACGGTGATATAAATTCTCCTTATTCGCTTTCCTTAATAAAATTAAATGTGCCATTCCTTCCAAGTCGAAATTATAAAATTTTGCGAACACATGAAACTACTTTAAACTACTTAAATAATGAACCGTTCTCTCTCTTATGTAAACAGTTCAATAATTATAATTCCTTCGTAGATTTTAATCTTACTTCATTGAAATTTAAACAAATTATACTTTTATTCAATTTAAATCGTCACTAATTATGTAAATGTAATATTATTTTTATAATCCAAATAATCAATTATGTATCTGTAGTTATAGTCAAATAAAATAAATAAAAAAAAAAAAAAAAAAAAAAAGTAAAGCTGACTTTATTCTAAAACATGAATCTGATCTTCATATTCCTCATAGAGGTTTTCATAATTGCCTTCGTATTCGTCTAGAAAATTAGTTCTCTGGGCTTTCGATAATGGTGTCTTTCTGGACTCGAGTGAGCGCTTCGATGCCCTGTTCTCAAAGGTTTGCGGCTGTTGCCTGGTAGTCTGCTTGTTACTTCCCTCTGGCACCGCTGCTGGTCGAATTTGTGATCTTTTACTGCGTCGGTATATTGATGGTTATCTATCGGGGAAACTTGGGCTTGGGGGTTTGCTTAAGCAACACGTTTATAATGAGGGTTACTCCTTGGAAAAGCACTAGTAACATAACATAAAATTCTCATTTGATTTTCAAGTACATGTAGTGGGCGTTTTTCAGAATATGAACTATCAAGGCTAGGAATTATTGTCTCAAAATTAAAAACTGTGTTGAAAGACGATAAAATTAGATCAGCAGATCCGACAACTTTGTTCCTAATTATTGCAAAGGCTTGATAATATCTCTCAGATCCATTATATGGATCAAATAGTGCTATTGCGGTCTTGGCCGCTTGACGCCACAAAATATATCTTGCACGTTCACCATTAAAATCCAGCACGGATTTCACCACATCGAGTGATATTTGGCATACTATTTCGGGTGTAGAGACAGAAATGCGTTGGTAGGCAACACATTTTTGAGGTAATTGAATGGAATTTAATTTTTCCGAAAGTACGAAAATTCTTTCGTTTAACCTATCATTATTTGTTTTCTTTTCTACTCTTAAAACCGCCATTCTTCTGACCATTGTCTCACAAGCTGCTTCGTTAGCAAACCGCATAGCTGATGCTATTGTTTGAGCGATTTCAGACATTTTTTAATACACAATTCTACAGTCACAAAATTAATAATGAATAATTATACCAAATGTATATGTAATAGATAGATAATTAAAAATAAATTAAGACACAAATCTTATAAAAATAAAAAAATCAAATAGTTCCACAATGAATAACTTCATCTGCATCTTCTGTGGGTCTTACTGTTGGTTTTTCTGTCGGTTCTTCTGTGATCGATTTTTTGTGATTTATAATTTGCTCTATTCTCTTTATACAAAGATTTTTGGAGGACACAATACTAATCGAATTTAAAGTTGGGCGCCAGTGAACAAAAGACCTTTTGTATTTGGAGCTTTGTTTTAGACTGTTTTTTATTTAATGCGTTTTCTCTGAATTTTATTATTGCTTACAAAGCATTTAATCAATTTTTTTCCATTCACTTTGCAAGCCTTTCTTAAATTACATAAAATTTAATATAATTTGACACTTATTGTAAGAACAGTACTAGCATGTGCAGGAAGTGGGAAATGTGGGAAAATAAGTAAGGTGCTGGTGGAGGCATAAGAATGTGGGAGAAGGTGGGAAAATAAGAGTTGGAGGTTGAGGTATGGGAATTTGGGAAATATAGTATTATTATTATTCACTTAAACATATATTGTTTTGTCGTCGAGAAAATGCAAAATCATAATTTGCTATTTTTGCAAAAAAAGGCACTAAGATAAAATGTGCCTCTAAGAAAACAAACAACTAAATCAAATTTATGAAGAGGAACAACAATAGGTTCAAATCAAAATGCATAAGACTCGTCTTTGCAAAATTAATTAAATGACACGCTCCCATTTGGAAGCTGGTGTGTTCATTCTGATATAATTCAGTAAACCTCATGACACTTTACAGTTCGAGCGTCATGAAGGAAATCGCTTGTTAAGGCTAATACCAAACGAGTTCCTTTTGGCGCGCTCCCATTTGGTAGCGCCATGAGTATACAGAGAACTAATGAAACAGTACACACGAACGCCCGTGGCCAAAAAGGAGTTATACCGACTCGCACGAACAGTTTTAACCAGCGACTTCCCTTCATGACGCGCAAACCGTAGAACGTCATGAGTGGTACTAAAATATTTTGGAGAGAACACAAAAGCTCCCAAACTAAAACGCATCATTCAATTTTGCAAGGTGAGTCTTATGCAGTTTATTTTTTGTTTTGTTTTCATTTAAGGAAAGTAAATTATGGATGTTCATGATTAGCATAAAGCATAGCGTGTAACAACAATGAATTTTCTTTCTGGTGCGCGGACATTAGTCAAAGTGTGGCATTAGTCTAAAACAGTTCGCGCAACCATACTAATTTTTTTTCGGTCGTTGGCGTTCGTGTGTACTGTTCCATTGTTCCTCAAACGGGTTCTGCAAAATGCAAAATCAAAAATCAGGATTTTGAAATACTCGAGCACGTCAGATTATTACACAGGCGATTCAGTTTATTGTCCTCGTCGTTCTGACCAATAATCTGACATAACAATCACAAAACATATACAAAAAACAAGCCAACGCGTTATAAATATAATTTTTTTATTTTAAAGGATTTTCTTAATCTGTTGAAAAATATTTTAACTATCTGTCTGTGAGCCAAAATTCCTTAAAGAAGGCAAGTGGATATTAAAGAATAGTTAGAAGAATTAGAGAAATAAGAAAGAATTTTTTTTCGGTGCAGTAGATCAAGAATTAGGTAACTATTTGCTCACTTAAAACTCACGGACGGCTCTTATTTGCACTTGGGGTTAGAAAAATTGTTTGCCAAACTGAGAATCGAACTTAGGATGTTGGGGGCTAGTGCCCCTAAGTTATATTAACGTAACAATCTTTGGTATAAAGTTAAAGCGCAGTTCGCTAATAAGTCAGAGGCAAAGTGGCAAAAGTGCCGCTGTTAATGAATCGCAAATCAGTTAAGTTTCAGAATTGATTTTATTTACAAAGTCTTATAGGTATTTATACTACTTAAAATTATTTTGAGCTACCCTCACTTAACATACTTAAAATTATTCATACAAAAGAATTGTGTTACATATTACATATTTCGATTGATTCAAAACCTATGTTTCAATCACAATTCGATGGTTATAGTAGTGAAACATTATACAAATTGTGCCTAAATTAAATGCCAATGTGCAACGACATCAAGAGTCAATGATCTTATTATATGTTTAAAGAAAATTTTATAACAAGGCAAGGAAAGGTTTGCTATAGGTTTTATTTGGTGCCATATATCAATGAAGTGCATGTGGTTTAGTGTTTTGTTATTTTTCTTTTGAATGATATTACACTACATCATTACCTTTTACAAAAAAAATATATATTAACATTTCCGTATTTTAAATAAATATTATTTGTCTATTAATTTTAACGCTAGTCTGTTATTCTACCTTTAATTATATTATTATTGTGTTTTTTTTATCAACTATTAGAAATTTTCTATTTACACCAAAAGGTTTATCAAATTTTCTTTTATTTTGATTTTTTAAGTATACATAGTTTACTTTAAAAGTTTGCTTTATTTATTTTTTTTTGAGATTTTTTTAAATTAATAATAATAATTATAATATATAGTGCCCCGTAGCTTTGTGGTTAGTGTGTCGGACTGCTAAGCGAATGAGCCTGGGTTCGAATCCAGCTCATAGGCACCTTTTTTCCGGGGTACTGCCTCTTGCGAGGAACTGACAAAACCTCCAAGAGTAAAATTTGTCTCGAAAAAGTGCATCTCATGCAGCCGTTCGGACTCAACGGTAAACTGTAGGTCCCTTCCATTCTTGCAGATTATCAAAACACACACAGGAATGGTTGAGAGTATAATTCACTAGGCCTTGGCTCCTTCAGGGGCTGTCGCGCCAATAAATTTATTTATTTATTTTATTTATTATAATATATACCTAATGTTCAAATAAGTGATTTTTTCGCTCATACATGAGCATATCTTAATTTACATTTTAATTCATTCAAGTAATTGTCAGAATGATAAATCGTATCTTTATTTGTTATAAAGTCACATGAAAGTGTACATAATTTTCCAGAAACTAATTCAAAGGGTGAATATAACGTTGAACTGTGTGGTGTGGAATTATAACAATATGTGTAGTATAGTAACCATTATTCCCAATAATCTTTATTAACTTTGCTCATAATATATTCATTAAATACCCTATATTTCGTTCATCTGATCCTATTTTTCATGGTGAAAATGTGTGGAAAGTGTTTTATCTATTTTCAGCAGTGTACAAATATTTTTGAAAAAATCATTCGTGAATTGTGTTCCCTTGTCAGTTTTTAGTTTATTAAAACATCCGTATTTTAAAATGTTTTCACTATAGTTTTTTCATTAGTATGAGCTTCTTTGGGTTCTATGGGAAATGCTTTTACAAATTTCGTTAAATCGCATTGTATCGTAACCATGTATCTATAACCATTTGATGGTCTTAATGGTCCTAGAGTATCAATTGTTATTGTTTCAAAAGACGTAGTAGGTGTATCTGTAATAATAATATTTCTTTTGTGTATCTAGTTATTTTGTTTTCATTGCATGTTTTGCAGTTGTTGAAAATTTGTTTAACCATTTTATTCATGTTTTTCCAAACATATCTTTGTTTTAACTTATTGACGCATCCTTTGATATCGCAATGTCCTCCTATTCTAGAATTCTGAAGTGTATCGTAACCATGTATTTATAACTATTTGATGGTCTTAATGGTTCTAGAGTATCAATTGTTATTGTTTCAAAAGACGTAGTAGGTGTATCTGTAATAATAATATTTCTTTTGTGTTTCTAGTTATTTTGTTTTCATTGCATGTTTTGCAGTTGTTGAAAATTTGTTTAACCATTTTATTCATGTTTTTCCAAACATATCTTTGTTTTAACTTATTGACGCATCCTTTGATACCGCAATGTCCTCCTATTCTAGAATTCTGATGATCTTCTATTAATTTGTGCATTTCTTTCTCATCTGTTATTTATTTTGGAGGTTCGAACAATATTATATCTAAACATTTTTCTTTTTTTGTATTTTCTTGCAGCTAATTAAATATTTTTAAATTCTTGTATGCATACATTTTTAAATATTAGACTATTTCTTGCTAATGCTAGTCTTTTAACACCTGCATTTTTCATCTTGAATATAAGCTTCCTCAGCATCAATTTTGTCTCTGTTAAAGATGTATTGCTTGATTCTACAAGTACAGTGTTTGCTGCTATTATTATTTCATTTCGTTCTCTCCTCGTAACGTTACTTTCTTTAAATTATATTCTATTTAATCGCCTTACGTCCGATATTGATGTAAAATCCCAAATATGAAGGTAGCTAGTCTCCACATTTGAGTCTAAGGCTTTTGCATCATTGTCTTCCTCATTCGGTATCTTCTCTTTGTTCTTTTTCCTTGGTCTTGTTAAAACGTCTATGTTATATTTGGGTATCATTTCTTTCAACACGTTTGATTCGAATTTTATTCTTGATAAAACATCTGCATAGGTATTCTTCTTGCCCTTTGTCCATCAAGTCAACTCGTATTCTTGTTAATATATAATAAACTGACTAAAGGTCTGTGATCCGTGTAAACCATGAACTTATAAAATTACAAGTTAGTTGTTACTTTCGAGATCGCTAAGCTTTTAAGGCATGAACACAATTATTTAAGGTCTGTTGCAGCGCAAACATACTCCCGCCGTTGAAGGGCCCACCGAAGTGTGGACCATGAAGAGGCGAAAAGATCCAATTAATTCCGCTGTTCGTCAACTCGTTTGAAATATCGGTTTGAAAACTAGTTGTATTGAGAAGATTTGCCCCTTCACGAAGGGTTTCATTGGCACCCGTGAAATTTGTGCCATTGTCACTAAAGATTGTGTGACAACTACCACGCCTGGCAACGAATCTTCACATTGCGGCTATAAATGCTGCTGATGTAAGCTCAGTGATTAATTCCAGATGGATCGTTTTCGTCGCAACGCAGACAAATAAGGCCACGTACACCTTGTATTGTTTGGCTCCACGTCCTCTCCATGACCGGGCAATAAAGGGCCCAGCATAATCGACGTCGGTGTTGCCGAAAGTAACGCCTCGTTTTAGGCGTTGCGTAGGTAAATTGCCCATCTTCGTTTGAAAGGGTATGGCTCGTTGACGTACACATGTGGAGCACTGGTATATGCATCGCCTAATTAAATGATGAACGCCGAGGATGAAATAATTAAGATGCAGAAGGTAAGTCATCTGACGTATCCAGACATGAAAATTCTTTATATGGCAGTCGTTAACAATTAACTTCGTAAAATAATCATCCTTGTGAAGAATAATAGGATGCTTCTGATCGAAAGGTATTGAATCATTATCAAGTCTTCCTCCTACGTGGAGGACTCCAGAACTGTCAATAAAGGGATCCATAAATCAATATTTATTTATTGTGGACCGTTCCACCATAAGTTCAAATCAGGTAGGCAGTGTGGCATTATACCGCGCGCGGCACAATTGTACGAACGTGATGCCATATAGAGGCAGGGAATAGACTGACGATTTGACAAACTCAATTGTCCACAAAAACGTTTCGCGGTCGGGGGTGGCCATGGATCCAATGTTGGACGGTGGTTGAATCCGTATAGGCGTAGCACTCGGTTTTGTGAATTATAAGGGCATCTTTCACTTTGCTAAGTAATTTCGTTAGCAATAAAGAGCCGCATAATTCGAGGCGCGGTATTATAAGTGCTGTTTTTGCGCAGATTAGCGCGGTTCGAATGCCACTCGATCCTGACACTCTGGAATATACTGCAACGGAATATGCTGACTCAGACGCATCAGCAAAGCCGTGCAATTCCAAAACCTGCCTTCTACTTGTATGCAGCCAACGCGGAATTCGAATGGAACGCAAGGAACTTAAATCCGATCTTAATTCTGACCATTGTTTGTGAAGGTCCATAGGTATAAAATCATCCCACCCGATTTGCGTAACCACAGACGCTTCATAAAAATCTTCAATTTGATGACCGTTGGTGAAAGCCATCCTAACGGATCGAAAATACGCGCAATATCCGACAACACTTCGCGTTTTGTGACTTGTGCACCTAGGCATGTAACGATGAATGAAATTCAAAGCAATCGACTTCAACATTCCACCATAACCCCAACGTTTTGACACCATTCTCACCAATACACAACTCGGTTGCAGTTTCCTGATGCTCGCAATCGATTGTGTTTAGAAGTTCTCGAGAATTCGAGGACCATTTCCGAAGGTCCATTCCCGATTGTTTTAGAATATGGCAAAGATCGTCTTTAACACTAATGGCATCATTAACAGAATCGAATGTGGACATTAAGTCATCAACGTAAAAGTCATTTACAAAGCAGTCCGAAGCCCGCGAATATTTCACAATGTTATTAATGCCGATTTGCTTTAAAACTCTTGTCGCAAGGAATGAGGCCGAAGCCGTACCGTTTGTCACTGTTTGGAGCTGATAGTCTCTAGGTTCTTCAGTAATGTCATTCCTCCAAACTATGCGCTGAAAAGGTACATCGTTCACTTTTATCAGAATTTGGCGGTACATTTTAGCGATATCGGCTGTCACCGCAACTTTAAATTTTCGAAATTGTATAAGGTTCGTTATTATGTCGTTTTGAATTGTGGGTCCGACGCACAAATAATCGTTTAGAGAAAAGCCATTCGAGGACTTACATGACGCGTCCAAAACGACCCGTAATTTAGTAGTCGTACTAGGAGGTTTAAATATCGCATGATGGGGTAAGTAGAGTGACGGACGATCGCGCTCACCATTGGGGACAACGGACATATGGCCCAACTGCTCGTACTCCTGCATAAAGGCTGCGTATTCACGTTTCAGATTCGAGTCTTTGGAGAATCGTCTCTCCATTGCATGCAATCGTCTTAATGCTGCGAGTTTCCGAATTCTATGGGTGTTTTTGAAAACGGAAAACGGACTACAAATCTACCTTCGCAGTTGATAAGATGTGTAGATGTAAAATGTTTTTCAATGTTGTCACTTACCTCGTACTCGGTACAATTTCTATCATTTTAATCTTCGTGTTCAAAAAACTTTTGTAAAAGCACATCGGTATCGACCGTGTAGTGAAAAACTCCTAAACTATGCTCTTGGGTCAACGAAACGTTCCCGGCCAGCACCCAACTGAACATGGTATTTTGGGTGACTGGAGACCCTGAGGGATGCGTAATCTTTCCCTCAGCGATAATGTCAAAAAATGTATCGGCACCCAATAAAATTTCGATCTTATGTGGGCGATTACACTTTGGGTCTGCTAGTGGCAGATTATCAAAGTACGATAAACTAACACTTGGTATTTTTATACTTGGCAAATCGTTTGTAGGGGTCGAAAGAACAAATGCATGTACCGATAAGGAAAATGTATTAATCGTCGACGAAATTTTAAGTTTCACCTGTCCGCGAGTACCATGAACACTTTCGCGCTGCCCTAAACCAGGGATAGGAATTGTTGCATGAGAACGTCCGAGGCCTAGCTTTTGAGGTACCAAGGCTTTGCAATTAAAATTGTGGCTGGGATTGACTATGAAGCATCGCATTATGCTTCAAGCCACACTTTTTGCAATTCGAAAATTTACACTCGTTTAAACTGTGTTTTTCGCGAATACAGTTTTGATATATATTATTTGACTTTACTAATTGCAAACGAGCCGGCACTGTTAGGTCCCGAAATTGCTGGCACATATAGAAAAAAAATTTTTGCTTGCATTTTGGGCAAGACGGAACAAACGTGTTTATAACCCTTTTCCCGTGGTCTGACGAGACCGGTTTATATACTTGTGCTTGACCACGACCGACATTTGAAACAATTAAACTTTCTAACTCGTTGTTGCGATCACGAAGAAATTGATTAAAATCTGACAGCTTTGAGCCAGTTTTATCTTATATGAAACGAATCTATAACATACGATTCTCGGAATCTAGTTTTTTTTAGATAAAACAAAACCCATAAGCACGTCCCACGCATCAACAGGTTGATTTAATGCTCTTAGCACGTTAATGTTTTCACTGTTTTTTTTTTTTTATAATTTACACGCACGAAAGGGGTTTGTGTGTACCCTTAAAATGTTAAAACACCGCACGAGCATTAAGGAAATGAGGAGGGATAAAAGAGGAGATACCGATGCACATTAGTTTTAAAGTTCTGCATATCAAAATGGGAGGGAAAAACAGAGCCTGGCAAAGCATTCCATATGCGTGTTGTGCGACTGAAGAAAGAATCTCTATACTAAACAGTACGTCCGAAGTTGGTTGGGCTCAAGAATAAACTAATGCGCATTCCTAGCAGTTCGAGTATTACGGTTGAATCGTTTCAGGGGAGGAATGCAGCTGGCTATTTCGCTAGAGCATTGTTTGTAAAAATAACGATAAAATAACGAAAGGCACGAAACATTACGGCGGTGCCCAAGAGATGTAAACGTTTCTGTTATTGTTCGGTCGCCTATCATTTTCAAAGCTCTTTTTTGAATTCTATCTAGAAAACTCAAGTGGGTTATAGGAGCACCTGCCCAAATATGGGAATTATACTCGAGTTTCGGTCGAATATATGCTTTATATACTGTAGCCAGATCAGACGGTGTGAAGAACTTCTTGCATCTTCGAAGGAAACCTAAACACCTCGCAGCATTCTTGGTGATGTCAAATATGTGGTCATTCTACAGAAGGTGGTCTGTAATGCACATACCGAGAACTGAGAGGTGTTCTGTTTCTTCAATGCAAGTGCCGCTCATGGATAGCGGCATTGGAGGTATGTTTTTCTTTAACGACAAAAGACAACATTGAGTTTTAGAAGCATTAAATTCTACGCGATTTCTTATTCCCCATTGTACCATTCTGTCAAGATCACAATTTAATGAACTTATGTTGCAGTTCAACATTCCAAAGAACATGGATGTGAATCTGGAAACGAATATGAAAAGCTGAGAGTACTGTCGTCAGCAAAATAATTGATTGGATTAGTTGTTTCAGATAATAAGCATTTATTTTGTGAATATCAGATTTGAAACCGTCCAATACAACTTGAATTGAGCGGTTCCAAAGGTTATTACTAATCCAACGAAGAAGAGATTCATCGAGTCCAAATGCTCGCATTTTCGATAAAAGGGCTTGGTGCCAAACTCTATCAAATGCCTTAGAAATATCAAGTGCAATAATTTTGCTTTCACCAAAACGATGGAGAGATTGGTTCCACTTTTCGTTGAGATAAACTATCAGATCACCAGTGGACCTGTTGCTACGAAAGCCGTACTGCCGGTCATTAAGAAGCTTTCGTTCTTCGAGATATTTCTTAAGCTGAAAAATAATCAGCGTTTCCATGACCTAAGAAAGAAGGCACGTTAGTGCAATTGGTCGGTAGTTTGAGGGTGCAGAAGATTCGCCTTTTTTAGGGATAGGCTGGAAAAATGCTGTTTTCCATGCACTTGGAACGAGTCCAGAGAAATAGGACCGATGGTAAAGCTTACGCAAAAGTTTTGCCAGCGCTGAAGAACACCTCTTCAGAACAATAGCGGGGATACAGTCTGGGCCAGCGGATTTATTTATTTTGAGATCTTTCAATACTCTTGCGACTGAACGAGTACGAAAGAAAATTGGTCCCATAAAATCATTGACGCTCTCGAGTACAGGAGGAGTTCTAATACCTATGGCCAGCGTTGAGTTTTCCGCAAAGTGTGCAGCAAGTAGATCTAGAGGAACTATAAATCTCCTAATTGACCACCAAAACAACTGGCGACGTATTTGAGCTTGTAAGAGGGAACCCCATAAGGACTCTTGCACAGTTAGAACCACTTATCAAAAGTGCGTATTTGCAAGTGACTACTTTAGAAGCGGTTATGGGAGAGATGAAGCAGTCGCATCAACTTGCAACTGACAACATTCACACCTGCGCAAGGCGGTTACTTCATTTTCAAGCTAAAGCGTTGCAGATAATCAACTGCAACTACGTTGCCAATGAGTCGGTTGGGTTGATAAATGACTTGACAGGATCCGCCGTAGTCACTTTTTAAAGGAGTCTCCAGGATCCATGCTTACGCCAGTATATTCTGACGACAACAGATGAGGACCTCCAAAAACTGAAGGAGATGGCAAAAAAATTTCCCTTTTAACTCATCACGAAACAAATAAATGGTATTCCAAACTCATACCTTCACCAAATTCCATTTAATCAACATCCATCACAGTCACAAAACCAATACCAAACTTGGTTTAACCAACTTCTTCCAAACCAAATTAACGACCAAACGTTGCTTGATTATTCGTCAAATCAGAACCCCGCCCAGGTTAACAGCCAACAAGCCACGATAAGAAAGTTTTTTTATTACGGAAATTAATTTCGACCTTCACTGCACAGTTCGAAATTGTCAGAGTTGTGTTTTGAATGTGAGTATTTTTAAATGGTTAGTGATTTTTGTGTCGTGTATTCTAATTTTCGAGGTTAAAGAAAGAATTACTTTCATGTGTACGTCTACACTGTTCAATACAGGCCAGCTGTCTTGGCATTAAGTGAAACTCAGGTTGGAATAAATACTGATTTATCAGAGTTTGCTCTACATGGGTATAGCTTGGTGCCATTACTCTTTTCCCATCATGGTCTCGTGGTCTATGTTAGGAATGATATTGCTTGCCAGAGCCTTCCCCAATATGGGCAATGTTCCAACACGGACTTTAACTTCTTGTGGCTCAAATTCACTGTCCGCAAGCATGTCATTCATTATTGTTTTATTTACAGGAGTCCAAATCTCGACAGCAATTCCACTTGTAACGAGTTTGATGCGCTGTCTGATTCCATCTCGAAAATTGTTTCCTTTTGTCCTCGCACTGAAATCGTTATTACGGGCGATTTCAATGTACACAATTCCAATTGGCTCCGCTATTCTGGTCAGACAACACCCGAAGGAAGGTATGTCGAGCTCTTTGCCGGGTTACATCACCTTACCCAAATGATCGATGTGCCAACGCGTATACCGGATGTTGCTGGGCAAGCCGCCCATACTCTTGACTTGTTTCTTACTTCTCACCCTGATAAATATACCATTAGTGTAACTTCTCCATTTGGCACTTCAGACCTTTGTGTTATTTCAGCTAATTTCTCATCCTCCACCCATCCAGTTAAAGAAAAACTTCCCACCAGGACCGTTTGGCAATACGAGAAAGCCAACTGGGACGGCCTGAATATTTTTTTCCGAAACTTTAACTGGTCACTATGCTTCCTCGATAGTGACATTGATGCCAGTGCTGAAATGATCACAAATGTGATTCTTCTAGGGATGCGTGCTTTTATTCCTAACAGAGTAAAAAGCATCAAACCTAAAGAAAAGTCTTGGTTTAATTCTGAGTGTAAAGAAGCTATCAGGCTTAAAGAAGTAAGTTTCCGTTCTTACAAAGCCAACCCTACAGAGGAAAATCGGAAAAAGCACAAACAAGCAAGAAACTCATGCAACTCTGTTATTGAAAGAACAAAATTTTTGCATGACCAAAAATTACGGCAAAAAATTCTGCATCGTCCCAAAGGCAGTAAAAATTTTTGGTCATTTGTAAAAAATATTAAAAACTCCTCAACATCTTCGGTTCCAACGCTCATCGACAGTAACAAACCAATTGTTTACTCTTCAGAGAAGGCGAACTTGCTCGCCGCCCATTTCGCTGCTAGCTCCACGCTGCCGCATAGCAACGTTGCCCCTCCTGTACTTGAGAATGTAATTTTTTCCATGGGACAGATTTTTTTCCGCACTCGTACAGTAGCAAGAGTTCTCAATGATCTCGATATACACAAATCCGCTGGCCCGGATGGTATACCCCCGATTCTTCTGAAGAGGTGTTCTTCCACACTGGCAAAGCCACTGCGTAAGCTTTTCCATCGCTCCTACTCTTCTGGAATCTTTCCTAGAAGATGGAAAACAGCATTTGTCCAGCCTGTCCCTAAGAAAGGTGACCCATCCTCCCCCTCCTCCTACCGACCCATAGCACTGACATCCCTTCTTTCTAAGGTCATGGAAACACTGATTAACCGTCAGCTTAAGGAATATCTCGAAGATCGTAAGCTTCTCCATGACCGTCAGTATGGCTTCCGCAGCAACCGTTCCACTGGTGATCTGATGGCATATCTCACCGAACAGTGGAACAAATCTTTACATCGCTTTGGTGAAAGTAAGATTATTGCTCTTGATATCTCCAAGGCATTTGATAGAGTTTGGCATGAAGCTCTCTTATCGAAAATGCGTGCTTTTGGGATCGATAATACTCTTGTTCGTTGGATTAGAAGCTATCTCCTGGACCGTTCAATACAAGTTGTATTGGACGGATTCAAGTCTGATTCCCATAAAATAAATGCTGGTGTGCCCCAGGGCTCTGTTCTGTCTCCGACTCTTTTCCTCATTTTTATAAATGATCTTCTGTCTGTTACTTCTAATCCACTTAACTGTTTTGCTGACGACTCTACCCTCAGCTTTTCAATTTCGTTCGATAATTCACGTCCTTCGCCTTCGGACGTACAATTGCAACGGTGCCGTATGTCAAGCTCATTAAACTCCGATTTATACAGCATTGTCAAATGGGGTAATAGAAATCGTGTGGAGTTTAATGCTTCGAAAACTCAATGCTGTCTTCTGTCGTTAAAGCTTAACATTCCCCCAATGCCATTGTCCATGAATGGCACTTACATCGAAGAAACCGAAAAGCTCTCAGTACTCGGTATGTGTGTCAACGACGACCTCCGTTGGAACGACCATATATTTGAAATCGCTAAGAATGCTGCTAAGTGCTTAGGTTTTCTGTATCGGTGTAAGAAGTATTTTTCCCCATCTGATCTGGCTACAATTTATAAAGCGTTTATACGCCCTAAACTCGAGTATAACTCCCACCTGTGGGCAGGTGCTTCACAAACATCGCTTCACCTGCTTGATAGTATACAAAATCGAGCGTTAAGATTGATAGGAAATAGAACTGCCGCTGAAACAATTGCCCCTCTCGAACACCGACGCAATGTTTCATGTCTTTCCTTATTTTATCGTTTCTTTTATAAAAAATGTTCACTCGAGGTAGCCAGCTGCATTCCTCCCCTTAAAAGTTTTGCCCGTAATACTCGTCTTGCTAGGAATGCCCATCAGTTCACCCTTGAGCCCAATTTCGGACGTACCGTGAAATATAGGGATTCTTTTTTTAGCCGTACAACACGACTTTGGAATGGTTTACCCGGCGAGATTTTCCCTTGCCATTTCAATTTGCAAACATTCAAAACCAATGTTAATCGACACCTCCTATCTCTCCCCTCCCTATCTTCCTAATGCCCGCGCAGTGTGTTACATTAAAAGGGAAATAAATAGTCCCTTGTGCGCGCGTTTATTATAAAAAAAAAAAAAAAAAAAATTTCTTAACCTGATAGCCTCTTTACAGCTCGAATTGTTGTAACGATATCGCACCGTCCTTCCTCTTACGAGGGAAGAGTGCGTAACCGGAGAGGTATTCAAATAAAACCACTTGATTTTAAATTCCAATAGTCCGCTGTCTAGGCGAGGCTGCTACTAATGGTCTTAAGTATTTATTTATTATATGAGGCTTATAGTTAACTAGGTCCGCTGTCTAAGGCAAATGGCTGCGACCGTTATCTATGAATTCTGGAGTTACTCTCTGACATTACGCCTTTCAACCACTCTTTTTATACAAATTCTTGGATATCGATCAGTCCTCAATACTTATTATTGATCGCATGCATTTTAATTGGTGATCCCAATATTCCCATGCAATTGTCTTATCATTTCTTATTTCATATTGCATAATTCCCATAACCAGTTGATGTTGACATATGTTCTGCTTAAATGCATTGGGATTTATCATCGCCTCGTATGTCATATAGTCTACGGATTTTCGTTTTGTTGACATTGCATTCTTAAAGGGAATCTCCATTGGACTGCGAATGTGAGTGCATGAAGTGAAATTTGACACTGGTTTGTTAAAAAGAATATTTTGTTTAGCCGACGGCGAGCGTACGTTAATAAAGTTGAATACTCTAGTATACCGCTGGTATGTATGTGCATCATAATTTATGGTTTTAGGAATAGTATGCAAATGCTGGGAATGATCCTGCATGCGATTAAGACGGAGAAGCAATCGATATAATTTGGGGTGCATGTAGTGAGTACTAAATCCCTCCCCCCTTAAAAAAAGAAAATTATTATCTTGAAGGGATTAAATTTTCTGTTGCTATGGAGTGGGTGTAAAGGAGCGTGTCACTGAGTTTACATAGAACTTTTTATAATTAGTATGTATTTAAAAAATTTGACATATATCAATTTTTTGTAGATATAGTAATTGATAATATACATGTTATTCTTCTTTTATACACATATATATATATATACATATTTTTTTTTTCGTTGAACATAAGAGATGATATAGGTACAAATTATGATTATCGTTATTAGATTATACATTTTGTTTTTATTTTTGTTTGTTGTAATTCATTATTTTTTTCTTAAGTTTAGTTTTAGAAATATTTAAGGCGGGGATAAAGGAATTATAAACAGAAGTAGCTTTTTCGTTCTTAAACCATATTGTGAGATCTTTCGATTTTAGCAAACAGTTTCCCGTGAATTCAAGAGTAGCTGTTCCTTCTAGAGTATTCGTAGCAATAGAATCTTGGCAAATTTCATCTACTATATATTTGTTTAAAGAGGAGAACAACCATGTGTTTGGTTGGGAAGTTTGTATTTAAACGGTAGATATATTTGATTCTTTAAATTCGCACGAAGTGGGAAGGGATTGTATTCTTTGCAATAGTTGGATTTCGAATTGAGGGTTGTTTGTATTCGTGTTGAATAAAGGATGTGTCATTTCACATAAGAAATTGTTGCCTATTGTTTTACAGTGTTTCAGGTCTTTTGTCTCTAAGTTCTAATAGTATTCTTTTTTGTAATCAATGAGAAGCTATTTCGAAGGTGGTTGAATGAATATTAGTCTATCCTGAAAACGGGTTGGAAGGCGTATAATTTTGAAAAACTGAAAGTTTTCTCTATAGGGTAGAGGTATTCGGAACTCGTATATTACTTTTTCTTTTCTTATTGTTGCACTCATGCTACTTATTTGATAAAGTGGTAGAATATTATCTCCTTGTATAATGGATGGTAACTGAAGGTCATCAGGAAGTTCCTGTTTGATTTTTGACAAGGTATTTTTTAGCTGTTCCGGTGTGATGATAGTCGGATGCGGTGTGCCGTTTTTTGCATTAGTCACAACATCTAAGATGTCAGTAATGGTATTCTGATATATTATAATAAGGAGTGTTAAAAGTGAAGTAAGGGATTCTATTTTTAATATTAGAGATTGATCTGAAGTTTGATTGATAAGTCTTTCTACCGCCTTTCACATCACCAATTTTTGAATTAATGGCAGTAAGTTGGGATTCAATTGTGGTTTCAGATTTGTTAAATATGTTGCTTGTTGTTTCTATTATTTATGTCTGATTTTTCAAAAGATCTAGAAGGTAGTTTTCATTATATTTTAGTTTATCTATTTGTTTGTCATAAAACTTTGCATCACCTTCGTCCAGTGTTCCGAACAATGATTTGCTTATAGTTCTTATAACATTCACCAATGCTCTTTTATTTCTAGGTTTAGGTTAAGGTTGTAACAAATTAAATTTTAATTTTATGTCGTCCATCAGGTGTGATACCTCGGCTACTGCGCTACTACAAAGAAGATCGAAGTTGGATATGCCTACTAATTGATTACATAGGTTGTTGAGGAGATACAACGTAGTATTCTAGTATGTTTGAGAGCTCCATTGAATAATGTAAGATCGTAATATGCTTTAAGCTTCCATTGTGTTGTATAAAGTTCAACCTTGCCTATTTCCTCGAAGAAGATACCCGGATTTGATTCTATTTGATTTATCTTGAGGGTGGCGCTGGTCAATATTGGCAATAAAAAGAAGTACATTAGGATACCCATGATCTATAAGTCAAAAAAAAAAAAATTTTGTTTTCCTATATTCATATTTTTATTTATTTTTATTTTATTGTGTGGGGTTTAAGTGTATGTGTGTTTAATTTAAGAACAGTTTTAGGTTATTGTTGTGAATCAGTTTTGACTTTCTAGCAATTTGAACTATGGTATTCTTGTCTGACATAATTTTAATTATTTCATAAGGTCCGTTCCAGAGATTTGATAGTTTGTTTTGTTTTGTATGATTCTTTAATAGTACTCTATCACCAATTTTGAACTTTCTTTGTTTAGCATTTTTGTCAAAATAAACTTAGTTTTTCTTTTTAGCTTCATAAATTATCTCTCGAGCTATTTTGTGAGTATGTTGAAGACGACTTTTTAGCTCTGAAGCGTAATTGTCATAATTATAGTAGGTCTGCGGTTCCCTGTTTAAAGAACTTGGGATCCGTGCAGGATAACCATAAAATAGCTCAAATGGGGTATATTTTGTACTGCTATGTGGGGTGGTATTATATACGAACATGGCGTATGGAAGCCAGGTGTCCCAATTGAGTGAATCTTTCTCAATATAGTGACGTAAATATTCTGCGAGCGTCCTGTGGTTTCGTTCCAACGCACCATTGGTTTGTGGGTGATATGGAGAGGTTTGTAATTTTTTTGATTTGAGAATTTTGCATACCTCTTCAAACAGATTGCTAAGAAAATTAGTTCCCTGTTCCGTAAGGATTGAATCGGGAATCAAATCGACATACAAATCGTTCCACTAACATGCGTGCTATAGTTGGAGCCTCGACATTTGGCACAGGTATTACTTCCGAAAACTTTGTCAAGTCATCCTGGAAGGTCAGAATATATTTATTGCCGTCATAGCTGATAGGTAAGGGACCCACTATATCCAGAGCTATCCGCTCCAAAGGTGTTTTGCTTGTAGTGGTTTTACTTCATGGGAACTTTTTTATTATGGGATAATTTATTTTTCTGACATGACTCACACTGGAGTATGTATGACTTTATGTCTGTATTCATACTCGGCCAGAAATATTTTTGTTTGATTTTCTTAGTAGTTCTTGTTATTCCTTGGTGGCCTCCAAACGGGGAGTCATGAAAATCAAATAGCACGGTTTTTATGCTTTTGATGTTATCAAGAAATATTCTTTCGTCAGTGAAGAGATAAATAGTTATATTATTGTTTTGAAATATAGCTGTAACAATGTTTTTAATAGAAAGCTTGGAATCATTATTCATAGGTGGTAAAGCGAGTCCTATTGAACTATTTTTATTGTTTATATCTTTGATTTAAGACAGATATTACTTTATAACTTCTTCGTCTTTATTAATTCGAACAGGGATGGTTAAAGTAGTTATGTAAAAGGTTTCGTCATTACTTAAGAAACTGGAGTATTTTCCTATATCAGGTTTTATAAAATTTGGAAATTTTGTTTTTATTTCGTTTTCTACAACAGATTCTATTATTTGTAAAATTATGACATTTTCATTTATTGATCCTTTCTCCTCCAGCAAGGTGAAACTTGACAGGATGTTTATGTCTTCTAGATTCTTATTTTGCGTTACTTGGCCAGCTTCTTGATTCTGAATTTTTTTGTTTAGTCTTTGTTTCTGACCGCGTGTTAATACCAATATTTTATTATATTCACATATATTTGGACTCAGATCATCTGCATTCAGATTTATTTTTCCTGATTTGTACTTTACTGTATACTCGTATTCTGACAATAAAATTTTCCATCTCGCTAGCCTAGACATGGGATCTGTTCGGGAAAAAGCCATTGTAAAGGTTTGTGGTCGGTGCAAATAGTAAAGTGAAAATGAAAATTTTGTATAAACTTCCTGTTAAAGCTAACGAAACCTAGAAAGGCTTTTATACCCTTGGTGTTTTTAGGCGTAGGATAAGTTCTTACGGCTTTAATTTTTTCTGGATCTGGTTTTAATCCATCTTCAGAAATAAGATGTTCGAGGTACATGAGTTCATGTTTTAGGAAATTGCATTTTTCTGGTTGGAGTTTCAGATTATGCATACTTAATTGATTAAGAACTTTTATTAATTTGGAGTTATGATCTTTAAGGTCGTAACCGTAGAGAACTATGTCGTCCATATAGACGAAACAGTCGAAACCTTGTAAGCCAGTGAGAACATTGTTCATCAGGCGTTGAAAGGTTGCAGTTGCATTTTTTAAGCCAAATGGCATACGATTATATTCGTAATGTCCAAAGGGAGTGCTAAATGCAGTCTTGCACCGATCGTTTTCATCCATCAATATCTGATAAAATCCTTTAGCCAAATCTAAAGTGCTGAAATATTTTGCCCTTCCCAATTGGTCAAATATGTCACTTATATTTGGCAGTGGGTAAGCATCTCCAATAGTTAGGTCGCTCAGTTTCCTGAAATCAACAACTTCCCTCCAACGTTTGCTTTAATCGCTTCCGGTTTTCTTGGGAACGAGTAGCAAAGGTGAGTTCCAAGGACTGGAGCTTGATCGTACGATGTCATTGTCCAACATTTCCTGCATTTGTTTTTGGATTTCCTCTTTTTGAGTCTCTGGAAGCCGGTAAGGTTTTATATAAAGTGGGGGTTTATTCTCCTCAGTACCAATTCTATACGTAATGGAGTTGGTTTTAATTAAGGTGGTCCCCCTCTAGATAAAAGAGATCGTTATATTCTCTGCAGATCTTGAGAATAGATTCCTTCTCTTCGGTGTTACAATGGTGTAATATCAACATATTTTCTAACTTATTTAATCGGTTCTCAATTTTGTTCTTAAAGCGATTCATATTATTAACTTGATAATACTGATCTAAAACATCCCAAGTTAAATTTAAGGTGTTTATATTTATCGTTTTTTCGTTTTCTAAGGTATTCATTGCTAAAATTTTAATTTTATTATTCTTAGGTCTTACTATTGTTTCGCCCAAATATACTCCTGGAATAATTTGTTTCTTTTTTATAACAATGTCCTGGAGATTTGTATCATGTTGTTCGAATGGAATTTCTATCATTTGCTGACTACGGGATGGAAGGGTTACGTGTACATTTTTACTAATGGAAGTCTTACGATTAATTATTTTTGGTGTAGTCTTATGATCTGCTACAGTATTATTTATTTTTGCTTTAGTTTCCTTGCTCTTTTTGCATTCGTTTTACTTTACTGGTATTTTTATTTGTACTATCCATTTTTCCCGTATTGTTTAACACAAATGAAAGTGATTCCTCGTTATCAGAATCGATATTCTCATTAAGCTTATTGAAACTAGAGATTCCACTAGCCAATTTTGAAACCCTTGTCTGACTTTGTGCTGCCGGCGTTTGTGGAGTTTTGATCAATTTGTTGTCTTTGAGGACTGTTTCTGAACGGGTTTTGGTTAAAGTTAATTTGTCCAGACTGTGACAATTTAATTCTGCAATCTGTTACTCTGTGATTGGGTTTATTACAGTACCCACAAGTGAGACGTTGTACTTCTCTTTTAATTTGGGCTGGTAGGTTTGGGAGATGGTTAAATTTTCTATTTGGATTACTGTAACAATTTTCTTTAGAATGGCCTACCCTGTTACAAATTTGGCAAGTGGGGCATGATGAAGAAGGGAAGTTCGAATACTGACGGTTTTGGTTATTAACCGTAGGAGGGATAGTTCGTTCTAGACGATTTAAGTGTTCTTCAGCATAGGCAATAGAATTTTTAAGATCTTTTGATCCATGAGCTTGTACCATCAATCTGAGATTTTGGTTCCTCAGACCATCCTCAAAAGTTTGAATGGCTAGACTTTCATTTTCTTAGAACAGGAATTTTCTAACTTCCTAACTCTCGTTACATGGGGTTAAATGCTTAATGATCGATAATGCTTCCCTTTTAACCATATTTGGAAAAATTCCAATTTTTCAACGCCCGTGAGTGATTCTCTTCATTTAATCAAAGCTGTAAAAAGATCGCGAAATCGAATCAACTCGTCATTAAATTCCCGCACCTTTATTTCGGGAAGCTTTGATCCAGTTTCATATTTTGATAGTCGCGGGGGTTCAGATAGGGTTTTCACAATATCATTTAAAGCACACTGATTTTCGATTAATGTTTTTAGAGTTTTAATGACGTCATTGTTTTCTTCCGATCGCGGAACACTCGATTTTTGACTTTGTAAAAATTCTGTCAATTTTGTATGAATCGAATAAATGTGTTCTCGAAATAGACCCGGTACTGCGTTTCATCTGAAATTTTCTACTCTGTGGCACCCGCGTCGATTTCATTTTGAATGTGTTCAAACGTAAGCATGTATTGCTCTAACATTGCCTGTCTCAACGTAGATTCAGCTAAAGAATTCGTTTTATTGCGCACTGAATATTATTTGTGGGTATGAGTAGCTGAATATTTTTGCTTGCGCATACATAGGTATCGTGAGTTGAATGTTTTTTGCTAGATATAAATGGTAACTGAATATTTTTTGCACAGGTATGTATATTTATGTATGGGTAACTAACTGAATATTTTTACTTGCGCATACATAGGTATTGTGAGATGACTGAAAGTAACGTATGCAAAAAGTTACGATTTTATAACTTTATGATAGCGAAATTCAACAAAATTTAAATGAATCCGGTTCGAAGGACCAATGCTTTCCGTGTTAAGAAAAATTCTAATTAAGTGGACTGTAGGTATTTATACTTAAAAAGAATTCCGCTGAAATAGTTACAAAAATATTCCTAATATTTTCCGAGCGAAATGAAAGGGCGCGTGCTTTCGATTTGGAATCGCGATTACAACTAACTTTATTTAAGGAAATAGACAGAGAAAAACATAAAATTACAAATTGGTTGTTACTTTCGAGATAGTTAAGCTTTTAAGGCATGAACACAATTATTTAAGGTCTGTTGCAGCGCCCACAAATGGTGTATTATATGGACTTACTAATTCTTGAATTATGTAATTTTTTAATTATCCAGAGACTTGTTTTTTTATTTAATTTAATTAAGCATTTGGTAGTCTATAGTCTTTTATGTTTCCTGGATTTTTGTCTAATAGAGTGATATTTTTTTTTTTAGAGACTATTTGTTGTTAGTTTTTCATCATCATCCTAGAAGACATCCTGATATTCTTGACAGATATTAAGTATAGTATTGGTAGCAGATTTATCTAAGTTGTCTAGACCAAATTTCTCAATTAACTTTTTAAATTTTTGTTTGAAATTTGCTCTAAATTGCAGAACATTCTTTTGTCGAGAACTAGCTTCAACTTCAGTAGCTATTTTTATGGCTTCATTAAATAAGTTGATGCCAGATGCTTGCATTACTTGCCTAGTGGCTTCATTTAATCTGTTTTTGATAGCATTTAATCCTAACTGATCATTCTAATTTATTTTAACTGATCAAGAATTAATGTAAAATTAAAACTTCCAAGGTACGATATAAAGATGTTATCTTTAATTCAATCCGTAATTTTCCACTAACCTTATCAACTCAAAATTTAATACAAAGGAATTACATCGACCGGTTGGTTTAGTGTTTGCAGCAAAAGTGAGCCTTTAAAAATCTTTTTATAATTCATCATCCACATAATTGTCACTGCCAAAACCGTTGGTAATTGTACACGACGCTAATGATCTGCATTTACGCACAATTCCGGTTACCCACCGGTATCCGCAAATAATTGGATGGTTTTCCTAAGGACCATTGAGACGGTGGAAAGTTTGGCTCTTTGAGAATAAACATATCACCAACTTGAAAGTCTCTCGTAACTTGTTTCCACTTCGGGCGCTGCTGCAATGATGTTATAAAATCGAGATGCCACCTGTGCCAAAAACCTTGCACTACATTCTAAACCTATTCCCATCTTTCTAGTCTGTTCGTAGGTAGCTCAAAATAGATAGGTTCGACAATTGCAGTATATGATCTCCCTATAAGAAAATGAGACGGGGTTAATGGGACAAGTTCTAAATCAGATGAGGCCTAGCTTCACGCTAGGGGCCTAGCGTTTAAAACGGATTCAATTTGGGTTAACAAAGTTTGTGAGATGTGTCAGTGAGCAGACGTGCTAAGAAGTGCTGTACTTTTAATCCCCATTTTTTGCGCTTAGTTCTTGATTTTTAACCTCAAGACTTTTTTAAATCTTAAGCCTATTAACCAAAAGATCGTTGTAAGTAGAAAAGTTGTGTTTTTTTGCTAGATTCTGAGAAAAACATTCATAAAATTTGTAATAATTTTTATAACTGACTCCATATACAATATTAATACGTTATTCTCTTGTAACTTAACAAATACAATCAGGAATTCCCACCTACATAAAACGCGAAAAAATAAAAAATCTCAATCATTCTCCATTACCCATAAATAAATCATCATCAGAAACACTATCTTTAAATAAAAATCCTGCAACAAATATTATGCCAACAATAATTACAACATCAACACCATCACATAAATTTACCTCAGTAACAACAGCAACGACAACATTTTCCAGCAACGACTACACAAATCTTCGTAACAACGTCCAACAACTCGAAGAAAGCGTCACAGCTCTGGAAAGTTGTTACATAAATGTTGAAAGATTAAGCAATGAAATGAATCTTATAAAAACAAAACTGTGAAGTCTAATGCAAACTTCGTCGTATACCCTCGAAAATCAAAACATAAACAAAGAACTGAATTCTCTTAAGAAACAATTCGAAAAACTTTATCTTAAGAGCCTGGCATCCGACGCGATACTTATTGCCAAAAGGTAAGAATTCGAATAACGCGAACACCACAACAACGTAGCAATACTGTGAGGAACTATGACGCAATCAGAAGAAACCGCCAGAACCTATGCCGATCGAATTTCCCGTAACCTCTCAAGAAATCCAGTACCGCCAGCATCAAGTGCCGAAGACCAGTGGCAACACTGCCAACAAGCCATCTTTTATATATATATATATATATACTATTTTTTTATTTTTTTTTCGTTGAACATAAGAGTTGATATAGGTACAAATTATTATTATTGTTATTAGATTATACATTTTGTTTTTGTTTTTGTTTGTTGTAATTCATTATTTTTTTCTTAAGTTTAATTAATTACCTTGAACAAATATTGGCATTTCGTTTTCATTTTGAGTCACCCGGACAAATTTCTTTTCTTTTGGTTCATGTTTCAATACAAAGGTTTGGTATCTTTTATAGCAAAGTGAAATTATTAAGATTATGAAGATTATATATATTAATGTATAGTGGTGTACATCGTGTTTGTCAATTGTTAAAAATGGTGTTTGTTCCATGGTTTTTTGAAAATTAATATCTTTAGATAGAAGTCTAAGTTCATCTTGACTTGAATATTTTATGAATGTTAGTTTCTTTTCGGGTTTGGTTTCATTTTTCAAATAAAATTCTTTAATTTTAGAAATATTTAAGGCGGGGATAAAGGAATTATAAACAGAAGTAGCTTTTTCGTTTTTAGCCCATATTGTGAGATCTTTCGATTTTAGCAAACAGTTTCCCGTGAATTCAAGAGTAGCTGTTCCTTCTAGAGTATGCGTAACAATAGAATCTTGGCAAATTTCATCTACTATATATTTGTTTAAAGAGGAGAACAACCATGTGTTTGGTTGGGAAGTTTGTATCCAAACGGTAGATATATTTGATTCTTTAAATTCGCACGAAGTGGGAAGGGATTGTATTCTTTGCAATAGTTGGATTTCGAATTGAGGGTTGTTTGTATTCGTGTTGAATAAAGGATGTGTCATTTCACATAAGAAATTGTTGCCTATTGTTTTACAGTGTTTCAGGTCTTGTGTCTCTAAGTTGTAATAGTATTCTTTTCTGTAATCAATGAGAAGATATTTCGAAGGTGGTTGAATGAATATTAGTCTATCCTGAAAACGGGTTGGAAGGCGTATAATTTTGAAAAGCTGAAAGTTTTCTCTATAGGGTAGAGGTATTCGGAACTCGTATATTACTTTTTCTTTTCTTATTGTTGCACTCATGCTACTTATTTGATAAAGTGGTAGAATATTATCTCCTTGTATAATGGATGGTAACTGAAGGTCATCAGGAAGTTCCTGTTTGATTTTTGACAAGGTATTTTTTAGCTGTTCCGGTGTGATGATAGTCGGATGCGGTGTGCCGTTTTTTGCATTAGTCACAACAGCTAAGATGTCAGTAATGGTATTCTGATATATTATAATAAGGAGTGTTAAAAGTGAAGTAAGGGATTCTATTTTTAATATTAGAGATTGATCTGAAGTTTGATTGATAAGTCTTTCTACCGCCTTTCACATCACCAATTTTTGAATTAATGGCAGTAAATTGGGATTCAATTGTGGTTTCAGATTTGTTAAATATGTTGCTTGTTGTTTCTATTATTAATGTCTGATTTTTCAAAAGATCTAGAAGGTAGTTTTCATTATATTTTAGTTTATCTATTTGTTTGTCATAAAACTTTGCATCACCTTCGTCCAGTGTTCCGAACAATGATTTGCTTATAGTTCTTACAACATTCACCAATGCTCTTTTATTTCTAGGTTTAGGTTAAGGTTGTAACAAATTAAATTTTAATTTTATGTCGTCCATCAGGTGTGATACCTCGGCTACTGCGCTACTACAAAGAAGATCGAAGTTGGATATGCCTACTAATTGATTACATAGGTTGTTGAGGAGATACAACGTAGTATTCTAGTATGTTTGAGAGCTCCATTGAATAATGTAAGATCGTAATATGCTATAAGCTTCCATTGTGTTGTATAAAGTTCAACCTTGCCTATTTCCTCGAAGAAGATACCCGGATTTGATTCTATCTGATTTATCTTGAGGGTGGCGCTGGTCAATATTGGCAATAAAAAGAAGTACATTAGGATACCCATGATCTATAAGTCAAAAAAAAAAAATTGTTGTTTTCCTATATTCATATTTTTATTTATTTTTATTTTATTGTGTGGGGTTTAAGTGTATGTGTGTTTAATTTGAGAACAGTTTTAGGTTATTGTTGTGAATCAGTTTTGACTTTCTAGCAATTTGAACTATGGTATTCTCGTCTGACATAATTTTAATTATTTCATAAGGTCCGTTCCAGAGATTTGATAGTTTGTTTTGTTTTGTATGATTCGTTAATAGTACTCTATCACCAATTTTGAACTTTCTTTGTTTAGCATTTTTGTCATAATAAACTTAGTTTTTATTTTTAGCTTCATAAATTATCTCTCGAGCTATTTTGTGAGTATGTTGAAGACAACTTTTTGGCTCTTTTATCTCTAGGTTTAGGTTTAGGTTGTAACAAATTAAATTTTAATTTTATGTCGTCCATTAGGTGTGATACCTCGGCTACTGCGCTACTACAAAGAAGATCGAAGTTGGATATGCCTACTAATTGATTACATAGGTTGTTTATCTCTTCAACGTAGTATTCTGCATGTTTGAGAGCTCCATTGAATAATGTAAGATCGTAATATGCTATAAGCTTCCATTGTGTTGTATAAAGTTCAACCTTGCCTATTTCCTCGAAGAAGATACCCGGATTTGATTCTATTTGATTTATCTTGAGGGTGGCGCTGGTCAATATTGGCAATAAAAAGAAGTAAATTAGGATACCCATGATCTATAAGTCAAAAAAAAAATTGTTGTTTTCCTATATTCATATTTTTATTTATTTTTATTTTATTGTGTGGGGTTTAAGTGTATGTGTGTTTAATTTGAGAACAGTTTTAGGTTATTGTTGTGAATCAGTTTTGACTTTCTAGCAATTTGAACTATGGTATTCTTGTCTGACATAATTTTAATTATTTCATAAGGTCCGTTCCAGAGATTTGATAGTTTGTTTTGTTTTGTATGATTCTTTAATAGTACTCTATCACCAATTTTGAACTTTCTTTGTTTAGCATTTTTGTCAAAATAAACTTAGTTTTTCTTTTTAGCTTCATAAATTATCTCTCGAGCTATTTTGTGAGTATGTTGAAGACGACTTTTTAGCTCTGAAGCGTAATTGTCATAATTATAGTAGGTCTGCGGTTCCCTGTTTAAAGAACTTGGGATCCGTGCAGGATAACCATAAAATAGCTCAAATGGGGTATATTTTGTACTGCTATGTGGGGTGGTATTATATACGAACATGGCGTATGGAAGCCAGGTGTCCCAATTGAGTGAATCTTTCTCAATATAGTGACGTAAATATTCTGCGAGCGTCCTGTGGTTTCGTTCCAACGCACCATTGGTTTGTGGGTGATATGGAGAGGTTTGTAATTTTTTTGATTTGAGAATTTTGCATACCTCTTCAAACAGATTGCTAAGAAAATTAGTTCCCTGCTCCGTAAGGATTGAATCGGGAATCAAATCGACATACAAATCGTTCCACTAACATGCGTGCTATAGTTGGAGCCTCGACATTTGGCACAGGTATTACTTCCGAAAACTTTGTCAAGTCATCCTGGAAGGTCAGAATATATTTATTGCCGTCATAGCTGATAGGTAAGGGACCCACTATATCCAGAGCTATCCGCTCGAAAGGTGTTTTGCTTGTAGTGGTTTTACTTCATGGGAACTTTTTTATTATGGGATAATTTATTTTTCTGACATGACTCACACTGGAGTATGTATGACTTTATGTCTGTATTCATACTCGGCCAGAAATATTTTTGTTTGATTTTCTTAGTAGTTCTTGTTATTCCTTGGTGGCCTCCAAACGGGGAGTCATGAAAATCAAATAGCACGGTTTTTATGCTTTTGATGTTATCAAGAAATATTCTTTCGTCAGTGAAGAGATGAATAGTTATATTATTGTTTTGAAATATAGCTGTAACAATGTTTTTAATAGAAAGCTTGGAATCATTATTCATAGGTGGTAAAGCGAGTCCTATTGAACTATTTTTATTGTTTATATCTTTGATTTAAGACAGATATTACTTTATAACTTCTTCGTCTTTATTAATTCGAACAGGGATGGTTAAAGTAGTTATGTAAAAGGTTTCGTCATTACTTAAGAAACTGGAGTATTTTCCTATATCAGGTTTTATAAAATTTGGAAATTTTGTTTTTATTTCGTTTTCTACTACAGATTCTATTATTTGTAAAATTATGACATTTTCATTTATTGATCCTTTCTCCTCCAGCAAGGTGAAACTTGACAGGATGTTTATGTCTTCTAGATTCTTATTTTGCGTTACCTGGTCAGCTTCTTGATTCTGAATTTTTTTGTTTAGTCTTTGTTTCTGACCGCGTGTTAATACCAATATTTTATTATATTCACATATATTTCGACTCAGAGCATCTGCATTCAGATTTATTTTTCCTGGTTTGTACTTTACTGTATACTCGTATTCTGACAATAAAATTTTCCATCTCGCTAGCCTAGACATGGGATCTGTTCGGGAAAAAGCCATTGTAAAGGTTTGTGGTCGGTGCAAATAGTGAAGTGAAAATGAAAATTTTGTATAAACTTCCTGTAATAGCCAACGAAACCTAGAAAGGCTTTTATACCCTTGGTGTTTTTAGGCGTAGGATAAGTTCTTACGGCTTTAATTTTTTCTGGATCTGGTTTTAATCCATCTTCAGAAATAAGATGTTCGAGGTACATGAGTTCATGTTTTAGGAAATTGCATTTTTCTGGTTGGAGTTTCAGATTATGGATACTTAATTGATTAAGAACTTTTATTAATTTGGAGTTATGATCTTTAAGGTCGTAACCGTAGAGAACTATGTCGTCCATATAGACGAAACAGTCGAAACCTTGTAAGCCAGTGAGAACATTGTTCATCAGGCGTTGAAAGGTTGCAGTTGCATTTTTTAAGCCAAATGGCATACGATTATATTCGTAATGTCCAAAGGGAGTGCTAAATGCAGTCTTGCACCGATCGTTTTCATCCATCAATATCTGATGAAATCCTTTAGCCAAATCTAAAGTGCTGAAATATTTTGCCCTTCCCAATTGGTCAAATATGTCACTTATATTTGGCAGTGGGTAAGCATCTCCAATAGTTAGGTCGTTCAGTTTCCTGAAATCAACAACTACCCTCCAACGTTTGCTTTCATCGCTTCCGGTTTTCTTGGGAACGAGTAGCAAAGGTGAGTTCCAGGGACTGGAGCTTGGTCGTACGATGTCATCGTCCAACATTTCCTGCACTTGTTTGTGGATTTCCTCTTTTTGAGTCTCTGAAAGCCGGTAAGGTTTTATATAAGGTGGGGGTTTATTCTCCTCAGTACCAATTCTATGCGTAATGGAGTTGGTATTAGTAAGGTGGTCCCCCTCTAGATAAAAGAGATCGTTATATTCTCTGCAGATCTTGAGAATAGATTCCTTCTCTTCGGTGTTACAATGGTGTAATATCAACATATTTTCTAACTTATTTAATCGTTTCTCAATTTTGTTCTTAAAGCGATTCATATTATTAACTTGATAATACTGATCTAAAACATCCCAAGTTAAATTTAAGGTGTTTATATTTATCGTTTTTTCGTTTTCTAAGGTATTCATTGCTAAAATTTAAATTTTATTATTCTTAGGTCTTACTATTGTTTCTCCCAAATATACTCCTGGAATAATTTGTTTCTTTTTTATAACAATGTCCTGGAGATTTGTATCATGTTGTTCGAATGGAATTTCTATCATTTACTGACTACGGGATGGAAGTGTTACGATTAATTATTTTTGGTGTAGTCTTATGATCTGCTACAGTGTTATTTATTTTTGCTTTAGTTTCGTTGCTTTTTTTGCTTTCGTTTTACTTTACTGGTATTTTTATTTGTACTATCCATTTTTCCCGTATTGTTTAACACAAATGAAAGTAATTCCTCGTTATCAGAATCGATATTCTCATTAAGCTTATTGAAACTAGAGATTCCACTCGCACGTTGGTGGAGTTTATGGTTGATGGATACTTCATCGGATTGTGGAACTGAACTGTTCTCCTTTGTTATACCATGGCCTCTAGTTTCAAAGTCATAGCCCGTGGGCACCGCCTCGTGAGGGGTAGATTTGTGAATATTTTTTCTGGTTGGAAAGTTATTGAAATCGATCTCATTTATTTCGAGAATCTGTTTTTTGTAGTTAACTTTACATTTATGTTTGTTGAGAAAATCATTTCCTAAAATTCCATTGTAAACTAAATTTATTTGGGGTGTTAAAACTTGAAAAGGGTGTTTCAGAAAGAGATTCTTTTCTTCGTTTATTATAAAAGAACCTGTTATTTTCCCTAGGGTAAAAACTGAATCACCTGAAATAGAAGATATTGTGCATTTTTTTGCAAATATCGCTTTTGTCCACTGTCTGTTTTTATACAGACTTATATCTGCCCCAGTGTCTATTAGGAAAGTAGAGTATTTTCTATTTGATGGCTGGAATTGAATGCGTATTACCGGCTCATCAAATTCTGGGCAGAGTGAAATTGTTAGACTTTTTTTGTTTATATTTGCGGGTCGGCATTTGTATCCAGTCGGGAAGGATGACCCATCCGTTTCCCGAATTGTTTTCGTAAGGGTGAAAGTCCTCACCGGGTTGCCAATTTTGAAACCCTTGTCTGACTTTGTGCTGCCGGCGTTTGTGTGTTTTGATCAATTTGTTGTCTTTGAGGACTGTGTCTGAACGGGTTTTGGTTAAAGTTAATTTGTCCAAACTGTGACAATTTAATTCTGCAATCTGTTACTCTGTGATTGGGTTTATTACAGTACCCACAAGTGAGACGTTGTACTTCTCTTTTTATTTGGGCTGGTAGGTTTGGGAGATGGTTAAATTTTCTATTTGGATTACTGTAACAATTTTCTTTAGAATGGCCTACCCTGTTACAAATTTGGCAAGTGGGGCGTGATGAAGAAGGGAAGTTCGAATACTGACGGTTTTGGTTACTAACCGTAGGAGGGATAGTTCGTTCTAGAGGATTTAAGTGTTCTTCAGCATAGGCAATAGAATTTTTAAGATCTTTTGATCCATGAGCTTGTACCATCAATCTGAGATTTTGGTTCCTCAGACCATCCTCAAAAGTTTGAATGGCTAGACTTTCATTTTCTTAGAACAGGAATTTTCTAACTTCCGTACAATTGCAACGGTGCCGTATGTCAAGCTCATTAAACTCCGATTTATACAGCATTGTCAAATGGGGTAATAGAAATCGTGTGGAGTTTAATGTTTCGAAAACTCAATGCTGTCTTCTGTCGTTAAAGCTTAACATTCCCCCAATGCCATTGTCCATGAATGGCACTTACATCGAAGAAACCGAAAAGCTCTCAGTACTCGGTATGTGTGTCAACGACGACCTCCATTGGAACGACCATATATTTGAAATCGCCAATGCTGCTAAGTGCTTAGGTTTTCTGTATCGGTGTAAGAAGTATTTTTCTCCATCTGATCTGGCTACAATTTATAAAGCGTTTATACGCCCTAAACTGGAGTATAACTCCCACCTCTGGGCAGGTGCTTCACAAACATCGCTTCACTTGCTTGATAGAATACAAAATAGAGCGTTAAGATTGATAGGAAATAGAACTGCCACTGAAACAATTGCCCCTCTCGACACCGACGCAATGTTTCATGTCTTTCCTTATTTTATCGTTTCTTTTATAAAAAATGTTCACTCGAGGTAGCCAGCTGCATTCCTCCCCTTAAAAGTTTCGCCCGTAATACTCGTCTTGCTAGGAATGCCCACCAGATCACCCTTGAACCCAATTTCGGACGTACCGTGAAATATAGGGATTCTTTTTTTAGCCGTACAACACGACTTTGGAATGGTTTACCCGGCGAGATTTTCCCTTGCCATTTCAATTTGCAAACATTCAAAACCAATGTTAATCGACACCTCCTATCTCTCCCCTCCCTATCTTCCTAATGCCCGCGCAGTGTGTTACATTAAAAGGGAAACAAATAGTCCCTTGTGCGCGCATTAATTATAAAAAAAAAAAAAAAAAAACTCTCGTTACATGGGGTTAAATGCTTATTGATCGATAATGCTTCCCTTTTAACCATATTTGGAAAAATTCCAATTTTTCAACGCCCGTGAGTGATTCTCTTCATTTAATCGAAGCTGTAAAAAGATCGCGAAATCGAATCAACTCGTCATTAAATTCCGGGAATTTCGGGAAGCTTTGATCCAGTTTCATATTTTGATAGCCGCGGGGGTTCAGATAGGGTTTTCACAATATCATTTAAAGCACACTGATTTTCGATTAATGTTTTTAGAGTTTTAATGACGTCATTGTTTTCTTCCGATCGCGGAACACTCGATTTTTGACTTTGTAAAAATTCTGTCAATTTTGTATGAATCGAATAAATGTGTTCTCGAAATCGACCCGGTACTGCGTTTCATCTGACATTTTCTACTCTGTGGCACCCGCGTCGATTTCATTTTGAATGAGTTCAAACGTAAGCATGTATTGCTCTAACATTGCCTGTCTCAACGTAGATTCAGCTAAAGAATTCGTTTTATTGCGCACTGAATATTATTTGTGGGTATGAGTAGCTGAATATTTTTGCTTGCGCATACATAGGTATCGTGAGTTGAATGTTTTTTGCTAGATATAAATGGTAACTGAATATTTTTTGCACAGGTATGTATATTTATGTATGGGTAACTAACTGAATATTTTTACTTGCGCATACATAGGTATTGTGAGATGACTGAAAGTAACGTATGCAAAAAGTTACGATTTTATAACTTTATGATAGCGAAATTCAACAAAATTTAAATGAATCCGGTTCGAAGGACCAATGCTTTCCGTGTTAAGAAAAATTCTTATTAAGTGGACTGTAGGTATTTATACTTCAAAAGAATTCCGCTGAAATAGTTATAAAAACATTCCTAATATTTTCCGAGCGAAATGAAAGGGCGCGTGCTTTCGATTTGGAATCGCGATTACAACTAAGTTTATTTAAGGAAATAGACAGAGAAAAACATAAAATTACAAATTGGTTGTTACTTTCGAGATAGTTAAGCTTTTAAGGCATGAACACAATTATTTAAGGTCTGTTGCAGCGCCCACAAATGGTGTATTATATGGACTTACTAATTCTTGAATTATGTAATTTTTTAATTATCCAGAGACTTGTTTTTTTATTTAATTTAATTAAGCATTTGGTAGTCTATAGTCTTTTATGTTTCCTGGATTTTTGTCTAATAGAGTGATATTTTTTTTTTAGAGAATATTTGTTGTTAGTTTTATCATCATCATCCTAGAAGACATCCTGATATTCTTGACAGATATTAAGTATAGTATTGGTAGCAGATTTATCTAAGTTGTCTAGACCAAATTTCTCAATTAACTTTTTAAATTTTTGTTTGAAATTTGCTCTAAATTGCAGAACATTCTTTTGTCGAGAACTAGCTTCAACTTCAGTAGCTATTTTTATGGCTTCATTAAATAAGTTGATGCCAGATGCTTGCATTACTTGCCTAGTGGCTTCATTTAATCTGTTTTTGATAGCATTTAATCCTAACTGATCATTCTAATTTATTTTAACTGATCAAGAATTAATGTAAAATTAAAACTTCCAAGGTACGATATAAAGATGTTATCTTTAATTCAATACGTAATTTTCCATTAACCTTATCAACTCAAAATTTAATACAAAGGAATTACATCGACCGGTTGGTTTGGTGGTTGCAGCAAAAGTGAGCTTTTAAAAATCATTTTATGATTCATCATCCACATAATACTTGCCAAAACCGTTGGTAATTGTACACGACGCTAATGATCTGCATTTACGCACAATTCCGGTTACCCACCGGTATCCGCAAATAATTGGATGGTTTTCCTAAGGACCATTGAGACGGTGGAAAGTTTGGCTCTTTGAGAATAAACATATCACCAACTTGAAAGTCTCTCGTAACTTGTTTCCACTTCGGGCGCTGCTGCAATGATGTTATAAAATCGAGATGCCACCTGTGCCAAAAACCTTGCACTACATTCTAAACCAATTCCCATCTTTCTAGTCTGTTCGTAGGTAGCTCAAAATAGATAGGTTCGACAATTGCAGTATATGGTCTCCCTATAAGAAAATGAGACGGGGTTAATGGGACAAGTTCTAAATCAGATGAGGCCTAGCTTCACGCTAGGGGCCTAGCGTTTAAAACGGATTCAATTTGGGTTAACAAAGTTTGTGAGATGTGTCAGTGAGCAGACGTGCTAAGAAGTGCTGTACTTTTAATCCCCATTTTTTGCGCTTAGTTCTTGATTTTTAACCTCAAGACTTTTTTAAATCTTAAGCCTATTAACCAAAAGATCGTTGTAAGTAGAAAAGTTGTGTTTTTTTGCTAAATTCTGAGAAAAACATTCATAAAATTTGTAATAATTTTTATAACTGACTCCATATACAATATTAATACGTTATTCTCTTGTAACTTAACAAATACAATCAGGAATTCCCACCTACATAAAACGCGAAAAAATAAAAAATCTCAATCATTCTCCATTACCCATACATAAATCATCACCAGAAACACTATCTTTAAATAAAAATCCTGCAACAAATATTATGCCAACAATAATTACAACATCAACACCATCTCATAAATTTACCTCAGTAACAATAGCGACGACAACATTTTCCAGCAACGACTACACAAATCTTCTTGAAAAAATAAATTTGCAAGGTGAGTCAATCCTCGATAAATTGTCAGTGCTAGAAAATAACTTAACATTTAAAATCAACTTGATCGAAAACAATTTGTCACTAAAATTCGACGCAATTCGTAACAACGTCCAACAACTCGAAGAAAGCGTCACAGCTCTGGAAAGTTGTTACATAAATGTTGAAAGATTAAGCAATGAAATGAATCTTATAAAAACAAAACTGTTAAGTCTAATGCAAACTTCGTCGTATACCCTCGAAAATCAAAACATAAACAAAGAACTGAATTCTCTTAAGAAACAATTCGAAAAACTTTATCTTAAGAGCCTGGCATCCGACGCGATACTTATTGCCAAAAGGTAAGAATTCGAATAACGCGAACACCACAACAACGTAGCAATACTGTGAGGAAGTATGACGCAATCAGAAGAAACCGCCAGAACCTATGCCGATCGAATTTCCCGTAACCTCTCAAGAAATCCAGTACCGCCAGCATCAAGTGCCGAAGACCAGTGGCAACACTGCCAACAAGCCATCTTTTTTATATATATATATATATATATATATTATTTTTTTATTTTTTTTTTCGTTGAACATAAGAGTTAATATAGGTTCAAATTATTATTATCGTTATTAGATTATACATTTTGTTTTTGTTTTTTTGTAATTCATTATTTTTTTCTTAAGTTTAATTAATTACCTTGAACAAATATTGGCATTTCGTTTTCATTTTGAGTCACCCGGACAAATTTCTTTTCTTTTGGTTCATGTTTCAATACATAGGTTTGGTATCTTTTAAAACAAAGTGAAATTATTAAGATTATGAAGATTATATATATTAATGTATAGTGGTGTACATCGTGTTTGTCAATTGTTAAAAATGGTGTTTGTTCCATGGTTTTTTGAAAATTAATATCTTTAGATAGAAGTCTAAGTTCATCTTGACTTGAATATTTTATGAATGTTAGTTTCTTTTCGGGTTTGGTCTCATTTTTCAAATAAACTTCTTTAATTTTAGAAATATTTAAGGCGGGGATAAAGGAATTATAAACAGAAGTAGCTTTTTCGTTTTTAGCCCATATTGTGAGATCTTTCGATTTTAGCAAACAGTTTCCCGTGAATTCAAGAGTAGCTGTTCCTTCTAGAGTATGCGTAACAATAGAATCTTGGCAAATTTCATCTACTATATATTTGTTTAAAGAGGAGAACAACCATGTGTTTGGTTGGGAAGTTTGTATCCAAACGGTAGATATATTTGATTCTTTAAATTCGCACGAAGTGGGAAGGGATTGTATTCTTTGCAATAGTTGGATTTCGAATTGAGGGTTGTTTGTATTCGTGTTGAATAAAGGATGTGTCATTTCACATAAGAAATTGTTGCCTATTGTTTTACAGTGTTTCAGGTCTTGTGTCTCTAAGTTGTAATAGTATTCTTTTCTGTAATCAATGAGAAGATATTTCGAAGGTGGTTGAATGAATATTAGTCTATCCTGAAAACGGGTTGGAAGGCGTATAATTTTGAAAAGCTGAAAGTTTTCTCTATAGGGTAGAGGTATTCGGAACTCGTATATTACTTTTTCTTTTCTTATTGTTGCACTCATGCTACTTATTTCATAAAGTGGTAGAATATTATCTCCTTGTATAATGGATGGTAACTGAAGGTCATCAGGAAGATCCTGTTTGATTTTCGACAAGGTATTTTTTAGCTGTTCCGGTGTGATGATAGTCGGATGCGGTGTGCCGTTTTTTGCATTAGTCACAACATCTAAGATGTCAGTAATGGTATTCTGATATATTATAATAAGGAGTGTTAAAAGTGAAGTAAGGGATTCTATTTTTAATATTAGAGATTGATCTGAAGTTTGATTGATAAGTCTTTCTACCGCCTTTCACATCACCAATTTTTGAATTAATGGCAGTAAATTGGGATTCAATTGTGGTTTCAGATTTGTTAAATATGTTGCTTGTTGTTTCTATTATTAATGTCTGATTTTTCAAAAGATCTAGAAGGTAGTTTTCATTATATTTTAGTTTATCTATTTGTTTGTCATAAAACTTTGCATCACCTTCGTCCAGTGTTCCGAACAATGATTTGCTTATGGTTCTTATAACATTCACCAATGCTCTTTTATTTCTAGGTTTAGGTTAAGGTTGTAACAAATTAAATTTTAATTTTATGTCGTCCATTAGGTGTGATACCTCGGCTACTGCGCTACTACAAAGAAGATCGAAGTTGGATATGCCTACTAATTGATTACATAGGTTGTTTATCTCCTCAACGTAGTATTCTAGTATGTTTGAGAGCTCCATTGAATAATGTAAGATCGTAATATGCTATAAGCTGCCATTGTGTTGTATAAAGTTCAACCTTGCCTATTTCCTCGAAGAAGATATCCGGATTTGATTCTATCTGATTTATCTTGAGGGTGGCGCTGGTCAATATTGGCAATAAAAAGAAGTACATTAGGATACCCATGATCTATAAGTCAAAAAAAAAAATTGTTGTTTTCCTATATTCATATTTTTATTTATTTTAATTTTATTGTGTGGGGTTTAAGTGTATGTGTGTTTAATTTGAGAACAGTTTTAGGTTATTGTTGTGAATCAGTTTTGACTTTCTACCAATTTGAACTATGGTATTCTCGTCTGACATAATTTGAATTATTTCATAAGGTCCGTTCCAGAGATTTGATAGTTTGTTTTGTTTTGTATGATTCTTTAATAGTACTCTATCACCAATTTTGAACTTTCTTTGTTTAGCATTTTTGTCAAAATAAACTTAGTTTTTCTTTTTAGCTTCATAAATTATCTCTCGAGTTATTTTGTGAGTATGTTGAAGACGACTTTTTAGCTCTGAAGCGTAATTGTCATAATTATAGTAGGTCTGCGGTTCCCTGTTTAAAGAACTTGGGATCCGTGCAGGATAACCATAAAATAGCTCAAATGGGGTATATTTTGTACTGCTATGTGGGGTGGTATTATATACGAACATGGTGTATGGAAGCCAGGTGTCCCAATTGAGTGAATCTTTCTCAATATAGTGACGTAAATATTCTGCGAGCGTCCTGTGGTTTCGTTCCAACGCACCATTGGTTTGTGGGTGATATGGAGAGGTTTGTAATTTTTTTGATTTGAGAATTTTGCATACCTCTTCAAACAGATTGCTAAGAAAATTAGTTCCCTGCTCCGTAAGGATTGAATCGGGAATCTCAAATCGACATACAAATCGTTCCACTAACATGCGTGCTATAGTTGGAGCCTCGACATTTGGCACAGGTATTACTTCCGAAAACTTTGTCAAGTCATCCTGGAAGGTCAGAATATATTTATTGCCGTCATAGCTGATAGGTAAGGGACCCACTATATCCAGAGCTATCCGCTCCAAAGGTGTTTTGCTTGTAGTGGTTTTACTTCATGGGAACTTTTTTATTATGGGATAATTTATTTTTCTGACATGACTCACACTGGAGTATGTATGACTTTATGTCTGTATTCATACTCGGCCAGAAATATTTTTGTTTGATTTTCTTAGTAGTTCTTGTTATTCCTTGGTGGCCTCCAAACGGGGAGTCATGAAAATCAAATAGCACGGTTTTTATGCTTTCGATGTTATGAAGAAATATTCTTTCGTCAGTGAAGAGATGAATAGTTATATTATTGTTTTGAAATATAGCTGTAACAATGTTTTTAATAGAAAGCTTGGAATCATTATTCATAGGTGGTAAAGCGAGTCCTATTGAACTATTTTTATTGTTTATATCTTTGATTTAAGACAGATATTACTTTATAACTTCTTCGTCTTTATTAATTCGAACAGGGATGGTTAAAGTAGTTATGTAAAAGGTTTCGTCATTACTTAAGAAACTGGAGTATTTTCCTATATCAGGTTTTATAAAATTTGGAAATTTTGTTTTTATTTCGTTTTCTACTACAGATTCTATTATTTGTAAAATTATGACATTTTCATTTATTGATCCTTTCTCCTCCAGCAAGGTGAAACTTGACAGGATTTTTATGTCTTCTAGATTCTCATTTTGCGTTACTTGGTCAGCTTCTTGATTCTGAATTTTTTTGTTTAGTCTTTGTTTCTGACCGCGTGTTAATACCAATATTTTATTATATTCACATATATTTGGACTCAGATCATCTGCATTCAGATTTATTTTTCCTGATTTGTACTTTACTGTATACTCGTATTCTGACAATAAAATTTTCCATCTCGCTAGCCTAGACATGGGATCTGTTCGGGAAAAAGCCATTGTAAAGGTTTGTGGTCGGTGCAAATAGTAAAGTGAAAATGAAAATTTTGTATAAACTTCCTGTTAAAGCTAACGAAACCTAGAAAGGCTTTTATACCCTTGGTGTTTTTAGGCGTAGGATAAGTTCTTACGGCTTTAATTTTTTCTGGATCTGGTTTTAATCCATCTTCAGAAATAAGATGTTCGAGGTACATGAGTTCATGTTTTAGGAAATTGCATTTTTCTGGTTGGAGTTTCAGATTATGCATACTTAATTGATTAAGAACTTTTATTAATTTGGAGTTATGATCTTTAAGGTCGTAACCGTAGAGAACTATGTCGTCCATATAGACGAAACAGTCGAAACCTTGTAAGCCAGTGAGAACATTGTTCATCAGGCGTTGAAAGGTTGCAGTTGCATTTTTTAAGCCAAATGGCATACGATTATATTCGTAATGTCCAAAGGGAGTGCTAAATGCAGTCTTGCACCGATCGTTTTCATCCATCAATATCTGATGAAATCCTTTAGCCAAATCTAAAGTGCTGAAATATTTTGCCCTTCCCAATTGGTCAAATATGTCACTTATATTTGGCAGTGGGTAAGCATCTCCAATAGTTAGGTCGTTCAGTTTCCTGAAATCAAGAACTACCTTCCAACGTTTGCTTTCATCGCTTCCGGTTTTCTTGGGAACGAGTAGCAAAGGTGAGTTCCAGGGACTGGAGCTTGGTCGTACGATGTCATCGTCCAACATTTCCTGCACTTGTTTGTGGATTTCCTCTTTTTGAGTCTCTGGAAGCCGGTAAGGTTTTATATAAAGTGGGGGTTAATTCTCCTCAGTACCCCTCTAGATAAAAGAGATCGTTATATTCTCTGCAGATCTTGAGAATAGATTCCTTCTCTTCGGTGTTACAATGGTGTAATATCAACATATTTTCTAACTTATTTAATCGGTTCTCAATTTTGTTCTTAAAGCGATTCATATTATTTACTTGATAATACTGATCTAAAACATCCCAAGTTAAATTTAAGGTGTTTATATTTATCGTTTTTTCGTTTTCTAAGGTATTCATTGCTAAAATTTTAATTTTATTATAAGGTCTTACTATTGTTTCGCCCAAATATACTCCTGGAATAATTTGTTTCTATTTTATAACAATGTCCTGGAGATTTGTATCATGTTGTTCGAATGGAATTTCTATCATTTGCTGACTACGGGATGGAAGTGTTACGATTAATTATTTTTGGTGTAGTCTTATGATCTGCTACAGTATTATTTATTTTTGCTTTAGTTTCCTTGCTCTTTTTGCTTTCGTTTTACTTTACTGGTATTTTTATTTGTACCATCCATTTTTCCCGTATTGTTTAACACAAATGAAAGTGATTCCTCGTTATCAGAATCGATATTCTCATTAAGCTTATTGAAACTAGAGATTCCACTCGCACGTTGGTGGAGTTTATGGTTGATGGATACTTCATCGGATTGTGGAACTGAATTGTTCTCCTTTGTTATACCATGGCCTCTAGTTTCAAAGTCATAGCCTGGGCACCGCCTCGTGAGGGGTAGATTTGTGAATATTTTTTCTGGTTGGAAAGTTATTGAAATCGATCTCATTTATTTCGAGAATCTGTTTTTTGTAGTTAACTTTACATTTATGTTTGTTGAGAAAATCATTTTCTTAAATTCAATCGTAAACTAAATTTATTTGGGGTGTTAAAACTTGAAAAGGGTGTTTCAGAAAAAGATTCTTTTCTTCGTTTATTATAAAAGAACCTGTTATTTTCCCTAGGGTAAAAACTGAATCACCTGAAATAGAAGATATTGTGCATTTTTTCGCAAAGTTCGCTTTTGTCCACTGTCTGTTTTTATACAGACTTATATCTGCCCCAGTGTCTATTAGGAAAGTAGAGTATTTTCTATTTGATGGCTGGAATTGAATGCGTATTACTGGCTCATCAAATTCTGGGCAGTATCCAGTCGGGAAGGATGAACCATCCGTTTCCCGAATTGTTTTCGCAAGGGTGAAAGTCCTCACCGGGTTGCCAATTTTGAAACCCTTGTCTGACTTTGTGCTGCCGGCGTTTGTGGAGTTTTGATCAATTTGTTGTCTTTGAGGACTGTGTCTGAACGAGTTTTGGTTAAAGTTAATTTGTCCAAACTGTGACAATTTAATTCTGCAATCTATTACTCTGTGATTGGGTTTATTACAGTACCCACAAGTGAGACGTTGTACTTCTCTTTTAATTTGGGCTGGTAGGTTTGGGAGATGGTTAAATTTTCTATTTGGATTACTGTAACAATTTTCTTAAGAATGGCCTACCCTGTTACAAATTTGGCAAGTGGGGCGTGATGAAGAAGGGAAGTTCGAATACTGACGGTTTTGGTTATTAACCGTAGGAGGGATAGTTCGTTCTAGACGATTTAAGTGTTCTTCAGCATAGGCAATAGAATTTTTAAGATCTTTTGATCCATGAGCTTGTACCATCAATCTGAGATTTTGGTTCCTCAGACCATCCTCAAAAGTTTGAATGGCTAGACTTTCATTTTCTTGGAACAGGAATTTTCTAACTTCCTAACTCTCGTTACATGGGGTTAAATGCTTATTGATCGATAATGCTTCCCTTTTAACCATATTTGGAAAAATTCCAATTTTTCAACGCCCGTTAGTGATTCTCTTTTTTTAATCAAAGCTGTAAAAAGATCGCGAAATCGAATCAACTCGTCATTAAATTCCGGGAATTTCGGGAAGCTTTGATCCAGTTTCATATTTTGATAGTCGCGGGGGTTCAGATAGGGTTTTCACAATATCATTTAAAGCACACTAATTTTCGATTAATGTTTTTAGAGTTTTAATGACGACACTCGATTTTTGACTTTGTAAAAATTCTGTCAATTTTGTATGAATCGAATAAATGTGTTCTCGAAATCGACCCGGTACTGCGTTTCATCTGACATTTTCTACTCTGTGGCACCCGCGTCGATTTCATTTTGAATGTTTTCAAACGTAAGCATGTATTGCTCTAACATTGCCTGTCTCAACGTAGATTCAGCTAAAGAATTCGTTTTAATGCGCACTGAATATTATTTGTGGGTATGAGTAGCTGAATATTTTTGCTTGCACATACATAGGTATCGTGAGTTGAATGTTTTTTGCTAGAAATAAATGGTAATTGAATATTTTTTGCACAGGTATGTATATTTATGTATGGGTAACTAACTGAATATTTTTACTTGCGCATACATTGGTATTGTGAGATGACTGAAAGTAACGTATGCAAAAAGTTACGATTTTATAACTTTATGATAGCGAAATTCAACAAAATTTAAATAAATCCGGTTCGAAGGACCAATGCTTTCCGTGTTAAGAAAAATTCTAATTAAGTGGACAGTAGGTATTTATACTTCAAAAGAATTCCGCTGAAATAGTTATAAAAATATTCCTAATATTTTCCGAGCGAAATGAAAGGGCGCGTGCTTGCGATTTGGAATCGCGAATACAACTAACTTTATTTAAGGAAATAGACAGAGAAAAACATAAAATTACAAATAGGTTGTTACTTTCGAGATAGTTAAGCTTTTAAGGCATGAACACAATTATTTAAGGTCTGTTGCAGCGCCCACAAATGGACTTACTAATTCTTGAATTATGTAATTTTTTAATTATCCAGAGACTTGTTTTTTTATTTAATTTAATTAAGCATTTGGTAGTCTATAGTCTTTTATGTTTCCTGGATTTTTGTCTAATAGAGTGATATTTTTTTTTTAGAGAATATTTGTTGTTAGTTTTTCATCATCATCCTAGAAGACATCCTGATATTCTTGACAGATATTAAGTATAGTATTGGTAGCAGATTTATCTAAGTTGTCTAGAACAAATTTCTCAATTAACTTTTTAAATTTTTGTTTGAAATTTGCTCTAAATTGCAGAACATTCTTTTGTCGAGAACTAGCTTCAACTTCAGTAGCTATTTTTATGGCTTCATTAAATAAGTTGATGCCAGATGCTTGCATTACTTGCCTAGTGGCTTCATTTAATCTGTTTTTGAAAGCATTTAATCCTAACTGATCATTCTAATTTATTTTAACTGATCAAGAATTAATGTAAAATTAAAACTTACAAGGTACGATATAAAGATGTTATCTTTAATTCAATACGTAATTTTCCATTAACCTTATCAACTCAAAATTTAATACAAAGGAATTACATCGACCGGTTGGTTTGGTGGTTGCAGCAAAAGTGAGCTTTTAAAAATCATTTTATGATTCATCATCCACATAATACTTGCCAAAACCGTTGGTAATTGTACACGACGCTAATGATCTGCATTTACGCACAATTCCGGTTACCCACCGGTATCTGCAAATAATTGGATGGTTTTCCTAAGGACCATTGAGACGGTGGAAAGTTTGGCTCTTTGAGAATAAACATATCACCAACTTGAAAGTCTCTCGTAGCTTGTTTCCACTTCGGGCGCTGCTGCAATGATGTTATAAAATCGAGATGCCACCTGTGCCAAAAACCTTGCACTACACTCTAAACCAATTCCCATCTTTCTAGTCTGTTCGTAGGTAGCTCAACATAGATAAGTTCGACAATATGGTTTCCCTATAAGAAAATGAGACGGGGTAAATGGGACAAGTTCTAAATCAGATGAAGCACAAAGGGGCCTAGCGTTTAAAACGGGTTCAATTTGGGTTAACAAAGTTTGTGAGATGTGTCAGTGAGCAGACGTGCTAAGAAGTGCTGTACTTTTAATCCCCATTTTTTGCGCTTAGTTCTTGATTTTTAACCTCAAGACTTTTTTAAATCTTAAGCCTATTAACCAAAAGATCGTTGTAAGTAGAAAAGTTGTGTTTTTTTGCTAAATTCTGAGAAAAACATTCATAAAATTTGTAATAATTTTTATAACTGTCTCCATATACAATATTAATACGTTATTCTCTTGTAACTTAACAAATACAATCTGGAATTCCCACCTACATAAAACGCGAAAAAATAAAAAATCTCAATCATTCTCCATTACCCATACATAAATCATCACCAGAAACACTATCTTTAAATAAAAATCCTGCAACAAATATTATGCCAACAATAATTACAACATCAACACCATCTCATAAATTTACCTCAGTAACAATAGCGACGACAACATTTTCCAGCAACGACTACACAAATCTTCTTGAAAAAATAAATTTGCAAGGTGAGTCAATCCTCGATAAATTGTCAGTGCTAGAAAATAACTTAACATTTAAAATCAACTTGATCGAAAACAATTTGTCACTAAAATTCGACGCAATTCGTAACAACGTCCAACAACTCGAAGAAAGCGTCACAGCTCTGGAAAGTTGTTACATAAATGTTGAAAGATTAAGCAATGAAATGAATCTTATAAAAACAAAACTGTTAAGTCTAATGCAAACTTCGTCGTATACCCTCGAAAATCAAAACATAAACAAAGAACTGAATTCTCTTAAGAAACAATTCGAAAAACTTTATCTTAAGAGCCTGGCATCCGACGCGATACTTATTGCCAAAAGGTAAGAATTCGAATAACGCGAACACCACAACAACGTAGCAATACTGTGAGGAAGTATGACGCAATCAGAAGAAACCGCCAGAACCTATGCCGATCGAATTTCCCGTAACCTCTCAAGAAATCCAGTACCGCCAGCATCAAGTGCCGAAGACCAGTGGCAACACTGCCAACAAGCCATCAGAGATGCCGCAACTGATATGCTAGGTTTCACCAGACCACCACCGCGATACCTCTGGTTCGGTGACGAATGCAGGCAGCCAAACAAGAGGCATACAAAGCGGCGCTGCAAAGAAAGACGAGAGCTGCTCGCAAGCTCTACGAGCAGAAAAAACGTGAAGAACACTGGCTTTTCCAAAAGAAAAAAGGGAGAGCATGAGAAGCGCGCGATCGAAGATATTGAGAGATGCTACTCCAGGAACAACGTGCGGAAGTTTTACCAAAGGTAAAAAGAACGTGCCAAGAAAAAAAAAACGAACAGAAGCCTGTAGAGATAGCAATGGAAACCTCGTAGTAGAGTAACAGTCGGTGCTGAGTTCATGTAAGGACCATTTCTGCAGACTATTAAACGGCGATGAAGACCAAAATCCCACTGTCAGGCAGAATGAACTATTCAACATGGACGATGCCAGACAAAACTCCCGTCCACCTGACCAAAATGAATTAAGGATAGCAATATCTAAACTAAAAAACAACAAAGCTGCTGGACCCGACGGACTACCCGCCGAACTTTTTAAAGCGGACGGAGATGACTTGGTGGAGTGCATACATCAACTTATCTCTAAAGTTTGGTCAGAAGTATGCCTGATGAATGGAACCTCAGCATCGTTTGCCCGATCCACAAGAAAGGAGACCCTCTAAACTGCGCCAACTATAGAGGAATAAGTCTCCTGATCATCGCCTACAAGATCCTCTCTGCCGTATTAAATGATCGATAATGCTTCCCCTTTTAACCATATTTGGAGATATTCCAATTTTTCAACGCCCGTGAGTGATTCTCTTCATTTAATCAAAGCTGTAAAAAGATCGCGAAATCGAATCCACTCGTCATTAAATTCCGGCACCTTTATTTCGGGAAGCTTTGATCCCGTTTCATATTTTGTAATCGCAATTGATAGTCGCGGGGGTTCAGATAGGGTTTTCACAATATCATTTAAAGCACACTGATTTTCGATTAATGTTTTTAGAGTTTTAATGACGTCATTGTTTTCTTCCGATCGCGGATCACTCGATTTTTGGCTTTGTAACAATTCTGTCAATTTTGTATGAATCAAAAAAATGTGTTCTCGAAATCGACCCCGTTTCATCTGACATTTTCTACTCTGTGGCACCCGCGTCGATTTCATTTTGAATGTGTTCAAACGTAAGCATGTATTGCTCTAACTTTGCCTGTCTCAACGTAGATTCAGCTAAATAAGTCGTTTTATTGCGCACTGAATATTATTTGTGGGTATGAGTAGCTGAATATTTTTGCTTGCGCATACATAGGTATTGATGGGATGCAAGATGATCCCAGGTTGATAAATAGAAGGATCACGATCGGGTTGGGAGATAAAATGAAAAAAGAAGTTTTTATTTTTCTCTTAAATAAAATGTTTTATTATGAGTCTTACCTCGATGAATGTTAGTATAAGAATAAGAATATAAAAAAAATGGTGGGAGTTGACAGGATGAGCTTAAACTTAATACAAAGGTGTGATGGGCATAGTTGTATGCGCCACCTGGGTTTTCGTGGTATAATAACTTTACTTAATACAAAGGTGAGATGGGCATAGTTATGCGCCACTTGGGTTTTCGTGGTATAATAATTTTATTTAAACATTACCGCCCGCCTTGCAGGATTATACCTGCAATATAATACAAAGTATAAGTATCTAGTTCGTATATGTATGAAACAAATTAAGATTGGGAACCTTTGAATTACCGAAGGGGTTCCTCTCACTTCGGGAGGAAGGAAAAGTTAGTAGGGGATATCAATTACAAATAAATACAATGTGTAATGTATAAAGATACAAGATAAGTTCAGTATATAAAGGCATTTGAAATATAATTTTAATATACATAGGATACGTATTCTTCAAAGATATTCTTGCGCAAATTTATATATGATTTATTGAGAAATCTGTAAGATATTTAAAAATTGAAACATATTATTGATTAGTTGGAATGACACATAATTTTACAATGGGTCTGGTTATATCTCCATTCTGAGTGCGGATTCTTGCTACGCGAACTCGGTTATCGTTGCCTGGAAACACATTCGTAACACGACCTAGCCGCCACTCATTCGGGGGTAGGTTTTCCTTTTTTACTGTAACAATATCACCTATTTGTAAGTCGCGTTGAGGATATTTCCATTTATATCTTTTATGAAGTTCCTTCAGATATTCTTCTTTCCAACGTTTACAAAATTGTTGTTGGATTACCTTTAACTTTTCCCACCTATTAAGCAGTGAGATGGAAGACTCTTCAGGAATTGGTTCGGCTATAGAAATTAGCGGACTCCCGACAAGGAAATGTCCTGGAGTTAGCGATGGGCAGTCAGAAGGGTTTTCAGATACTACGCTGATCGGACGAGAGTTGAGACATGCTTCAATGCGACAAAGCAATGTCGAGAACTCTTCAAAAGTATACTTGGTAGTATTCGCAACTTTTTTGAAGTGGGTTTTAAAACTTTTGACACCTGCTTCCCAAAGGCCACCCATGTGAGGTGCACCGGGAGGAATAAAATGCCAAGATAGCGTAGGACTGTGTGAATAAAGTATATCGGATGCTGTTTGTTGTAAATGTTTTTCAAAATCTTCTTTGAGAGCTCGGCTAGCTCCAACAAAATTTGTTCCGTTGTCGGAATAAACTTCTTGAGGAAGACCTCTCCTGGATACAAACGATGGAATGCCGCTAGGAATGCAGCTGTAGATAACTCAGTGACTCCTTCTAAATGTATGGCTTTTGTAGAAAAGCATACGAAAACACATACGTAGCCTTTTGTTATTCGGCAACTCCTTCCAAAGTATGTTTTGATATCGAAAGGACCAGCGAAGTCCACTCCAACCTTAGAAAATGGTCTCGAAAATTCGCACCTTTCCGGAGGCAAGGCGGCCATAAGTTGCTTTTGTAGATTTTTCTTGTGTAGCACACAAGTCTTGCAACGGTTGACACAAGATTTTATCAGGTTTTTCAGATAAGGAATCCAATACCCTTGGCGAACAAGGACGAACATAAGACGATTTCCTCCATGCAGAGATATTGTGTGAATAAGATCTAAAAGAAGTTTTGCAAACAAGGAATTGTAAGGCAAAATAGCTGGATACTTTTCGCTCCAAGGAAGATTTGAATTAGCTAGGCGACTGTTCATTCTCATCACGCCCTTAGAGTCGAGAACTGGATTAAGTGTGGGAAGTTTGCTATTTCGTTTTATTGGTTGCCTGCTTTCCAAAAGTTGGTACTCCGAGAAAAAATAAAACTTTTGTGAAAGAATAGTGAGTCTTTCCTTTACGAAAAGAATCTCGTTTCGGGTAATATTAAAGTTCTTGTAGCTAAATTCGGACTTGAACCTCGGATTCGTTCGATGAAAGAAACGAAAAACATACGATATTACTCTCAACGCTTGTGTGAATTTAGAGAACCTTTGGAGAATGTCTTTTGTATGATTTATATAGAACACTTTAACAGGTTTGGACTCTAGGTCAGCTTCGGTAAATGAGCTTGAAGTGCTGGAAGGCCAAGGCAATTGATTGGATCGGAGCCAGATCGGACCGTTCCACCACAACTCATTACCTAGAAGTTCACCAGGAGCCATCCCCCTTGTTGCTAAATCCGCTGGATTATCTTCTGAAGCGACGTGTCGCCATTGGATATCACCAATATTGCGTTTTATGAGGCTAGTGCGATTTGCTACAAATGTTTTCCAACAACAAGGCTCCTTGTCTAGCCACGCAAGAACTATAGACGAATCTGTCCACAAGAAGGTAGAAACGTTTTCAAAGTCAAACATATTTGATGTAGTTCTAATAAGTTTGGACAATAGAACTGCACCGCAAAGTTCCAGTCTAGGAAGCGAAACTGTACTCACAGGTGCAACTTTGGTTTAAGAACACAAGAGGTGGCAACTGCTGCTTCCGTTTGCTTCGGGAACTCTTACATAGACGGCTGCAGTGTATGCCATTTCAGAGGCGTCACAGAAGCCATGAATCTCTGCCGCTCTTCCGGTAGAAGTTTCCAACCATCTGGGTATCTGAAGCTGTGAAATGTCAGGCAAAGTTGAGGCAAAGGATTCCCAGGTAGCTAGAGAATGTGGAGTAAGACTCTTATCCCATTCGGTTTTATCTTTCCATATTTGCTGCATCAGGATCTTAGCCTTTATGATAATTGGTGCAGTCCAACCAACGGGATCATAAAGCTTAGCAATGTGAGAAAAAACTTCTCGCTTAGTGCAGGCAGTTGAAAAGGCAATTGGTTTAGTTTTGAAGTAGAACATATCAAGTTTTGCATTCCAAAACACGCCTAGTGTTTTAACAGAACTTTGGTCGTCTAAATTCAAAAAATAAATCGCTTAGAATATGATCTCTTGGGATATTTTCAAGTAAAGATTTTGTGTTGGATGTCCATTTACGAAGGACAAAACCAGCAGAAGCTAGGATAGCTGTAATTTCTGACTGCGCTTTCAAGGATTGTTCAATGGAGTCAAAACCTGAAAGTAAATCGTCAACGTAAAAGTCATCGCGAAGCATTTGAGAACCTAAAGGATATTTTAATTTTTCATCTTCAGCAAGTTGCAACAGTGTGCGTATTGCCAAAAAAGGCGCACAGTTGACACCGAAAGTGACAGTTTGCAACTCGAAATCTTCTATGTCCTTTTCCGGAGCACTTCTAAAAAGAATTTTTTGGAATGTAGTATGCGAAGGATGTACTCGAATTTGTCTATACATTTTTGTAATGTCGGCGTTAAATACGTATCGGTGTTTACGCCAACGAAGCATAAGTGTAACAAGATCTTTTTGTAAACTTAGTCCTGTATGAAGTACGTCGTTTAGGCTATTGCCTGTTTGAGTTGGATTCGAAGCATTGAAAACTACTCGTAGCCTCGTTGTTGAGCTTTCTGGCTTAACAACAGCGTGATGGGGAAGATAGTACGACATAGCCTTACCATCGCAGAGAATTTCCGCAGAAGGAACTTGTTTCATATGATCAACATCTAAATACTCGTGAATTACATTATTGTACTCAGCTTCTAGCAGAGGTGTGTTTTTAAGACGACACTCAGATGCGATAAAACGCTTTTCACATATATTTCTGGAAGAACCAAGGCTTAAGGTATTAGGAAACTCATCTTTGAATGGTAATTTAACGACACACCTACTATTAGACTGTCTATAAGTAGATTCGGAGTAAAGCCGTTCGCAAAGCTTATCCTCGTATGAGATGGGTTTTGAGTCGGAAATCTCTTCTAACTCCCAGAAACGTTTGACTTCCTCATCCAATGAAACTTGGTTGAAATTCGTAATAAATTTTGTGGCATCGTTCGGTTTTTGAAGGGGACCGGAAACGATCCAGCCTAAAATGGTATTTTGTGCTACCAAATTTCCTTTCAAATTGCGATGAAGTCCTTCCTGGATGATGTGCGGATAAATATCAGCGCCAATAAGTAAATCTACCCTAGAAGACTTATGAAAATGAGGATCCGCAAGCTTTAATTCGAATAATTCTGTAAAGTCTAGTGAATCAACAGATTGAGAAGGAAGCTTCCCTGTTGGATTCTCAACAACTAGAGCTTGTACAGGAATTGTTTTGGAATCGAAGTTGGAGCCTATATCAAAGTGACATAACATTTTCGAAGTCGTAGCTGTAGTAGAATTTACTCCAGAAATTGTTGCATTAATTGGCGTGAACGGAAGGCCATAACGTAGTTGAGCAGCTTTAGAGATCAGAGTTATTTCTGATCCAGGGTCAATTAAAGCTCGAAGAGTAAATTTGAAACCCTGAGAACTGACCGTCACTAAAGCTGTTGCCAATAGAATTTGTTTTGAAGAAGTAGAAAAAAATGTATTAACGTTGGAAGGATTGAATGTCGAAGCTTTAGTGGACTGTATTGATAATGGGGATTCTCCCTTAGAATCTGGTTGATTAGATGCTTTAAAAACTTCTTGCAAATGTAGAAGTGTATGGTGTCTTTTCTTGCAATGGTTGCACGAGAACTGGCTTTTACACTGTTGTGTTGTGTGGAAAGCTCCTAAGCAATTAAAGCATAAGTTGTTTGGCCGAACTAGTTTAATTCTTTCGTTAACCGATTTTTGCAAAAACGAATTGCACATTCGAACTGAATGATTTTCCTTGCACAGAAAACAAGTAGTTTTTATAATTTTGTTATGATGCGCTTTCAATTTTCTTTGTGGTTGAGCCTGTGGAGCAGGAACACCCTGTTTCGGTTTTGAGGAAATTTGGAAATCGTTGACACTCTCTAAAACTTTGTAGCGCGAAACTAAAAACTTACTCATCTCTTTCCAGGTTGGTATTTCTGCTGGGTTATCCAGGCTTTGTTCCCAAACGGAAAGTGTTTTTTCTGGAAGACTGCTTGAAACTAAAAACGTTAGGAACGAATCCCAAGACTCGGTTTGGATTCCATAAGACTCTAAAGCACAAAGACAATCAGTTAGAATTCGATAAATTTCTTTGATACCCTTATCTGTTTCTAGAGAAACTTTTGGAAGACTCAAAAGGATCTTCAATTGTTTGTTTACAAGTATCCTCTTGTTTTCATACTGCTCTTTGAGCGCATTCCACGCAAGTTCAAAATTAGCATCTGTTTATTCATATTTAGACACTATAGCGTGTGCCTCATCACGAGTTTTTGCTTATAAATGGTACAGCTTTTGAACTGCGCTTAAACGAGGGTGCTTTATATACACCGCAGTAAACATGTCGCGAAACGACGGCCACGACAAATAATTTCCATAAAATACTTCTGAATCACACGCTGGAAGCCGAAAAGAAGTATTATTTTCTGATGTCTTAGCAAGGTTTCTTACTTGCAACAAGACCTCAGAAACCCCTAAAGCAATTTCCGCACTTTGACTATGAGAGTCTGGTTCCTTAGCAGGAAAATTACCTATCTTTTCAGTGGCACTTAAAATTAACTCTAGACATGAAATATAAGTTTCTGTAGAAAGCTTATACTTCGATTTCACTGCACTAAGACTTTCTTGTGACAGCGGATCTGTCGTGTTACGAATGCACGTTGCATATGCAGATTTAACATCTGACCACAAACTCGAAAGCTCAACTTTCCTTGCTTCCAACGAATGAAGCGATAAGGAATTCAAATTCACCTCTCTAAAATCCGCGAAATATTCTACTAACGAGTCGGCACAAAAGATGAAATTCTCCATTTGAGACATCTTAAACTTAGCTATTTTACGTAATAAATAAGGAAAACAACTCAAATGGATCAAAGTAATGAACTTTAAATCTTTGCTAAAAGCAATCGCTTAAGAAGAATTCTATGTAGGTTTCATATATGAAGATTTAACTCAATCACTTTAAATGAATACTATTTGATTTATTTTAAATAAGATTTAAATATTGAAACATAGATTGCACAAGAACACTTTAAAGCGCACGTACCTGTTGCTGGTGAAATGAAACCGGTTTCTGTTGGTGCTAATCTTGCTGCACTGATGACGATTATGATCGTTGAGTGGGCTTCTACTGCAAGGGTAAGGTTAAGTAGATCTGCAGGTGATGAGAGAATGGTGATGTTGGATGTGTAGATTTAGATTAAAGCTGATAAGAAATGTGTGAATGCTTATGGAGGTTGCGAGATGTATGAATGTTTTTGTAGGATGAATGGATTAGAGATGATCTGGATAAATTTTTATGATAAATTTGATTGATATCAATGTTGAATGAGTTTATTGGTGATCTGAATAAGATGAGTAGATGGTTGATTGCTGATTTTCTGTGAAGTTGATGTGTATTGTTGAATCAATTTGATGTAGAACATATTGATCGGTGATCGTTTCTGTGCAATTCAATTGGAATTGCAAATTCAATTATAGGATGATCTCAAATGAGATTGATGATCGGTGATCGCTTTTATTTCCAGAGATTAGTTTCAGCGGAGCTGAGAACTCTTGGGGTGGTGTGGTTCCTTTCTCTCGTGTTTTTTGTGGCTTGTTGGGAACGTGATTCCGCGTGGACCTCAAATAATCTCGATGAATGCGGTTCGATGGACCAAATGATGGGATGCAAGATGATCCCAGGTTGATAAATATAAGGATCACGATCGGGTTGGGAGATAAAATGAAAAAAGTAGTTTTTATTTTTCTCTTTAATAAAATGTTTTATTATGAGTCTTACCTCGATGAATGTTAGTATAAGAATAAGAATATAAAAAAAATGGTGGGAGTTGACAGGATGAGCTTAAACTTAATACAAAGGTGAGATGGGAATAGTTGTATGCGCCACCTGGGTTTTCGTGGTATAATAACTTTACTTAATACAAAGGTGAGATGGGCATAGTTATGCGCCACTTGGGTTTTCGTGGTATAATAATTTTACTTAAACAGGTATCGTGAGTTGAATGTTTTTTGCTAGATATAAATGGTAACTGAATATTTTTTGCACAGGTATGTATATTTATGTATGGGTAACTAACTGAATATTTTTACTTGCGCATACATAGGTATTGTGAGATGACTGAAAGTAACGTATGCAAAAAGTTACGATTTTATAACTTTATGATAGCGAAATTCAACAAAATTTAAATGAATCCGGTTTGAAGGACCAATGCTTTCCGTGTTAAGAAAAATTCTAATTAAGTAGTCTGTAGGTATTTATACTTCAAAAGAATCCCTGAAATAGTTATAAAAATATTCTTAATATTTTCCGAGCGAAATGAAAGGGCGCGTGCTTGCGATTTGGAATCGCGATTACAACTAACTTCATTTAAGGAAATAGACAGAGAAAAACATAAAATTACAAATTGGTTGTTACTTTCGAGATAGTTAAGCTTTTAAGGCATGAACAAAATTATTTAAGGTCTGTTGCAGCGCCCACAAATGGTGTATTATATGGACTTACCGATTCTTGAATTATGTAATTTTTTAATAATCCAGAGACTTGTTTTTTGTATTTAATTTAAATAAGCATTTGGTAGTCTATAGTCTTTTATGTTTCCTGGATTTTTGTCTAACAGAGTGATATTTTTTTGTAGAGAATATTTGTTAGTTTTTCATCATCATCATAGAAGACATCCTGAAATTCTTGACAGATATTAAGTATAGTCTTGGAAGCAGATTTATCTAAGTTGTCTAGACCAAATTTCTCAATTAACTTTTTAAATTTTTGTTTGTCTTTAAATTTTGTATTATTCGATATGCCAATGTAATTTGTGTCATATTCCCCATGAAAATTTAAGACTTTTTTGATTCCCCGATTCTGCTGACCGCGGATATCTGCATTTTCCGATCTAGTGTTATTATTATGGTATCCTCTTACAGTACCTATGCCTGTAGCATTACTTTTGTTATTACGGTTGTTTGTTTCATAGCTATAGCTATCATTATAAATATTGAACTGTTTTTTATTATTACTCTTGTATATCTGCAATTATTATTAAATCTTGTATAAGAATGTTTATATTTGTGTTTAATTGCAGGACATTCTTGTGTCGAGAACTAGCTTCAACTTCAGTAGCTATTTATATGGCTTCATTAAATATGTTGATTCCAGATGCTTGCATTACTTGCCTAGTGGCTTCATTGAATCTGTTTTTGAAAGCATTTAATCCTAACTGATCATTCTAATTTATTTTAACTGATCAAGAATTAATGTAAAATTAAAACTTCCAAGGTACGATATAAAGATGTTATCTTTAATTCAATACGTAATTTTCCACTAACCTTATCAACTCAAAATTTAATACAAAGGAATTACATCGACCGGTTGGTTTAGTGTTTGCAGCAAAAATGAGCCTTTAAAAATCTTTTTATAATTCATCATCCACATAATTGCCACTGCCAAAACCGTTGGTAATTGTACACGACGCTAATGATCTGCATTTACGCACAATTCCGGTAACCCACCGGTATCCGCAAATAATTGGATGGTTTTCCTAAGGACCATTGAGACGGTGGAAAGTTTGGCTCTTTGAGAATAAACATATCACCAACTTGAAAGTCTCTCGTAACTTGTTTCCACTTCGGGCGCTGCTGCAATGATGTTATAAAATCGAGATGCCACTTGTGCCAGAAACTTTGCACTACATTCTAAACCAATTCCCGTCTTTCTAGTCTGTTCGTAGGTAGCTCAAAATAGATAGGTTCGACAATTACAGTATATGGTGTCCCTATAAGAAAATGAGACGGGGTTAATGGGACAAGTTCTAAATCAGATGAAGCACAAAGGAACCTAGCGTTTAAAACGGATTCGATTTGGGCAAACAAATTTTGTGAGATGTGTCAGTGAGCAGACGTGCTAAGAAGTGCTGTACTTTTAATCCCCATTTTTTGCGCTTTGTTCTTGATTTTTAACCGTACTATCTGAACGCCTGAAAGTCCAAAATCGGTCAAATGTTCACTCTACAGCAGATCCTGGAAACTACCCAAGAATTCCATATCGATACCCACCACCTCTTTATCGATTTAAAGGCCGCTTTCGATAGCATTTATAGAGACGGGCTATACAGAGCCATATCAGGTTTTGGCATCCCCACAAAACTCGTCCGACTGTGCAGGATGACGATGGATAACTCTCGCTGCTCCGCCAAGGTTGGTACTGACCTCACAGAAGCTTTTGACGTCAAAAAAGGATTCCGACAAGGTGATGTATTATCGTGCGATTTCTTCAACTTAATACTTGAAAAAGTTATAAGAAACTCGCAAGTCAATTGAGTGCCGATCTTAAGCTCATAGAGGCCGGACGTCGAGGTGCGCGTACAAATAATTAAGCAAAAGTCAAAAAAAATTATTGCGCATTGTTATCGCGAGTGTTTAAAAAAAAAAAATTTATACACACTCGTTAGAGAAACCGAAAAAACCCCCTCGCGTGTGCTGTAAAGAATAAAATAATATCCACTCACGCGTTGGAGGAAAGAAAAAGATGCCCATTCGCGCTGTGGGAAAAAAATAATAAAACGCATTCGCATAGCAAATTAATTTGGATTTTCACTGCATGGTTCGGCTGAGTCAGAATTGTGTTTTGTATGTAAGTATGTATTTTTAAATCGTAAGTGATTTTCGTGTCGTATATTCTAATGTTCGCGGCCTAAGAAAGAATTTCTTTCACGTGTACGTCTACACTGTTCAATACATTTTTTTCCGAAACTTTAACTGGTCACAATGCTTCCTCGATAGTGACATTGATGCCAGTGCTGAAATGATCACAAATGTGAATCTTCTAGGGATGCGTGCTTTTATTCCTAACAGAGTAAAAAGCATCAAGCCTAATGAAAAGTCCTGGTTTAATTCTGAGTGTAAAGAAGCTATCAGACTCAAAGAAGTAAGTGTCCGATCTTATAAAGCCAACCCTACAGAGGAAAATCGGAAAAAGCACAAACAAGCAAGGAACTAATGCAACTCCGTTATTAAAAGAACCAAATTTTTGCATGACCAAAAATTACGGCAAAAATTTTGCAGTGTCCCAAAGGCAGTAAAAATGTTTGGTCATTTGTAAAAAATATTAAAAACTCCTCAACATCTACGGTTCCAACGCTCATCGATAACAACAAACGAATTGTTTACTCTTCAGAGAAGGCAAACTTGCTCGCCGCCAATTTCGCTGCTAGCTCCACGATACCGCATAGCAACGCTGCCCCTCCTGTACTTGAGAATGTAAATTTTTCCATGGGACAGATTTTTTTCCGCACTCGTACAGTAGCAAGAGTTTTCAAAGATCTCGATATACACAAATCCGCTGGCCCGGATGGTATCCCCCGATTCTTCTGAAGAGGTGTTCTTCCACACTGGCAAAGCCACTGCGTAAGCTTTTCCATCGCTCCTACTCTTCTGGAATCTTTCCTAGAAGATGGAAAACAGCATTTGTTCAGCCTGTCCCTAAGAAAGGTGACCCATCCTCCCCCTCCTCCTACCGACTCTTAGCACTGGCATCCCTTCTTTCTAAGGTCATGGAAACACTGATTAACGGTCAGCTTAAGGAATATCTCGAAGATCGAAAGCTTCTCCATGACCGTCAGTATGGCTTCCGCAGCAAACGTGGTGATTTGATGGCATGTCTCACCGAACAATGGAACAAATCTTTACATCGCTTTGGTGAAAGTAAGATTATTGCTCTTGATATCTCCAAGGCATTTGATAGAGTTTGGCATGAAGCTCTCTTATCAAAAATGCGTGCTTTTGGGATCGATACTCTTGTTCGTTTGATTAGAAGCAATCTTCTGGACCGTTCAAAACAAGTTGTATTGGACGAACTCCAGTCTGATTCCCACAAAATAAATGCTGATGTGCCCCAGGGTTCTGTTCTGTATCCGACTGTTTTCCTCATTTTAATAAATGATCTTCTGTCTGTTTCTTCTAATCCGCTTTACTGTTTTGCTGACGACTCTACCCTCAGCTTTTAATATTCGTTCGATAATTCACGTCCTTTGTCTTCGGACGTACAATTGTAACGGTGCCGTGTGTCAAGCTCATTAAAGTCCGATTTATGCAGCATTCTCAAATGGGGTAATGGGAATCGTGTGGAGTTTAATGCTTCGAAAACTCAATGCTGTCTTCTGTCGTTAGAGATAAACATGCCCCCAATGCCATTGTCCATGAATGGCACTTACATCGAAGAAACCGTAAAGCTCTCAGTACGCGGTATGTGTGTCAACGACGACCTCCGTTGGAACGACCATATATTCGAGATCGCTAAGAATGCTGCTAGGTGCTTAGGTTTTCTGTATCGATGTAAGAAGTATTTTTCCCCATCTGATCTGGCTACAATTTATAAAGCGTTTATACGCCCTAAACTCGACTATAACTCCCACCTCTGGGCAGGTGCTTCGCAAACATCGCTACACCTGCTTGATAGAACACAAAATCGAGCGTTAAGATTGATAGTAAATAAAACGGCCGCTGAAACAATTGCCCCTCTCGAATACCGACGCAATGTTTCATGTCTTTCCTTATTTTATCGTTTCTTTTACAAAAAATGTTCACTCCACAGCCAGTTGCATTCCTCCCCTAAAAATATTCTCCCGTAATACTCGTCTCGCAAGGAATTCTCATTAGTTCACCCTTGAGCCCAATTTCGGACGTATCGTGAAATATAGAGATTTTTTTTTTAAGCCACGAATTTGGAATAGTTTACCCGGCGAGATTTTCCCTTGCCATTTTGATCTGCAAACATTCAAAACGAATGTTAATCGACACCTCCTATCTTTCCCCTCCCTTTCTTCCTAATGCCCGCACAGTGTGTTATATTAAAAGGAAAACAAGAAGTCCCTTGTGCGCGCGTTAATTATAAAAAAAAAAAAAAAAATTGTAGTGGGACAATTTTTTTCAAGTCTGAGCATGTACTAGCATACGCTGACGACACAGACATCATTGGCAGAACTCGGCGAGCTGTCACTGGAGCATTTTCTAGCATTGAAGTTGAAGCGGCTGAAATGGTACTAGCAGTCAATGAGGCCAAAACGAAGTACCTGCTGTCCACAAAAAGGGACACACAATACCGGCGGATTGGACAAAACATCACAATAGACAGTTACAACTTTGAGGTAGTTAGGGACTTTGTGTACCTCGGATCCGCTATAACACCTGACAACAACATCTCGTCAGAAAAAAAGCGAAAAATTACTCTTGCCAATCGCTGTTTCTATGGGCTAGGAAGGCAATTTAGTAGCAAAGCCCTCTCTCGAAAGACAAAGGAGACTCTGTATAAGACCTTAATCATCCCAGTCATGCTCTATAGCGCCGAGGCTGGACTCTTTCTAAAGCGGATGAAGATATCCTTAGTCGTTTCGAAAGTAAGATTCTTCGGAGGATTGTTGGCCCTACCTGCGTTAACGGGCTTTGGAGGAGAAGGTTCAACCAAGAACTATACGAGCTGTACAGCGATATTGAGCTGGTCAAAAAAATATGCATATCACGTTTAAGATGGCTAGTTCATGTAGAGCGAATGGAAAACAATGCTCCGGCTCGCAGGATCTTCGATTCCATCCCAGAGGGTAGACGTAGTCAAGGAAGACCTCGCCTTAGGTGGCGCTCAAGTGGAGGACGACCTCAACCAACTTGGAGTGCGAAACTGGAGGCAGCTAGCCAAAGACCGAGCTGGGTGGATAGGCATGTTTGTTGAGACCCAGGTTCATCCCAAACTGTAGCGCTTCCCAAATAAATAAGTAAAGAAAAAAAATTCTAAAGCTGTCAACGTCGAATGTCTTGGTCATCTTGACATTTTATTATAAGAGCGCACACATCCTGATTACAAAACCCACCACGAAGTACTGCACGAAACACACAAAGATGGAACTCACCACGAAGATGAGAATGATAATGATAGACTGTAAGACCAAATTTCAACTAACTGCAATCAACATTATAAGTTGCCAACAGCACTTTTTTTAATTTTACCTACAAAATCTTTAATTTTGTTTTTAAATTTTCAAACTTCTTAATTACTTTTATTTTTATTTTTTCCATTCATTTAAATATTTCTTTCTCTTAATCTCTAAACTACCAATTTAATTTATCTTTTTTTCTATTGTGTAGGAAATAAAAATTGATTTTAGCACTTTTAAAAATCTTAAATTGGCTGCGGGCATTTTTCCTTTCTTCTCTCGGCGGCTTCATTGTTTACCTCAATTAAATGAATCAGTTACCTTCGGTTAGTACCGGGGTTCCATGGATCAACAGCAGTACACGCATTAATACAACGCGAGCAAATTTAAGCATTTTTCGTGTGTTTCTCTCTGTCACATTAATGCACAAAACTTACGTAAACATTTAGATGAATTTAAGCATACTTTTGCACAGGGTGCTGTAGATGTTACTTGTGTGTCAGAGACTTGGTTGACACCTGAAGAAAGCAATACTATGCTCGAGGTAGCCAATTATAAATTATTTAGATCTGATCGCGCCGGTAGGGGAGGTGGTGTTGCCATTTTTATTAAGAAAAAATTCAACGCCAGGGTAATAAGAAAATTCAATGGCTCTGATTTTTTATTTATTAAAATTGGTTTTGATCTCGACAAATGTCTCATAGGCGTGCTTCATAAACCTCCAAATTCATATGATTCAGGTGCTATTACAAATATTCTTGAAGACATAATCCCATCTTACAACCTTATCGTAATAGCCGGGGATCTCAATACTAACTTTCTAGATGTACGGAATAGTAATAAGTTAAACTTTCAAATGAATTTTGCTTCTTTTTTTTATAATTAACGCCTACTCATTTTTCCGTAACAAATTTTACACTAATAGGTTACATTCTGGTAAATCAACCAAGCAAGATAAATTTCTATAATCAGTTAGATGCTTCTGGTTTCTCAAAACATGATATGATTACTGCATTCTATGATTTAAATATTAATCATATTGTTGAAAATCAAACAATGAGGCCACTAACTCTGAAGGCCTCTTTTCTGAAATCCGTCCATTATCAAGTTGAATTTTTCAATGACAAAGTTAACTCTTTGTTCAACACTTGTGTACAGACTAAAACATTTACAAGTCATGGATGTGGGTGGTTCAATCGCAGGAGATGGAAACGTTTCGGATCTCATCGTTCTAAGATGACTACAAACGTTTTCGAAACCTAGTAAATAAGGAAATAAATTTATCCAAATGCTTATATTACGGCACAAAATTCAGCAACCTCTCATCCACCCAACTTTGGAGAAACATAAAATCTCTAGGTATAACCAAAAAAACTAGCCTCAGTGTAGACTGTGATGCGAACGAACTTAACAAGTTGTTCGCTAATGCCTCCTCTTATAGCTCCAACGTTTGAAATGATCATTGTCCTCCTGATGTTATAAATATATATATAAAACTAATGTGGATGTTCTAGACAGGCATTTATTTTCTTTAAGAGCACTTATTTCAGCTATAAATTGATATTGAGCCCACCTAAAACAATCTTGTTTGGCAAGATAAACCTCTTTAAAAGACAGATATGCATCATTATTTTTCTCGCCCCTTGGCAGTACATAGACATATATGAAACAACGAATATACCCAACGATTCTAACAAATTTTCTCCACGAAGAAACGTGAACAGCCAACAGTTTTCAATACGTTGCATATGCCCTAAATCCACAAAAATTTTAATAAAACTACAATATTCCACCTTAAGTCCATGATCACGTGAAAAGCGTCATTCCATAGCGAAGAGGCAGGACAAAGCTCCAGAGATAGTATTAGCAAACTCAACGTTATATTGCCAAAACGGAAACTCTATCTATTACTAGCCGTACAAGTAAGTGTCTTTGAAAAGTTTCTATCAACTTCACCTTTACCTAAAGTGAACAAAAATTTATTTGAAACTTCCTCAATTTCCCAAATCGACTCTGCACCGAACAAAATATTGATTGGTCCAGGCGTGTGAAATCCTACATCAGCTTGTGGAAGGTTTTCAAAGAACGAAAACTCGTTACATTCAAATGAAAGCGACGGAGTTTGCGAAGTAATTTTTCTCAAAATATAAGCCTCAAGTTCAATAGAATGTGGACCAATACGAGAGTTCATGCAAAGATTGACAATACTTTGAGTAGAAGCCCGAGTTTCTTCACTAAACTAGCAGACACAATGAAACCTGATAACAGGTATCCAATAGAACGGGAGCGAGATGTGTTTTTCCGAGGAAATCAAAGACTTTTACCACAACTGTAGGTAGAATTCAAGAAGAACGCGATTAATTTTTAATATGATTGCTTACGAAGCCGGGAACAGCAGGGTTCGGGTTAGCATTGACGGCATTAGCAACATTGCTTTGACTAGAATTTTGATTCATGTTATCGGGATGTACTAAGCTGTGATGACGAGTATTACAAAACGAACAACGCGGATTAACTCGACACTACTTCGAAGAATGCTTAGTACCGAGACAGTTTTAACATTACTGTTGATCTCTTGCGAAACTTCGACGGAAAGTAACCGACTTAAATACAAATTCAGGACACTGCGAAAGATAATGTTCACCTTTGCATTTCGGACATGAATCACTAAATGCATCAAGGCTTCTTACATTTGTAAGACTTAACGGTCGAGAGTTCTTAGCTACACTATTAATTTTCGGACACTAGCTTCGAAAGCACTAGATTGTTTTTCTAAAAATTCAAGTAATTGTTGTAGAATCTTCAGACATTTGGATTTCTTAAGCCCAAGATTTCCGAGTTTTAGCATCTGTTTTGTTAATCAACAAATGAACAAGCCACGGATCTCAACCAACAGCCTTAATGGCTTTTTTTAAAAGTTTACGTAAGATACCACCTTCACCCTAACCGACACTAGGCAATTTTAAAAATTGTTCGATAAACGTATTAATTATAGATAGAGGTTAATCATAGCACCGTTCTAATTTTTCCCAAGCCTGAAATAGTTAGATTATAAAATGCTTATACCATTTAACAGATTATAAGCATCTTCACGTAGCAACGATTTAAGATACCTAAACTTTTGGGCCACCGGAAAGTTTGGAACAATCCACATTCTCTATAATCCCCGGAAAATGGATTGATATGCATTGGTTAAAGTTTCACATTGGTGTTTGTTTTACTAGCCTACCGTAAAGTTCCGTTTGAGAAGAAACTAAATCTTTAAGCGAAGATTCTTCAGTTTCATTGTGAATCGGAGCAAGTTCTTTTAAACGTTTCATAAGTACGCACTTTGCCGTTATATACAAAAGATAAGTTTGTGTTTCACAAATGTCTTTAAAAACCTTTTCTAACCTTTTTACCGCACTTCCAATTCTAGCACATAGACGGGATTATTTTTCGCGAAAGCAAAAACCCTAGTAACGGAGCCTTAATATTGACCGCATGCCTATTTCAAAGCTTCTATTTTATTGTGCTTAAATTACCGATCACGAAATTTCAGTCTTACACAGAATTTTCAAAAAATCCACCAATTTTACCAAAAATCTCAGCAACAACGAACAAAATTCCCACAAAAAAAAAAAACATCCATCAAACAGACCCAAAGGGGAAACAGATAAGTTTTTATATTATGATTGAAAATTCATCAACCACAAAACACCTGCCAAAACCGTTGGTAACTGCATACGACGCTTATGTTCTGCATTTACGCACAATTGCACTAAATTGTCATCCGATTACCCAACGGTCTCCGCAAGTGTGTAGGCAACGACGACGAAAGGCAAAAACATAGTTTTAATTTACTATTAGTATTACAGATAAGAAAAAAAACAAGGCAAACCAACAAATTAATTGACAAATAATTAAAGAAATACAAAAAAATAATAATAATAAACAACTAAACGCTACGTTCCTCAACAATAACTTTTCTATTAGATTCACCCTGTTCAGCTATTTGTATCTCATTTAATTGAGATATCAGTAATTCTATTTTTTCTGCAAATCTATTTACTTTTGTGTTTCCTGGTATGATCTCGCTAGTTCATTGTGTATTTTTAATGGATTAGTTTTTGTAGATTTAAAATCAGAAAAAAAGTTCTGCTTGGTTTTCTAATGTAAGAAGTCTGTTACTTTGTCGATTATTTTTGTTGTTATTGCAAATTTGATCAATTTTTTCTTCTCTAATTCGTCACCTAATATATCGTTATAACATTTAATGAGTACTAAGATATTCGATATGTTCTTTGATTCACCATCGAATTTTATTATTAGCTTTGCAGCTACTAATATTTCAAATGTTGCCATATGTTCTGTTTCTTCTGTTTTCGGTCTGAGTAATTCTAGAATCTGTATCTGTCTTTCGCTAAAAATTGTTAATATTTCTTCTATTTCTATTATGTCTGATAATTCTAACAATATTTCCTTCCTTGTTTCTTCAATGTCGTTTTTAACTTTCTTATATTCTCTTTTGGGACTTTTTTTTAATTATTTAAAATGTTGGCATAGTTTTTAAAATATTTATATCATGAACAAAAAATGTTTTTTATTGTTTTATAATTTTTTTTAACAAATGGTTTACTCTATTTCTAATTATTTGTTTTTTACATTCTTTTTATTGTATGAATGTATTTTAAAAAATTGAAAAATTATTAAAATGATTAATATATAAATATTTATGTTATAAGTATTAAATATTTGGCTTGAACCATTATTGTTGAGGTTGTTGTTGTTAACTTCTTTAGTAGGTTTTTCAGTTAATTTCTGGGTTATTGTCTTTTTTTATATTTTTCTATCGTCAAGGGTCCGGCTGTCTTGGGTATTAGTACGCAATGTAACATACTCATTTTCAGTGCCTCCCGGGATTTTTGGGACATTTGCCTGTTCTAGGTCTTCGAATAAGGCGTCTTGCTCTTTTTTGTTGTACGTCATCGAGTATTTGGTGCCATTTCTGTTGGTAAAATACAAAATGTTTGTTTACTTAGCAGGCTGGCAGGATCACCATATAATATTTGGAGCTAGTGTACCTGATTTATATCAGCGTAACACTCTATGGTATACTAGTTAGATCGCAGTTCGCTAATAAGCTAGAGGCAAAGTGGCAAAAGTGCCGTTGTTATTGAATCCCAAATCAGTTTTTATATCGTAATAATTTCTTCCTTTAGGATTGTCACAGCACATCATTTTACAATAAGAGACTAGGATACAATATATTTATCTACTGAAACATTATCTTATTTTTAGTTAAGTACGTACAATTTAGAGATTAATAAACATTTAAAGGAAATACAAAAAAAAAACTCAAATTTAAATTATAGAAGAAAAAAAAAAGAAAAAAAAAACAAAAGTAAATCGAAAAAAATATACAAACATTTTTGTTTTGCGTAAAAATGTTTTAAAACAAAACAATTTCTTACGACTTTGTTTAGTATATGTGTATATATATTATAAAATATAACATATAAACATAAAAGTTGATTAAGTAATAAATATGTATTTATAAAGAAATAAACAGAATAATTTTCATAATTAAATTTATGTATAAACATAAATAAATAAATAATGAAATAAATAAAAAAATAAAAATAGACAATATTAAATTATTAAATAAATTAATTACAATAAACAAACAAAAATAAGTAAAATATTTAAATAAATAAATAAATTAATAAGTTAATCAAATTACATATGAAAAAGTAAAGTAAAGTACATAAGTAATTCAATAAGTAAAGTAAAAGAATAAATAAACTTAAACAAAAAATAAACCAACATACAAATTATAATAATACAAAAAAAAAAGAAAAAAGGTGTAGGTTACAGAATAATTTTATTTATTGCACCATTTTCAACAAAACTACATTTTAATACGGTTTTGGATTATTTCACTAATCAATTGAACACCCGCTCTTCTATGAAGATGAAAAATGTTGATTGGTGCCAAGTAAGGTTCAACATCATTATTAACAACTTATTTTGGAATGTTTGCAATTTTTTAATAGTAGATTTGGCACATTTTCCCCACATAGGACAGGATACAAGAGTATTGATTGAAAAAATTACTTTTGTATAATATTTAATTTTCACTTGATAATTGGGATTTCTGGTGAAATTTTTTAAGAGTTTTTATAGTATGTTCTTTAAATGTTAGTTTTGTATCAAGGTGTACAACTATTTTTTCCCAACGTATATTTATCCTATTATCTTAAAGCTGGCAGATTGAGAGGTAGCAGGCTTTTCTTTTCTTAAAGAAAAAGATAGCCTGAATTTTTTTCAAGTTAAACACTATTTTCCACATGTTATAAATAGGCTTTTTATACTTTATCGCTTTTCAGATTCATCTCACTGTTGAAACTGAATTTATGCGAAGAAAGTATTGCTGTATTATCGGCAAAAACTGCTAACTCATGTTCTGGTAAATACGAAAAGTCTGACATATAAATGTTATACAAATATGGCCCAAGAACAGAACCTTGTGGGACCCCGCAATCAAAATGAAGTAAATTGGAAACACCACAGTTAACATGTTCCTTAAAATATCTATGGGACAAAAAACTTTGAACTATTACACAAGTAAGATGGAAAATTTAAATGCATCATGCCATACTGTGTCAAACAATTTTTTTTAATTTCCAATAATAACATTCAAGTTGATTTGTCTTGTAAACGATTTTTTTAACAAAATTCTTTTTTCTATTCTTTTTACTTGTTGAGAAGAATCGTGGAACTGTCTAAAACTAAATTGTTATCAGGCAAAATTTTACTATCAGAGAGAATTCTTAAGATTTTTTTCTCTAATACTTGTTCTAATATTTTGCTTATACTACTACTCAAAAGACTTATATAGGCCTGTAACTTTCAGAACTTTCCCAGGGCTTTCTGGCTTTTTTTTTTATGAATTGGTATATTTTTACCTTCTTTCCAATATCTTGGAAAGTGGGTAATTTTTTAAGATATATATTTTTTACCTTATCAAGACCACATGTTTTTTAACTTTTAAGGAACTAACAATACATTTAACAATATATTTAATAATAGTGATTGAAGACGTCTTAAATGCTTCAAGTGTCTTAAGAATTTGCTAGTTTGTTTAGCTTTCACCTTAATTGTGCGAAGTATTATAATTTTTCAAAAACTATTGACATAGTTCTGTAGCTTTTTCAATGTCCTTATATAAAGTATCTGTGGATGTTTTAAAGAAAGGATATTTTTTCCTTTTTGTTTTTTTTTTTTTTTTTTTTTATAATTAACGCGCGCACAAGGGATTATGTGTTTCCCTTTTAATGTAGAACACACTGCGCGGGCATTACGAAGATAGGGAGGGGAGAGATAGGAGGTGCCGATTAACATTGGTTTTGAATGTTTGCAGATCAAAATGGCAAGGGAAAATCCCGCCGGGTAAACTATTCCAGATTCGTGTCGTTCGGCTAAAAAAAGAATCCCTATATTTCACTATACGTCCGAAATTAGGCTCAAGGGTGAACTGATGAGCATTCCTTGCGAGACGAGTATTACGGGAGAAACTTTTAAGGGGAGGAATGCAACTGGCTACTTCGAGTGAACATTTTTTGTAAAAGAAACGATAAAATAAGGAAAGACATGAAACATTGCGTCGGTGTTCGAGTGGGGCAATTGTTTCAGCGGCAGTTCTATTACCTATCAATCTTAACGCTCGATTTTGTATTCTATCAAGCAGGTGAAGCGATGTTTGCGAAGCACCTGCCCAGAGGTGGGAGTTATACTCGAGTTTAGGGCGTATAAACGCTTTATAAATTGTAGCCAGATCAGATGGGGAAAAGTACTTCTTACACCGATACAGAAAACCTAAGCACTTTGCAGCATTCTTAGCGATCTCAAATATATGGTCGTTCCAACGGAGGTCGTCGTTGACACACATACCGAGTACTGAGAGCTTTTCGGTTTCTTCGATGTAAGTGCCATTCATGGACAATGGCATTGGGGGAATGTTTAGCTTTAACGACAGAAGACAGCATTGAGTTTTCGAAGCATTAAACTCCACACGATTTCTATTACCCCATTTAACAATGCTGTATAAATCGGAGTTTAATGAGCTTGACATACGGCACCGTTGCAATTGTACGTCCGAAGGCGAAGGACGTGAATGTGAAACGAACGAATATGAAAAGCTGAGGGTAGAGTCGTCAGCAAAACAGTTAAGTGGTTTAGAAGTAACAGACAGAAGATCATTTATAAAAATGAGGAAAAGAGTCGGAGACAGAACAGAGCCCTGGGGCACACCAGCATTTATTTTATGGGAATCAGACTTGAATCCGTCCAATACAACTTGTATTGAACGGTCCAGAAGATAGCTTCTAATCCAACGAACAAGAGTATTATCGATCCCAAAAGCACGCATTTTCGATAAGAGAGCTTCATGCCAAACTCTATCAAATGCCTTGGAGATATCAAGAGCAATAATCTTACTTTCACCAAAGCGATGTAAAGATTTGTTCCACTGTTCGGTGAGATATGCCATCAGATCACCAGTGGAACGGTTGCTGCGGAAGCCATACTGACGGTCATGGAGAAGCTTACGATCTTCGAGATATTCCTTAAGCTGACGGTTAATCAGTGTTTCCATGACCTTAGAAAGAAGGGATGTCAGTGCTATGGGTCGGTAGGAGGAGGGGGAGGATGGGTCACCTTTCTTTGGGACAGGCTGGACAAATGCTGTTTTCCATCTTCTAGGAAAGATTCCAGAAGAGTAGGAGCGATGGAAAAGCTTACGCAGTGGCTTTGCCAGTGTGAAAGAACACCTCTTCAGAAGAATCGGGGGTATACCATCCGGGCCAGCGGATTTGTGTATATCGAGATCTTTGAGAACTCTTGCTACTGTACGAGTGCGGAAAAAAATGTGTCCCATGGAAAAATTTACATTCTCAAGTACAGGAGGGGCAACGTTGCTTTGAGGCAGCGTGGAGCTGGCAGCGAAATGGGCGGCGAGCAAGTTTGCCTTCTCTGAAGAGTAAACAATTGGTTTGTTATTGTCGATGAGCGTTGGAACCGAAGATGTCGAGGAGTTTTTTATATTTTTTACAAATGACCAAAAATTTTTACTGCCTTTGGGACACTGCATAATTTTTTGCCGTAATTTTTGGTCATGCAAAAATTTGGTTCTTTCTATAACGGAGTTGCATGAGTTTCTTGCTTGTTTGTGCTTTTTCCGATTTTCCTCTGTAGGGTTGGCTTTGTAAGAACGGAAACTTACTTCTTTAAGCCTGATAGCTTCTTTACACTCAGAATTAAACCAAGACTTTTCTTTAGGTTTGATGCTTTTTACTCTGTTAGGAATAAAAGCACGCATCCCTAGAAGAATCACATTTGTGATCATTTCAGCATTGGCATCAATGTCACTATCGAGGAAGCATAGTGACCAGTTAAAGTTTCGGAAAAAAATATTCAGGCCGTCCCAGTTGGCTTTCTCGTATTGCCAAACGGTCCTGGTGGGAAGTTTTTCTTTAACTGGATGGGTGGAGGATGAGAAATTAGCTGAAATAACACAAAGGTCTGAAGTGCCAAATGGAGAAGTTACACTAATGGTATATTTATCAGGGTGAGAAGTAAGAAACAAGTCAAGAGTATGGGCGGCTTGCCCAGCAACATCCGGTATACGCGTTGGCACATCGATCATTTGGGTAAGGTGATGTAACCCGGCAAAGAGCTCGACATACCTTCCTTCGGGTGTTGTCTGACCAGAATAGCGGAGCCAATTGGAATTGTGTACATTGAAATCGCCCGTAATAACGATTTCAGTGCGAGGACAAAGGGAAACAATTTTCGAGATGGAATCAGACAGTGCATCAAACTCGTTACAAGTCGAATTACTGTCAAGATTTGGACTCCTGTAAATAAAACAATAATGAATGACATGCTTGCGGACAGTGAATTTGAGCCATAAGAAGTTAAAGTCCGTGTTGGAACATTGCCCATATTGGGGAAGGCTCTGGCAAGCAATATCATTCCTAACATAGACCACGAGACCATGATGAGAAAAGAGTAATGGCACCAAGCTATACCCATGTAGAGCAAATTCTGATAAATCAGTATTTGCTCCAACCTGAGTTTCACTTAATGCCAAAACAGCTGGCCTGTGTTGAACAGTGTAGACGTACACGTGAAAGAAATTCTTTCTTAAACCACGAACATTTGAATACACGACACAAAAATCACTTACCATTTAAAAATACTTACATACAAAACACAACTCTGATTAAGTCGAACTGCGCAGTGAAAATCAAAATTAACTTCTGTAATAATCAAACTGTCTTAGGTGTTATGCCCATAAGACAGCCTGTTTACAAAAAATCAATCCAAACATTCAGCACAATAAGACAAATTCAGATGCCCTTATCTATTTACCGCAAGCATTGTATGGTCATACGATGCCTACAGTAGATAAGAAAGAGGCAGTTAAGCACAAAGGTCTTGGGACAGAATAGAGGATAATTTGTTATGCGAATGCGTTTTATTTATTTTTTTTTTCTTCTTCAGCGCGAGTGGGCATCTTTTTCATTCATCCTACGACGCGAGTGAACACTATTATTTTTTTTTTACAGCACACGCGAGGGGTTTTTTTCTAATTTCTCAACGAGCGTGTATTATTTTTTTTCCTTAAAGCACTCGCGATAACAACGCGCAACAATTATTTGTTTGGACTTCGTTTAACTAATTGTGCGCGCACCTCGACATCCGTCTTCAACGAGCTTAGGATCGACACTGATTTTTTGTTATTGATTAATTCAACGATATTAAAATAGGTTTATTATTCGTTTCAAGAGAGCTTATTTTAACATTCCATTCCTTATGACGTAAATACTTACTTGTTTTAATAAGACCTTACACGTCTTATTTAACAATTTCATCTGCACAGTTTAGAACTGTGCCTGAAAAAAATCGTACAATAAAGTCAATATCAGCCTTTCTAGTTATATTTTAAATGTAGGGAATTGTTTTGAAGTTTAAATTTTTTTCTAGATCGAAAGAAAAACCAGTTTGCATTTTGTATGTTTTGAATGTATTGAACTTTTTCAATCCCAGAAGATAAGTAAGAGACCCCAGAAAACGGGCATGTGATCAGAATTTAGCGAATTTAGATAATGGACATGTCATTTGCGAAAAAACGTTTATAACCAACCAATCAAGTACAGAAAGAGAAAAACGAGAACCAGCAGGAAAATACGTTGGACTTGAAGGAAACGTTATACAAATAGGAAATGTGAGAGAGAGGTTGGAATGTATATTGCAATTTTTTAATATGAGGTTTAGCACATTTTCCCCACACAGGAGTATTGATTTTAACATTACTTTTGTATAATATTTGATTTGCACTTGATAATTGGGATATGTGGTGGAATTTTTTAAGAATTTTTACAGTATTTTGATATTTTGGCCTGGGGTTCGACAAATAAAACTCAATCGAAATTCCAAAATAATAAAACAAATCTCTTTATTTTATGAAACACAACGTCTTTTAGTTTAAATAACACCAAATTTACCTTATTTCACTTATTCACAATTCAAATACGTTTTTATAATTCAACACTTTTTATTTAATCTGAATTCAATCACTTTTTACTAATGCTTCCAGTTGTTAACAATTCCACTTTCGAAAATAAACTTGACTGTCAATGCCATCTACTCTTGTATTTATACAAATTTACAAGCTTCTGGAAGCTTCCGTCTGGTTCGGACACATGCTTAGCTTTCGGTACTAGTTCGAGACTCGAATTAGTACTTCAAGTTCAATTTAGTACTCAGTCAAAACATATTGTAAATATGTTTTAGGGGCATGGCTGTTGTACGCATTAAAGGTTGTTAGTTGTACACAATAAAGGTTGGTAGTTGTACACAATGAATCTCACAGATGTCGTTATTTTACAAACAAAATGTATCCTCCGAATATCTAATCATTTTGTTGCCACATCACATTGTCCCCCTCTTAATTTTGTTCGTCCCGAACAAGCACATAATCATTGTTTTCGTGGTAACGATGCAGGCGATCCACATGGATAATTTTCATTTTTGCTCTTGATCCTCGTTGGACTCGAAAAACCACATCATTAATGCGCGTAACTACTTGGACCTTCTGAGTCCTGCTGAAGTTTGGGCGATTTTCCCTTTCTGTATGTGGGTTGTATAGCCATACCAGATCTTTCTCATTGAATTCAGGCGCTGTTGCTCGCACATCGTATCTGGTCCTCACGCATCGTGTATTTCCCTTAGAATCTCCTGCACTTTCGACCGTGGAACCACAAGCTGCGTCTTAAAGGATCTTCCCTTTGGCACTTCCCATTTTCTCCACAAAACACCATCTTTTACATGGACTTCTGTTGGAGATGTCTCTTGCGTTTGGCTTCTCCAAAGATTCCTTCCATACAAGAATCGGCTCGATGTCAGGATCTTCCTTTTGTGCATTACGAAGTTCTTCCGCAGTCCAACCCTTTACAGGTTCGGCCCTTAGCCTCTGAACAGAAATACTTTCGTCCTTCTTAGTGTTCAAACACCTAGCATGCGCTGTTTCTGAGGATGGCTGTAGGATTTTATCACTGCTTATAGTCGTCCGAAGATTTACAGCATTCTCGTTTCCGTACACCATTGGAATCTCAACGATTGAATACCTTAACACCTGCATTCGAAAATCTAAGACTACCTCATGTGCCTTCATAAAATCCACACCTAGGATGCAGTCGTCGCTTATGTCAGCCACCAAGAATGCATGTGAGAAGGTCAGCCCTGCCAGTCTACCTTCAGAAGAACCTCCCCGTATACTTTTGCTACTTCTCTCGTAGCTGCCCTTAGACTGTTCCAGCTGGTGTTGTGTAGCCAGCGTTGGTGACGACTGCCTCCACTGTCAAACTCTTGTTGCAGCGTTTCGTTTGCGCAACTTGGATAATAGTCCTGGGGGCGTTGATTTCATCAACTGACTTCTGCTGTGCAAAGTTGGTTCTTACGCGCTTTCCCCACTTATGTATCTCCAAATCATGCTCGGCAAGGTAAGCGATATCACTGTCAGTGGGCCTTTTTCTTGCACTATGTGGGCAGCTTACCTGTTTAGGTGGGGATCGGCATTCTAGCTGTATATGTCCCAGCCTGTTGCAATACCAGCATCTCATTTGACCTCGAGCAGTGTTCGGGTTTTGTTTTTCAATGTTGACGCGTTGACATGAGCAATCTAGCGCAGCCATTACCCTTACGGGATGGTAACCTTGCGAAGCTTGGTATGCTTCTTCCATTATTAGGGCAAATGTTAAAGCCTCAGGTAGCGTTTTCTTACCTGCCATTCTTACAGCCATTTGTAGTTTTCCATCTGCAATGGCATTAGCGCAAGAGCAATTGACTTATCTTCGTTGTCCCAGTTGTTCGTCAATGCGGCAGCTTCGAATTGCCTCTTATAAATTGGCCATGATGTTTGACCATCGAAGACAGGGGGCTGTATTTCTTTTCGTCGTGGACCTTTGCTCGAATATTCCCGAAGTTTGTGCATTCTCAGAGAATCAACCTCCTTAGCCAGATGTTCGTACTGTTGTTCTACAATTTCTACTTGCTTTTCTAAGCTTTTTGCTTTCAAATTTCTGATTTACTATTTGAAGTCTTTCGCTAGTTGCTTCTGTAGAGTTTCTAATGAATTCTTTTGTTCGTCGAATTTACTTTCGAGAACATTCCTTTGGTCTTCGAGAACGTTCCTTTGTTCGCTTAGTTGCTGCTGGAGAATTTCCAACGAATTCTTCTGCTCATTCTTTTGTTCTTCGAGAACGTTCTGTTATTTTTTCGAGGAAATTTCCAGAGTATCGAATTTCGACAGAAGCACCTTCATGAAAGCAGGAATGTGCTTACTTCGCTTTCTCTCCCTTGTTCTTCAGTATCGAACAACAGGGTATCGGGGTCTCCACCATCCTGAGTGATAGCATTCTGAAGTCGGAGCAATAGTTCCTTTTTCAGCCCCGAAGTTTGAAGATTTCGTTTTCATAATTCTTCTTTCAACTCAGCTGTTGTCAATTGTTCTAATTTGCTACCCAGTTTATGTAACCGAACACAATTTTTGCGACACAGTCAGTTTTATTTAAATATCTCTCCTAGAAAAATCTTTTTCAAACACTATTTTTAACAAAAATATTCGCTATTCCCAATTTTATAGCACAATCAGTTCAATAGTTTCCGGAAAATTCCACCTTCACAATTATATGAGTCACCGACACTGTTTTAGAAAATGTCACTATGGAATTTTCTAGCATTTTACTGAGTTTTATCCCCGATTTCTGACACCAATGTGAAGTTTTAGCCTGAGGTTCGACAAATAAAACTCAATCGAAATTCCAAAATAATAAAACAAATCTCTTTATTTTATTAAACACAACGTCTTTCAGTTTAATTAACACCAAATTTAACTTATTTCACTTATTCACAATTCAAATACGTTTTTATAATTCAACACTTTTTATTTAATCTCAATTCAATCACTTTTTACTAACGCTTCCAGTTGTTAACAATTCCACTTTAGAAAATAAACTTAACTTTCAATGCCATCTACTCTTGTATTTATACAAATTTACAAGCATCTGGAAGCTTCCGACTGGTTCTGACACATGCTAAGCTTTAGGTACTAATTCGAGTCTCGATATATATTTTTTACCTTATCAAGACCACATGTTTTAAGGAACTAACAATACATTTAATATCTTTGTCGCATATAAAAAAACGAGTAGGTGTAGTGATTGAAGACGTCTTAAATGGTTTAAGTGTCTTAAGAATTTGCTGGTTTCTTGAGCGTTCATCTTAATTGTGCGAAGTATTATATTTTTTCAAAACTATTGACATAGTTCTGTAGTTTTTTCAATGTCCGTATATAAAGTATATGTGGATGTTTTAAAGACAGGATTTTTTTCCTTTTTGTTATTAATTTTTTTTTTTATTTTATTGCAGTTCGATATTTCTTACACTTATGTACATAGTTAATTTAAGAGATATAAAAAATTAAATTTAAATAAAAAAATATAAATTTAAAATATTTTAACAAAGTTTCAAAGGAAAAGCTACAAGAAAAAAACCTTTATATATATATATGTTGAAAATGTATTTATTAATTTCATCTGCACAGTTCAGAACTGTACCTAAAAAAGTTCGTACAATGGAGTCAATATCAGTCTTTCTAGTTATATTTTAAATGTAGGGAATTGTTTTGAAGCTTAAATCGAAAGAAAAACAGTTTGCATTTGCACTTTTTCAATCCCAGAAGATAAGTAAGAAACCACAGAAAACGGGCATGTAATCAGAATTTAGCGAATTAAGATAATGGACATGTTATTTGCGAAGAAACGTTTGCAACAAACCAATCAAGTACAGAAAAAGAAAAACGAGAACCAGCAGGAAAATAGGTTGGACTTGAGAAAACCTTATACAAATAGGAAATGTGAGAGAGAGGTTGGAAAGTATGTTGCCCCAAGCTCTTTGATAACCCCAATCTCTGTGACAACAATTGGAATCCCCACCAACTATATAATCATCTTTCATGGAAAAAACTTTTGAAAGATCTGTTTTAGGTAATTTCCTTTTAGTATCAGATAATGACCCGAGTTATATTTCCAAAACGTACTCTTTGAAAATAAAATGATTTCGAATTCGGGCAGAGCTTCGCCGTACCACTTTATTTAACATAATAAACAAAATCTGAATAGTTTACACGGGGTTTTTATAATTTTGTTTCTGCTACTTCAGCATAAAAAAAAATTAAGACATTGTAGAGAATGCTAAAAATTATATTTGATTGGTTGTAGTAGGCTTGTAACTCAAGGAGATTATACATTTCTTCATCGGAATTGGTAGTAATTTTATTTTTTTCATTACATTTATTTGTATATGTAAGTTCAAGGGGACTCTGTACCTGTTTAGGAATTATATTTAATTTTGCCATGTTATTTGATTCCGCGATATCCCTGAGATGCGATTTTAAGGAGTCGATGTTGAAGTTCGTTTGATGTATGTATTGTATGTATTGAAAGTTATCCTGTTCCATTCGTATTTTGTTTTAAAGAGTCAGTTGGTGCTTGTTCAAAAAGTTTTCCAATATTTCCTGTTGTTCGTTAATATGTTTGGTAATATTTTTAAATCTTTGCTCCATTTCTTGATTTATTTGGCTTTGTTGTATTGAAAGCCTTTCAAAAGAATGTTGGTTTGTTTTTAGGTTTTCTATTTGTCTATTTATTTCTATTCCGTCTAATTTATCCATATTTCCTGTTATGCGCTTGATGAAAGATCCTCACCCGTTGATCAGCTCTTTTTTGTTTTTGTTGCGAGGAAGAATGATCCCCAATTGTCGAACCAATTCTTGAAATTTGAAATTTGTAATTTCAACTTTTAACTTTTATGGAGTTTTTTTGTTTTTTGTCGTTATAAGTGTGACTTTATTATTTCTTAAAACTACTTGTTTGCTAAATCTAGGTGTTATTTTATTTCTCCTACATTCTTTCCTATAAACTATTGATCCGGATTTAAGAGGTTCGGGTTGTTTCCTATTTTGATTCATTTTTTTAAATATTTTCTTGATTTTGCTTCTCCGATTTATTTTTTACAGAAGAGTACACATCGCCTTGAAATTCATTTAGTTTTCCTAAATAATCGTGGAGACCATTGTAGTTTAAATTCTTAAACTTATATGCCCGCCCATAAAAAAAAGTTCGAATGGTGTTAGTTTAGTTGTTGAGTGTAAAGCATTATTATATGTTACTAATGTTTCGTTCAGAATTTCTTCGTGCTTTTTGTTTTTATTTTTGTTGTAAATAAGCCTGTACATTTCCGTTAAGGTGGAGTGCAACGGTTCAACTGGTGTGTTACTGCTACTTTGTTGAAAAGAAGTTATGTGGTGTTCTACGCTAAATTGTTGACAATAATCTTTGAATATCAAAGAACTAAATTCTGTACCTTGATCTGTTATTACTGTTAAAGTGCATAAGATTTTTGATGATTGTAATGCTATTTCTGTCTGACAATGTATACGCAGCTCCAAATTTAGAAAATGTATCTATAAGCCGTAATATTTGTTTGTTGTTATTGCTATAGACATCCGCGTGGACTGTATCTAAAGGTTGAGTGGGGTTTTGTGGAATTTGGTAAACTATTATTTGTGGGTTCCTATCGTATTTTGAAAGCTGGCAAAATTCACAGTTATTTATTATTTTCGTGATTTTATTTATTTAGATAGATAGATAGATATTTATTTTATTCATTTCAAGTTATATAAGCTGATTAACAATTTTTAAAAAGAAAAAATAATAGTGTTCATTCTTTTACTTTAGAAGTAAGTGGTGAATGACACATCAATATTTTTACATTTTATTGGTATATGTTGTGGGGTGACAACCTGTGTTAATTCAATATTAATTTAAATAAAACAGATCAGCAAGATATATTATTATTAAAAGTTAATTAAAAAATAAGTAATATAAAAAAATAAAAGCAAGATATATTGTCATAAAACTTAACAATTTGTAGATAATACATATTTTTTTTTATACATTTTATGTGATTAAAATAGAGAAAAAATCTAAAAAATAATTCAATATTTTAATAGCTATTTGTGAATAACCAGTCTTTGACATTTTTTTTATGAAATTTGAATAAGAAACTGTTTGCCTTATTGTTAAGGGTAATTTATTGAAAATATATCGAGCTGTATGCATATAAAAATGTTAAAAATGTGTTCTATGTGCAAATGGTACATTGACAAGGTGCATATTATTTAAACGCAGGTTATAAAATTGAGAGTTGAGAGAATGTTTCCACTTTGCTTGAAAAACTCTCTTAATATTTTAAATACATACAAATGTCTCATTGGTAAAATTCGCAATCTTCTAAATAAAGGGAAAGTTTCAGAATACCGATGTTTATTGCAAACTATTCGTATTAAATGCTTTTGCGCTATTAATAAGGGTCCAAAAGAATTAGCATACGAAACGAACCACCCCAGCTTGTTATACCGTATTTGCGTGTTTTGAATGTGCAAGGCCGTTGTAAATAGTAGCTAAAACTTTTTGCGAACAAAAAGGCTTAATGAGGTACAGTTTTCTTGTGACCAACAACATATAAGATTTAATCGTTTGAGTATGATATTTCCAATTCAAATTAAGATCAATGAAGGAACCTAAATACTTAAAATGTGGCACTGACTCATTTTTAAAACAATTTTCAGAACATTGTAAGTTTGATGAAAAATTACTTCTACCACACTTATGAATAGGTAGAGAAAACTGTTTACAATCGTGGATGTGAAACCATAGGTTAGAATCATGTAGGTTGCTGGCAGATATCTTGAAACACATTAATTTAGTTTTATCACTGATAATTACCCTATGCATGGTGAACCACATCCTTAAGATTTCAAGATCTTTCTCAATCTTGGCGATACATTCAAATACCGTTGCATATTCATACGTAAAAACTTTATCATCGGCAAATGCTGTTGAGTTACTATTTAGCTTAAGTTTGAAAATAGAGTTTATGTAGACAAGAAAAAACAATGGGCCAAGTACAGAACCCTGAGGAACACCATTTCTTAAAACCCTTGGTTCACTTAAATATCCATGTATTGCTTAAATACGATTTTAACAATTTAAAAAAATTACCTCGAAAACCAGCATTATAAAGTTTGTCAAGTAAAAGGTCGTGGTTTACCATATCAAAAGCTTTCGTCATGTCAACAAACAAACCTATGGTTGATTTATTGCCATTTAAACTACCATAAAGTTGACTACACACTCTCAAAATTGCATCCTCTGTTGACATACCCGCTCTGAACCCAAACTGATTGTTGCAAAAGAATTTAAATTTATCTAAGAATGACACAATGCGAACTTTTATTAACTTTTCGAAAATCTTAGAAAACGTGGAAAGAAGAGATATTGGTCTATAATTTGAAAGCAGTTTTCTGTTTCCTTTTTTAAAGAGAGGAATAACTTCAGCACATTTCAGATGATCAGGAAAACAACCCATTTCAACACTACTGTTAAATAAGTAGGTCAATACATCAACGACATACAAGGCAATATTTTTTAGTAGTACACTTGATATACGATCACTAGTGCAAGAATTTTTATTTTTAAGCGACATAATAACTTTGTATACTTCTCCCGATGTTAAAATTGAATTAAAAACAAAGCTGTTTGGTTTTATATTTTCGATAAGAATATCTGAATCCATGGAGCAATTACAGGTTATACATGGTTCAAATATCGGCTTCAACTTTTCTGATATTTCAGTGAAATACTCGTTGAATTTATTTGAAATCCTACCTGTGTCGGATTCTATAATTTCATCAATTTCAATGTTTTGAATTTCAACACGATTTTTAACTTTTCCCAAAATGTTATCAATAACTCTCCATTCTTCTCTCACATTCCCCTCAGCTCTAGCAAATAAATCAGCATAGTAGTTATTGCGAGTATCTTCCATTTAATTTTTTATTTTTTTGCACATAATGTCGTAGTGCTTTTTAAGTATTATATTATAAGGATGTTTTTTGCATTTTAAGCTAAACTTCTTCTTTTTTCTAATCTTGTTTAGAAGATTATTAGTCATTTAAGGTTAAAGATGTTTCATTTTACCCGATTTTTTTGTTTGGAATGTACAAGAATTTATATGAGTTTGGAATTTTTTTAAAAAAGCTTCAAAATCAATAGAAGGGTTGGTTTCTAAATAAACCGGTTCCCAAAATTCGAATGAAAAGTCAACACAAAGTTTTGTTGATTTAGCTTCGCGCTTACAGTTTTCAAGACGATTTAAATCAGTAAAGCAATTTAGGGCAATCATTCTATGGTCTGTAAGATTAAAATCATACTCTTTTCCAATAAACGCATTGTTATTATTTTTGTTAGATCTCACAAAAAATGGTCAATACAGCTCTTTGTCCAATCTGTCAGACGGGTTGGTTCGTTTATGAAACTCTAAGCCCATTTGCAGCCATAGTGAACAAGTAATTTTCTGTTTCTCTGTCAAATGCATTTAGTGTATCAATATTTATATCTCCTACAACAATTAAATTTTTAGACTCATTTATATTTAGAAGATTGCTTAACTCATCAATGAAAACACTTTTAGCATAATCATGTAATCTATAAATGCACAACAAGGTGTAATCACAATTTTCATAGATAAAAGACAATTTAGTTACATCTGCACTAGATACATTTAAACGTGAGCAATCACACACATAATTCTCTTTTACATAAACAGCTACACCTCCAGCACAATAACACTCATTACAATTACCAAAAAGAGTATAACCTGGTATATTGTACATATTTAATTCAACTTCATATATACAAATTTCACTCAAAACAATCACAATAGGTAAATTCACCAACGAATCAATATGAGCTAAGAATATAAAGACATTTTTTCTCATGCTTCTAATATTCTGGTGTAAACGAAAACAAAATTAAACAGAATTAGTTGTATCGACTGGGTATTCACATGCATTAGAATTTGTAAACGGAAAAACATTATTAAAATTCATAATTTTACAAAATCACCAGAACAATTTATTTTTACAAAATTGTCACCCTCTTTCTTCCGCATATAAACAGTCCCATTCCTCGTCCATACATATTTATACCCTTTTGAAGTCTTCATTGATTTTGCAGTGTTAAGTAATTGCCTTGTAAGTTCGTTGACAGGTGCTTTCTTTTCTCACGCTTTGCTTTAATTATTTTTTCTTTCGTGAAACGAAAAGTAGCTTTCACGTTTAAGATGATTTAAGGTCTCTGATATTCCCTTGTGATTAGATTTATTGTGATAATCGCTATTAATTTTGTCTTGTTCGTCGTTCTTTGTAATATCTTTTAAGAATTCAGTACAACTGACTAATTTGATCACTAGAGATAGAGAGAAATATTTTGAAAAGACTCTCTGAATTATACGGAAAACATCATCACTTGCAGCGTAAATTGCTGTCAGTTTGTTTGGATGTAAATATTGTTTGAACAAAAAATGGAAAATGGACACAAAATGCTAAACTTAGCATTAATTCATAAAACTCATATCCATTTTGTTCTTTTAAATAAAAAGTTCAAGATTTCATTTCTATTTATTTTCTCATAAGTTAAAAAGAATGCGAATGCAATACAAAATGTAAACTTCAGCATTTAATCAAACTCATGTTATATTTTTTTCCTTCAAATAATAATTTTTCATTTTATTCATATCACCTTTAATTATTTTTCCCATAGATAACTAGCTAAGTAGAATGTCTTTACTTTTTATGCTGAAGTAACAGAAACAAAACCTATAAAAACCCCGTATAATTATTCAGAATGGGTTCATTGTGTTAAATAAAGTGTTACGGCGAAGCTCTGTCCGAATTCGAAATCGTTTTATTTTTATAGACTAGGATTTGGAACTATAACTGGCGCAGCCGAGCAACTTAATTTGAGATTGTTGTTGTGAAAAAACGATAATAATAATTGTTTACGCATATATAAAATTGAAACGCGAATGAAAATATTGCAAAGTGCTTCCATTTTGGAAAAGTAAAACGCGAATAATAATTGTAATTGTACAAAGTGCTTCAAAAAAAAAATTATTAAAATAAAGCAATGAGGAAATAAATACCAAGTAGAAAAAAAATATACAAAATAACACATTATAAACAACTTAGTGAAATAAAAATTTATTTATAAATTGTGTACAGTGCTAAAGCTAAGAGCAGCAACAATCATCATCTAAAGAACATCGGTAAAAAGAAACCCAGCAAAAGAAACACCACAACGATAAGATGAACCTGGTTTGGGTAATTGCATGCATGTAAGTACCGAAAAAGTTCTTTCCCTATTCCAATATTAATACCCCCATGAGATCCTGCTCAAAAAAAAAAAAAAAAAAAAAAAAAAAACTTGGTCGCAGTTTTGGAGCGATTTTGGAACATAAACCGGTAAATCTTTTTTACGTGTTTCCGTTGGGCGTATTAAGTTCATGTTGGCGCGAAGTTAAGCTACAAATCCCGGTAAATTTTTGCAAAAATTTTCTGTGCTTGAAGAAGAGAAAAAATCTGAAGGGAGACGCAAAGGTTGGCCGTACACCATCTCTGCCGGAGGGCAGTGGATGTCTGTTTTCGCTGCCGATCTAATTCCAAATAGAACTAAAGGCAAATCGTCAGTCCAATGGATAGTGTTTTCACGACATCTAAGAGCTGCTTTTAATTTACGATGAAACCTTTCCACTAATCCATTGGCTTGAGGATGGTACGCCGTGGTTTTAATTCTGTGTGAGCCCAGTAGTTTTGTCAATTCTGAAAATAACTTTGATTCGAACTGAGTTCCTTGGTCAGTTGTTATTCTCGCAGGGACACCAAATCGACATATTAATTCGGACAGAAAAGTTTTTGCAACCGTCTCGGCAGCCATGTCTTTCAATGGGTAGGCCTCCGGCCAACGGGTGAACCGATCAACGATCGTCAAAATATAACTGTAACGGTTTGAAACATCAAGAGGTCCTACCAAATCCATGTGAATATGTTCGAAGCGGTTGCTGGGTGTGTTAAAACTTCCTAATGGTGATCTGGTATGTCTGTTGATCTTTGAACGCTGGAACTGAGTACACGAAAGAACCATATTCTTGATGTCTGAATTCATTCTCGGCCAGAAATAACGTTCAGTTAAAAGCTTTCTGGATCCTCGAATGCCTGGACGTGAAAGAGAGTGAATACTAAAGAATGCAGCCTTTCTGAGACATTTTGGTAAAAATGGTCTTTTCACTTCAGTTGATGTTTCACACCAGATTGGCTGAGTAAAGGTTGGAAAGACAACTTGTTCTAGTTTGAATAAAGAGCTAGATTTTCGAGCTAATAAACACTTTTACTCTTCATCTGCGGCTTGGGTGTTTATGATATTTTCCGGTGAAAAATGAGAGTAAACTTTCTTTATAATTTTCTGAGATACTTTGTTTTGGCCTCGATAAAAAATCAGCCACCAGATTATCTTTTCCTTTAATGTGCCTTATGTCGCTTGTATATTGTGATATCCAATCGAGTTGCCTTGTCTGTCTTGGATTTCGGACTGCTTTAGTGAATAAAGCCGTTGTCAGAAGTTTATGATCAGTATAAACAATAAAATCTCGTCCTTCCAAGTAGTAGTGGAAATGTCGTATAGAAAGATAAATAGCAAGAAGTTCTCTATCGAAAACGGAGTATGTTTCTTCAGATTGGGTGAGCTTTTTGGACAAGAAAGCTAATGGTGTCCACTCGTTTTCCAGAAACTGCTCAAGTACCGACCCAATTGATAAATCAGATGCATCTACTGTAAGTCGTGTTGGTGAACACTCGCTGGGATGTACTAGAAGAGTTGCTTCGGAAAGTGCTGTTCTAATTTTTTTTAAAAGCTTCTGTGCAGTCTGGCGACCACACAAATGACTTGCTATTACTTTTGACGTTTCCTACTTTATTAATTTGTATATATAAAGGGATTAGAAGATCTGCCAGCCTTGGAATGAAGCGATGATAAAAATTTACCATGCCGACAAAACGTTGAGTTTGTTTCAGTGAAGTTGGTTGCGGAAAGTTCAAAATAGCTTTAACGCAATTCTCAGAAGGTAAGATACCTGAATCTGCAATTTTATGGCTTAAGAAGACAAGCTCTGGTTTTCCAAACTCATATTTAACTAATTTTATTGTTAAGCCGAATGAAACTAATCGTTCAAAAAGTGTTGGAAGATGTAACAAGTGTTGTTCTCGATTTTTGCTTGCGATTAATATATCATCGATATATATGAAGCAAAAATCTAAACCTTTCAAAACCTCGTTCAGGAACCTTTGGAATATTTGAGCTGCATTCCTAAGGCCATAAGGCATTCGTTTGAACTCAAACATTCCAAAAGGTGTAGTGATTGCTGTTTTGTACACGTCTTAATCTGCCACCGGTATTTGATTATAAGCACGCACTAAATCGATTTTCGAAAAAAAATTACACCCTCGTTAGTTTTGTGAAAAACTGTGCAGATGCGATATGGGATATCTGTCTGGGACAGTTACAGAATTCAATGCGCGATAATCCCCACAAGGACGCCAATCATCAGGGTCCTTTTTTGCAACCATTTGAAGTGGTGAACATGTGGATGAAGATGAAGGCCTGCAGATACTAAGTTGTTGCATTTATGCGAATTCAGATTTTACCAATTTAAAGCGTTTATTATCCAAACGTCTTGGATGTGAAACTGGTAAATGTCCTTTAGTCACAATGCGATGGACAACGCTATGTTTAACAGGAAGTACATGTCAGAGTTGGGAACTTTTTAAGTAATTTGCCGTATTCATCATCGACAATTGAGAGACGAGTAGAATAACTTTAGAAATGACTTGAATCAATGCTTGCAAGCGCTGATAAAGTTGTTAATGGATCAATCAAAGCGTGGCGTTTTATATCAACTAATAAATTAAAATGACCAAGAAAATCAGCCCCAATAATAGGTTTGGATACCGCGGCGAGAGTAAAAGGAAAAGGAAATTCACGTCGTAGACCTAAGTCTAAACTTAAAAGCTTTGTTCCATATGTGTTTATGGTAGATCCATTTGCAGCAGTAAGAAAACGATCTGAAGTAACTGAAAGATTTTTTTGAAAAGTTGTGTGCGGAATCACTGATATTTCCGCACCAGTATCGGTTAAAAAATCAAGTTTGTTTTTTTTACAATGGATGAATAAGCGACGACAATTTAAGGACCGAATGTCCGTTGTTAAAACATCCGGCAAGCTACTTAGTTTTTTGAATTAGAACTATATTTGAAAAAACATGGCTGTGTGCAGTTTCGAGCTTAAGCGCCAAAAACCCTACGATACCAGCACATTTTGTGGTTCTGATTACTTTTGCTACGATGTTCTTTTTTGTATTTTTAAAACCTACCTACATTTCTGTGAGATGATCGACCTCTTTCTTGAAAAGAAAATTTTCTTAGGGATGATTTTATTTCATTAATCTCTTTCATGAGCCTCTCCTCTACGGTTGAGGGAGTGTGGGATATGCTTTTGCTACCGGCTGGCTGAATTGAATTTATATTCAAGGTCTGAGTTGTTTCCCATATTTTATCAGCTAAATCTAATCTATTTTGAAATGATTGCCCAATAGTGACAGCAAGTGGAATGCTTATTTGAGTGGGAAGTTTCCTTTCCCAAAGAGATTTAATAAGACCTTCACACAAGGACGAAATGTTTCCCGCTATAGACGTCATATGCCGATAGAGATCTGATGGTTTTCGATCGCCCAAATGTTCCGTGGAAAGTAACTGTTCTAAACGTCGTTTTTCAGAAAGTGTATGTCGCTTTATAAGCATATCTTTTAAGTTCTCGTATTTGTTTGTTTGAGGGGGATGACTTAAAATATCGATAATATTATTTATCGCGTCGACTGGGAGAGAGGCAAGTACATAAGAGTACTTAGTTTCATCTTTAGTTATTTTTCTTGCTAAAAATTGTGCCTCAACTGCTATAAACCATGCCGCTGGAGCCTTTTCCCAAAAGGTGGGAAGCTTAATCGATGCAACTTCAAAAGAATTTGAAGGAAATTGTTCATGAATAACTGCTCCCGGCGGAGTGGTTACAGCGGGAGGTAAAACACCTGTTCCTTGATTATGTTCTTCACCTGTAGTTCCTTGCACTTTATTCTCAGTCATTTTGTAGCTCGAATTCAAGATAAATCAAATAAAAAAAAATAATTGTGGCTGTCGTCTTTGGCTTACAATAAGATACGAAATAATACTTGTTTGATTAAAAATTCAGAAATATATACAAAAAGGTATACGTAAATGAAATTTCAATTCATGCATAAGGAAAAAAAATGTATTGATTGAACTTAATTTAGCATTTCATTTTAAAATAAGAAACTTTAAATTGCTTAAAATTTATGAAAATAAATTAATTGAATAATTTTCAATCTGTATTAAATTAATGAAAAGAAAACAAAAATTAAATTAAAGAAACGTGTGTGTACCGTTTGTCCAGCGATGTTCTGTTTTTGTGTGATCGTGTGAAAGAAAATCACGTGATATCCAAAGATGTTAACGGAAGGGTTTTACCTATTACATATGTATGTAAGTTCCGCAAGTGGTCAATGTGGATGTCCAGTTACTTTGGCCTCTTTTTTTCTTTTTTTCGTCGATTGCGAGAAAATTTTGTTTGATCGCTCTGAAGTTGATTAGAAGCTGATTAACGATGAAAAGATAATACAATTTAGTTTTATATTTCGACTTTGTTTGTAGTAAATCGTAGAATGCGTATTTCTTTTTTTCTTTTTAATTTCAGTTCGGGGTCACCAATATGTAGGAGTATTGTGGTCAAGTGTGCGGAGTAATGATAGCAAAATGTTAAATACTTTGATTTAATGTTTAAACCTCAACATTTATTAATATTAAAAAAATACTTAAAGCAAACATTTACGTAATACGAAAATTACTTTAATTTAACTATCGCACACGACAGCTCCTCAGACTAAACTAAAACTAATTCGATTGATTTAAGCGCGACTTGAGATAAGAGCGACTTGAGTGATAAGTGTGTTTGAGTTAATTTGTGTATGTCAGTGGCGTACATTAAATTTGGTAATTGGGTGTTCTAAGAACACTACACTAGTCGGAAATAAAGAGAAATCTTATACTTCACTATTAAGACAAGAGGAACGAAAGCTCTTTAATTAAAGACCTCCACGCACTTAAACAAGGTAATGAAACTATAGAACAGTTTTATTCTAATATAATAGAAATTCTTTCAACCCTAACCAACCATACAAATATTCATGAGATAGATTCTGCTATAATCTCATCTAAGACACAACTCTTCTCTGATATGTGTTTGAGTAATTTTTTGTCGGGAATAAAAGAACCGATGGGTGCAACGATCAGGGCAATGAAACCAAAGAACCTGCCAGAAATTTTGAGCTTCTGCATTAAAGAGCAAAATACCTTCTACATAAAGTATTCAATGAATAAAACCTCAAATCCACCGTTTCCATTCAAAAATAATTACACAAGAAATAACTAAAACAATCCTTCAAAATTTGCAAATTTAAACTAGAGCAAAAATTCAAGACCTTTTAATCCTCCATTTAATTACAAAAGACCAATTCAGAATTTTAATATGAACCAGAGTCCAGGAAGCAACATGTATAATCAAAGAATTTTAACATACCCTCAGAACCAACAAAGATGGTCAAAAGTCAACAATAAACGACAACAAATTCAAACGGATTTTTGTCTAGACAATTTAATAAGCCCCAACAACACTCCGTACCTATGACCATAGGAAGTGGAAACTCCAGGAATAGCCAAAACCATTACAATAACTCTTACCAACCCAATAGATTCAATAATAATGTTTTAAAGTTCACAACATAGATGGAAACCCAAGTTATATATATCCCCTTGAGGATTACACCTATTAAGATCAATTTCTTTCTGAAAATAACCTTGAGATTACTTACAATAAAGAGACAATTAATGAAATTGTTGAGGCAAATTTTCCTTTAACTGCCTTGGAGAACAATTCGGATATAAAGATATAAACAATCACGATTCAAATCAATTATTTTATTATTATTTTAAACCAATTATTATTTTAAACCAATTTTTAAATCCCAAATTTATGAAATTCTTCCAAACACCAAAATTATTGCGAAAATTCACGTTGACAAAAAGTGGTGAATTTTATACAAAACCAACGTATATAAATAAATTTCTAAAAATCTCGGAAGGTGTTTATAGAAGTGATGGTATAGTCAAATGGAAATTGTAAGCCTATCAAACGAAAATCAAACTCTTTTTATTGAACAATCCGTTAAAATTGAGCCAATGTCTAATTATTTTCAAGTCAATAACATAACTATTAAACATATAAAACAGGATAGCGAATTTTCATCTCAAAAGGAACTTTTGAATACACTTAAAACAGATCATCTAAATTCAGAAGAATAAAAAGCACTTTTTAAATTGTGTAAACAGTTCGACGACATATTTTTTAAGGAAGGAGACAAGCTATCTTTTACTAACGCAGTCAAACATTGCATTAGAACAAGCGATGACTTACCTGTCTACAGGAAATCGTATAGATACCCGGAAATTCATAAAACGGATATTCATTCCCAAACGCAATATTTTCTCAGACAAGGCATAATTCGACCTAGTTTCTCTCCCTTGAGCAATCCCATCTGGATTGTTCCGAAAAAAACTGATGCCACTGGTAAACAAAAATGGCGGTTAGCCATTGACACTCGACCTAGTTTTTGGATTCCACCTGATTGAGTTCAAACCAAGAGATATTTTTAAAACTGCCTTCACGGTTAATAACGGATATTATGAGTTCATACGAATGCCATTTGGCTTACGCAATGCTCTATCAACATTCCAAAGAGTTATGGACAACATACTTGGTGAACTTATTGGGAAAATATGCTTAGCATACATGGGCGATATTATCATGTTTTCAAGCTCACTTCAAGAACATACGGAAAATTTTCAAAAGGCTTCGAGATTTTAATCTCAAAATTCAACTAAACAAGTGTGAATTTCTTAGTAAGGAAGTTCAATTCTTAGGACACATCGTTCCCCTCAAGGTGTAAGACCTAACCCAGATAAAATACGTGCAGTAAAAGAATTCCCTATCCCCAGAACAGCTAAGGAAACTAAGTTATTTTTAGGCCTACTAGACTATTACCGGAATTTCATCAAGGAATTCTCAAACATGACGAAACCAATGACCGAACGCCTGAAAAAGGGAAGAAAGATAAAACTCGACGACAATTATATGAAATGATTCAATCACTGCAAGTACATTCTTATTAACGACCCGTTACTTCAATATCCAGACTTCACTAAAACCTTTAATTTGTCCACAGATGCAATTATAACACGACAGAGAAAGAGTTGCTAGCAATTGTTTTGGGCGACAAAATACTTTCGTCACTACCTTTTCGGTAGGAAATTCAAAATTATTACGGATCATAGACCTCGTGGCGCTTTTCCTTAAAAGATGGAATTTCTTAGCTTATAAGATGGCGTCTCAAACTCGAAGAATTTGACTAAGAACTAATTTACACAAAGAAGGAAAAGAAAACACTAATACCGACGCCCTTAGCCGGATCAAGCTAACTAAAAATTACCATAAATGAATCTGTTCAAACAACAGGAGGAACTACAGTTCATTCAACGCAAGAAAATCTTGATGAAGGAATTTAATAAATATATAAATTTAATAAATTTCAGAACAGCCACTCAACGCATTTAGTTTTCAATTAATATTCGAAGAATCAAACAAAACACCAACAACATCGCTTTACATACACTTTCAGAAAAAACATCGCCGAGTTGTCAGACTTCGAAGTTTTAATGAAACAAATATCGTTGAAATCCTCAAAAAAATTACATCCAAAAAAACTGACAGCAATTTACGCTGCAAGTGATGATGTTTTCCGTATAATTCAGACAGTCTTTTCAAAATATTTCTCTCAATCTCAAGTTTTCAAATTAGTTAGATGCACTGATTTTTTAAAAGATATTACAAAGAACGACGAACAAGAGAAAATTATTAGCGATTATCACAATAAATCTAATCATAGAGGAATATCAGAGACCTTTAAACATCTTTAACGTGAAAGCTACTTTCCTTTCATGAAAAATAAAATCACGAAAATAATAAATAACTTTGAATTTTGCCAGCTTTCAAAATACGAGGAACCCGCAGAAAATGGTACACCAAATTCAACAAAACCCCACTCAACCTTTAGAAATAGTCCACGCCGATGTCTATAGCATAAACAACAAACAAATGTTAACGCTTATAGATACATTTTCTAAATTTAGAGCTGCGTATACATTGTCAGACAGAAAAAGCATTACAATCATCAAAAATCTTATGCACTTTATGAGCCTGCACGGCATCCCAAAAAAACTAATAACAAATCAAGGTACCGAATTTAGTTCTTTGATATTCAAAGACTATTGTCAACAATTTAGCGTAGAACACCACATAACTTCTTTTCAACAAAGTAGCAGCAACACAACAGTTGAACGGATGCACTCCACCTTAACGGAAATGTATAGGCTTATTTACAACAAAAATAAAAACAAAGAGCACGAAGAAATTCTGAACGAAACATTAGTAACATAATAATGCTATACACTCAAAAACTAAACTAACACCATTCGAACTTTTTTTTATGGGCGGACATATTAATTTAAGAATATAAGCTTCAATGGTCTCCACCATTTATTTAAGAAAACTAAATGAATTTCAAGGCAATGTGTACTCTTCTGTAAAAAATAAATCAGAGAAGCAAAACCAAGAAAACATTAAAAAATTGAATCAAAATAGGAAGCAACCCGAACCTCTTAAATCCGGATCAATAGTTTATAGGAAAGAATGTAGGAGAAATAAAGTAACAACTTGATTAAGCAAACAAGTAGTTTTAAGAAATAATAAAGTCACACTTATAACCACAAAAAAAAAAACAAAAAAACTCCATAAAAACAAATTAAGAGAAAACTTAAATTTCAGGCTTCTGTTTCAAGCTGACACACAAAAGATTGAAATCCACGACTTTTCAAACAGCAAAAGTCTTCTGCCATTAAAATTAGGCCCAGCCAAAATGATTGAAGCACATACAAATCTTATCCACATAATCGATTTAGACCTTTATTCAGAAAGTATAAACAAAATTAAGAAATCCGTTGATATCAATAAGACTGATAAAACTGAGTTTAATGGTTGGAATTACAAATTTAAAATTTCAAGAATTGGTTCGACAATTCGGGATCATTCTTCTTCGGAACAGAAACAAAAGAGGGCTGATCAACGGGTTAGGATCTGTCATCAAGGGCATATCAGGAAATATGGATGAATCAGACGCAATAGAAATAAATAAACAAATAGAAAACCTTTAAACAAACCAACATTCTTTTTTTTATTTTATTTATTCATTTATTTATTTTATTATTATCATAATTATATTAAAACATAGTCTTTTTTATAATACTTATCATGTACGAATTAAAGATTAAAATTAGTTAAAGATATTATTTGATAGAAATGTTACTTATAAGACTTATACAGTAAAAATAAGTGAGTTACGTATAAGTAAAATTAAATTACATGTAGGTATATTTAAGAAAATGAATTAAAATTTATGAAGTTTTAGAATTTTCAACAATGTTTAAAAATAGTTCAGCATTTATATAGGTTTCTAAGGGATTTTTCAAAACAAGTGTAGTTATTTTGTCCGCTCAGGTAAGCCGGTAAGGAGTTCCAAAAATCAACAGCATGTACAAAGAATTGTTGCTTAGAGTTTCTGTATTTAAAGGTACGGACAATTAGAATATTACTTCTTTGAGATACTGGGAAACTAAGCTTTTCGAAAAGATATTCAGGTGATTTAGTATGAATAATTTTAAAAAAGAAATGTTAATCTTAGAAAATCTATATATTTGTCGAAAGGCATGTTGTACACACTATTTGCTTGTACCGAAACATGATCGAAGCGACGCAATCCATATATGAAAACGAACAATGTTATTAAACGCTACCTGATAGCCTGGAGTTCTCATAAACTTCTTGAGTTCTATGGCTTAGGTACTTTTCAGTTAGTGATAAAGCTGAGTTTTCAAAAAAGAAAAAGTATTTAAGCTTTGTTAAGTTGTTACATAATTTTTATCAATTTGCTGTCGTATATCGTCTGTTATTTTTAGAAGCGCAGTTGTGCAGCTGTGTTTTGTTCTAAACCCAGATTGTGTAGGTAGATTATGGGTTTCCAAAATGCGTAATTTGTTGACTCATAATTTTTTCAAATGCTTTTGAAATGAAAGATTGGATGGAAATCAGTCTGTATTCTTGCTGTTGCTTATTTGACTTCTTTAAAATAGGGATTATTTTTGAAACTTTCCATAATTTTGAATAGCAAGACTTTGTCAAAATGGTATTAAATATATGCGTCAAGAAAGGAGATATAAAAGCCAGAATAATTTTAAAAACTTAAGATGCATATTGTCTAATCCAATAGCTTCGGATTTTATGTCTTTTACAGCTTTGTAAACATCTACTTCAAAAACTCTTTTAAAACTGAAGCTGAAGAGAAATTCATCACTTCTGTTAAAATATCTGTCAAACTCAGCACCAACATTTATGTCAGAGACAGAATGCACGAACTCTTTGTTTAGCTCATTAAGATCACAATCATCTTCAGCATTTCTATTTTGCTTTGTGATACCAAGAGATTTGATATATCTCCATAGTTTTCTGGAGGTCACGTTACTAAATTTAGAAGCGAAAAATCTGCGTTTAGAATTTCTTATTTCAATATTTACTGCGTTTTTTAAAGTTTTATACTGGAGCAGCAATTGGGTTAGTCTGAACCTTTTCCATCGTCTAAAAACTGTATTTCGTTTCACTATAAGCTTGTCAATATTGCTGGTATACCATCCTAGGTCAGCGTTTTTAATTCGTATGGTTTTAATAAGTACGCAAGTTTCAAAAAAGTTATTCATTGTATTTGTGAAAAACTGAACTTGTTCATCAATGTCTGAGAGATGGTAGATATTTTCTAGATTGGAGCTGTAAATACTGGTTATAAGCGACTGCATGTCTATGGAAGTGAAATTTCTAAGCGAAATTCTTTCCATTGATGAAATCGCATTAGAACGTTAATCATCAAAAGCTATAATCAGGTCGTGCAAAGAGAAACCAGGAACATCAAGCTGCCCATAGTAGTTAACAGCATCAGGTTGGTTGACACCTCCTCCCCTGGAGACTACACGATCAGAACGAAATATCCTATAGTTACCAATGTTAAAAATACTATTATCTATTTGTTCACTCAACCATGTTTCTCACATGCAGATAATGTCCATATTTGTGTCAATAAAAGTGCTTTTGAATTCGTCCAGATATTTTTGTATAATTTGAGCATTAATATGACTAATAGATAAAAAATCGTATCTGTTTCGAAAAACTTTCAACATTGTCCTTGTTTTGTTCAAATTTGTACAGCTGCCAACCTGTGAAACCCCTCTTCTGTCAACTGCACTCATCACAATTGAGAGATCGCCCCCTGAGGAAGACCAAATAATAACTCTGTAAAAGAAAACCTAATTTTACAAATAAATTTTCTGAAAAAAATTACCATTGAACATAATTAATGTTATTATTGTATGGGCTAATAAAACAAAAACTATGTGCTAAAAAAATTCAAAAAATAATAAATCATAAAAGATAAGCAAATTGAAAGAGTAAAAGGTAGCGATATAATTGAAAAAATATAAAACAAATATTAATATCAGAAATGAAAGAATATGCAAAGTACTAAATTTGTGAAAAATTGTAACCAGTTAAAAATTAGCGGGTATTTTAATATTTTTGTTTGTGTTAGTATTTAATATTTTTCGGATTTAACTTCGGCAGTAAAAATAATGTTTTTTTTATTTTTTTTAGCAAAATAAACCAATGTCATTGAATTTTACCAGTTTCAAATTGATTTTATACACTTTATTTTAAAAGATTATTTTGCAAACAAAATATAAGGAAAGTTGTATAAATCGGTTAAAAAGGGAGAACAAACGAAAAGACTTCCGATCAGTAGCACATCTAACAAATGTTTTGAAAGGCTTTCAATGCATTAAAGCCAAATTAATCAAGAAATGGAGCAAAGATTTAAAAATATTACCAAACACATTAACGAACAACAGGAAATATTGGAAAACTTTTTGATTAAGCACCAACTGACTCTTTTAAACAAAATACGGAACAGGATAACTTTCAATACATAAATACATACTTACATCAAATGAACTTCAACATTGACTACTTAAAATCGCATATCAGGGATATCGCGGAATCGATTAACATGGCAAAATTAAATATCATTTCTTAGCAAGTACTGAGTCCTCTTGAACTTACATATATAAATAAAATTTTTGAAAAATATAACATTACTACCAATTCCGATGAAGAAATGTTTAACCTCCTTTAGTTTAAAGCCTACTACAACCAATCAAAAATAATTTTTAACATTATTTTCCCACCCAGGAAAAATACTCCTTTTATCACCTTGTCAACCTACCACTTAACAAAACCCATACTATCCACATACCCGAATCTAATGCAATAATGAGCGATGTAGGTATTCTATATATATACTAACCATGTCAGACCATTGCAAAAACATTTTACTGCAAAAAGACTTTCTTGTACCCGATAACATCCAGTAGCAGCGTGTCGAATCTGATAAAGAACAAACCTGCAACATGTGAAGCCACCGAATTACAACTTCAACGAATAACCCAGCCTGAAGATCAATATATAATTATAATAAATGCACCACCAACAGAGCTGAAGACGAATTCCGGTATTGAGAGTAAAACCATAACTGGAACCATTTTAATTCATTACGAACAATGTGACATTGCAATAAACAAAGTTCAATACAGCAGTAAGATGCACATTCTTTGGGATCAAATTCAAATAATTCCCTCACATTTAAAACCAATTAATACAACGCATACCAAACAGAAACTCAGCCTCGAAAAGCTAGAAGAATACCACTTTTGCAACAGAAAACAAATTCAATATCTGTACCTTAATACAAGAACACAACAATATTTGTCTACCGGATTAATAACAACAGTTTTCGTGATTCTCCTGATTTTGTCGATCATCTACTACAAACAACATTTTATTCATCAAATTAATCCCGTAAGAGAAGTGTCAACAACCCCGGCACCCGTGCCTCAAACCAAGGGCTGAGTAGTTATGCCGCCACCATTACACCAACGTTTAACCATAACATACGTGTATATAAACATACATACATAAATATGTAATCATAATTCAATATATTTTTTTTTAATGTGAATCATTTTGTACTTTAAAATACTAAGTAGATTACATTTCCATTCATTTTATCTGCAATTGAACAAAAAATGCAAAATGCACAAAATGTTATGTGTTATAAGTATGTCATATCCATTTTGTTCTTTTTAATAAAAAGTTTAAGATTTCATTTCAATTTATTTTCTCATAAGTTTAAAAGAATGCGAATGCAATACTAAATGTAAACTTCAACATTTAATCAAACTTATGTTACATTTCCTTCCTTCAAATAATAATTTTTCATTTTATTCATATCACCTTTCATTATTTTTCCCATAGATAACTAGCTAAGTAGAATGTCTTTATTTTTTATGCTGAAGTAACAGAAACAAAAATTATAAAAACCCCGTGTAATTATTCAGAATGGGTTCATTGTGTTAAATAAAGTGTTACGGCGAAGCTCTGCCCGAATTCGAAATCGTTTTATTTTCAAAGACTACGGATTTGGAACTATAACTCGGGCCAGTTTTGTCGAAGGCTTGTTCAAAATCGATTGAAAGGATCGATACGTGTTTTTTTCTCTGAAAGAGCAGAGGATTTGAAAGTATATAAATGTAAGAGCTAGTCTCTTCCTTTTTTGAAGCCCGTTTGATTTTTATCAATGAGCTTCTTTTTCTTGCCACCAAGCTATATGCACTGAGATTATTTTTTCCAAATTTTTTTAAGATGCAAGAAAGAAGCGAGATGGAAAGATAGTCTTTAATAGAAGAACTATCTTTATTGGGTTTTTGGAATAGGCACGATGGTGCCGACTTTCCATGTTTGCGCGATTATGCCACTTTCGAAAATGTTGAAAAGGGATAGCAACTTTATCTTAAAGCAAGGAGGGCTATTTTAAGGGCTGTATAAATATTTTATCAAAACCAGGAGTCTTTCCTTTAGCAGATTTTAAACTTTTTTCAATATCAGTCATATTTTTCTTTGATATAAGTCTGGTGGAAGTGAGAGTCACCTTGGGATTTTTCACAATTTGCAAAAAAATCGTTTATTTCGTTGGGGCTGGTAAGATTTTTTGAGTTTAATAGCGTGGGGGAAAATTTTCCTTTCAGGCTTTTAATATCTGGCCACATATTTTTTGGGCTGAATTCAGATTTATCTCTCCTGTAGATTGATAAAGACTAGAGGCTTTTCTATTTTTGAACTGCATTTGCTTTTTTTTAAATTTGAATCAGTTGGCGATTCTCTATATAATTTCCATGCATCTTACTTTTATTGGCGAAAGTTGCCCAGATTTTGATTTTTACCGCGGAATTGTTTTAGAATGGCTTTTATTTGTTTTCCGAGGAATCGACACGTTCGCTGTGGAGCGAATTGACTTAAGGATACTAGCGGCTTCTTTGTTAATTTTTGATTTTGTTTTCGTTTTATTTCAATACTTCTGTTACTTGTTTCGTAAAAATTGCTCAAAACCACTCTCCGCAAATCTCGAAATAGTGAGATAAAGGCTTAAACTAGATAAACTATATGTGTCGTTTTAAAGGTAATGAACAGATCTTTGAAAAGTTTGGAAAAGATTATTTATTTTTCGTATAATTTTTTTGAATAATCCGGCTTTAATTTTTTTACATATTATTTTTTTATTTTCTAATGGTTTTTTCAGCTTTAAATACATTACAAATACCATATAACTTTTCCAATATGTAAAATATATTTTGTTAAACAATTTGGGAAAAAAAAGTTTTATGGTTAAAAAAAGAAAAGTACGATTTCCAGCACAGAATCAGCACTGCAGGTCTAGGTGTATGTGTACGCAATGTGTATGCTGTGGACCTTATTATTGTGCACAATGATCGTTTTCCAATTCCTGTTCTTATGAGAAGAGGAAGGTAGTGGGTATTTCTTGCATGACCAATATAAGGGAAAGAAAAGAAAAAAAAGAACTGCAACCCCTACCGACTATGCCCTACAAACTCTGAAATTTGATTTTGTGCATATGAATACGTGTGAGATTCATGTGAAAAGCAGCCAATCAGCCATACGTTTCTTGGCCCCAAAAATGCGAACGTATTCGAAGTCCCATTAGAAAAATACAGGGACCGGTGCATATATGTCGCTGACGGGGCATTTTTCAGTTTGTATGCAAAGAGAAAATTATCTCTCAGTTGTTGTTCTTGTTTCTTTTTTCTATGGTAGTAGGAAAGAAGAGATGATCGAAGTTGAAAAAAGATGAAGGATTATATGGTCAGTTGTGCAAGCCGGTTGGAATAGGGAAACCAGCACTGCAGGTCTATTTGTATGCTGTAGACCCAATGTAGACCAATAAGCATATTCCATTTCCTATTTTAACGTGAAGAGGAAGCTAGTGGGTACTTTTTGCATAACCGGTTGTAGGGTTGTAAAAAAAGAAATAAACTACCACCGAATCTGACAAGATGTGACAAAGAAATTTGTTAATTTTGTTTGTACGTAACTAAATACATATACATTTTCGAATTATAAGCTGAGCAAATATCAAGTTTGACTCCTTAATATATTTCTATGCTGAAAAATGTTTGCACCGCAATTTTAGAACTTATTTTGGATGAAGCAACTATGGTATAGCAAAGGCAAATGTGTTTTCCGCCAGTTCCCGTAATTTTTTTCTTTATTTACTAAATTAAACTATTTTTTTGTATACATTTACGACCTGTTTGAATGTTTAATTAATAAATATTGATTATTAAAAGTTCCAACTTTAGAGGTGGAAACTCACAGAAAACACTGCTCGATTGTTTTAATCTTTTTTGTTGAGGCGGAGGGAGGGGATTAGGAGGATAAGAAAGCGCACATTTGTCGAGAATGCCACATCGGTTGCCCGAATGGGGGATAAGCTTTTTAGTTATGCCGAAAAGTATTTAAGCTCTTATAAAGTAAAAATATTCACAAACTGTTAATTACAAACTAATGTAAGCTAATCAGAAAACCGGTTGTACGAAAAAGAGTAAGAGAAACAAAAACTGTTGTTCTTACCTCGATAGCTAGGTCTGTGCTGGTTGAAAGGTCAGCCGATGACTGTTTAAAACTAGTAAAATTATACCATAAAACCATAAAGGTTTTGAAAAATAACTACAAAATTTTGCATTTAAAAAATTATTATGGACAGAGAGAAATAAGCACACGACGTTGACAAACTGATAGATAGAGATGAATACCAACCATTGTATATGTAGATGTGCATGGACCTAGCGATCTAGGTCAGGAAATCAGTAGTTTGGTGGAAACATAATACAATATGCATACCAAAATTAACCCTCTTTAGTTTTTTTTGGTAAGAACCTTAAATATTTGCCGGTAACTATGGACAACGAAGATGAAGGTGAAACAAAGAATAAAACACGTAAAATGTACTTAATGGGCTTAATGACCAAATCAAAATCAACATTTTATTCCACTAAAACATTAATAACACAACAAAACACATAAAAAAACAACACAAAGAAATAAAAATCAATTTGGGAAAAAGATAGAGAAAATTTTAGAAACACAGCCATGCAACACGCATTCCAAATTCAATTTCATATTGAACTGCTTATAACCAAGTAGAGAAAGCATAAGAAAGTATTCTGTTAAGTCAGTTAGGCCTAATAAGGAAATTCTATCACTATAATAAAATATTAAAAGAGGAAAATCTAATTATAATAAACGATGAATGCATCAAAAATATTTTCAAACAAAATAAAACAAATTCCCTTATAAAAAATAAAAACACTTAAATTAAACAATTAACTAGTACTCTTTAAGAATATGCCAAAAACAACTTCAACTTCAACAACGTCAACCGCAATTGTAATAATTTTTTAAATAGAAATTATATTATAAAATTTGAAAACTGCATAGTTAAAGTAAATAAAATCAATAAATTTTCGTTCTTAACCTCTTTTAGTCTAAGAGCTGGTGAACGTTTTTGAAACGTCATTAGTGCATGGAAAATTTATAAATTCTCTTGTAAAACTCGAGTTAAGAATCAAGGAAATCAGCATCTGACAGCTTTCAGGTGGGGCGTTGGTGCGTGGCTAAGCCCTAAAGACGTCAAAAAATTGAAGCAGTGACGTCATTAGTGCAAAGCTGAATTTTTCTATATGAACAGTTGATGTAATTATATTTGTAGCATACATATTGCCAGACGTTTTGGGAATGGCAAAAAGGGTGCTAGACGCAAGGATACAATCGCAAAAACAACTACGAATTTCTATAGTAACTAAATACAAGCATTTTTTATCAAGAGAGGGATCTATATCCCCCCGTTTAGACGGGAGGGGTAATTTTTGAAATAAAAACAGTCAACAAGGAAAAAAATATTTATAATTATATTTAAAAATAACGGCTATACTTAGAATTAAGTTTGCATATATTTTGAAATGTTTTCTATCATCTTGTTTTTAAATAAAGTAATGTCTATTAATAGCTTTTAAAAAATTAATTTTAAACTCGAGATTTTGGGAACAAAATGAAAAGCATAGTTTAGATTGTTTTTTTTTAAAGTTCAGAATATACGTGTACACTAAATTTGCTTCAAGAACACTGAAAACAAAATGATTTTATGGGTTCTAGTTTTCAAAAAAAAAAAAAAAACTATCAAACCCATTTATTTTTTTACTTGCGATTATAGGCACTATAATGCAAGTTATGGATTCGTGCAAAAACAAAAATTTCAACAATCAAATATGACATTACGATGATAGAGAAGTCGAAAAAAGTGGCTCCGCAAATTCCGTCTGTCTGTCGGTTTGTCTGTCTGTTCGCACCTCTACAGCCTAACGGATGGATTTTTTTGCTTCAAACATAGTATTTAGTATTTATTTGGTAGTATCTCGGTTTTTCATTTTTGCTCCAGGTCAAAAATTAACGGTACCTGCCATACAATTTTTAACAAAAAGTTTTTTTTTCTCGAAAACAGCTATAACGATTTTGGTTAAACTTTCAAGGTGCTATTTTTGTTTACAAAAATACATTTTTCAGTTAAAATTAATTTTTCGAAATTTCATCTACAACGGTACCTTTCATGTAACCGGTGTTTTTCCAATGCGGTTTTAGCGTAAACCATTATCCCGATTTCAATAATTTTTTTCTCACAGGAAGTCATTTATAATTCAATTAATATCGCATTTCAAAACTTTCAAAAACTTTTTTTGTCGATTTTTTTAAATTTTCTAAACAAAAAAAAATTGGTTTTCGAAATATTTTAAAAACCGGTTGATTGATTTTTTTTTTAATAATTCTCCCAGATGAAAACTACAAATGTTCTTATAATGACATACTAAAGAAAATTAAATAATTGTTCGAAAAGTTTAAAATACGACTTTATTTCAATATTTTTTTCCTCGATAGACATTTAGTTTTCAAATTTTACTTTGTTTTTCCGAGAAAGCTCTTAAACTAATTAAGAAAATTAAAAATTAAAGAATTTTCGAATTTTTTTTTTTATTTTAATATATATGCAGCCATTAAGCAATTATCTAGCATAAGAACAAGTTCGTGCGACCAGTCGTGCATTTTATTTATAATTGGTTTGGTATTTACTTCGTCTAAATCCTTATTCATTTCGGGTAAAATAATAAATTTAATTTTATATAATTTTTAGTTTGAATTCTTATAAAGGGGGAAGGGTCTACAGCTCCCCTTTTAGGTGTGGGGTTCAGTTTTCATAAAACTGTTTCAGTCGACAGGTAGTTTTAAGTCAACAAAGATCAGAACTTCATGAAACTTCGGAATGTTGTTCAGGGATTTTTTTTTATAATTTACTCGCGCGAAAGGGGTTTGTGTGTACCCTTAAAGTGTTTAAACACCGCACGAGCATTAAGGAAATGAGGAGGGATAAAAGAGGAAATACCGATGCACATTAGTTTTAAAGGTCTGCATATCAAAATAGGAGGGTAAAACAGAATCCGGCAAAGCATTCCACATTCGTGTTGTGCGACTAAAGGAAGAATCTCTTTACTTAACAGTACGTCCGAAGTTAGGCTCAAGGGTAAACTGATGGGCATTCCTAGCAGTTTGAATATAACGGTTGAGTCATGTCAGGGGAGGAATGCAGCTGGATATTTCGCTAGAGCATTGTTTGTAAAAAAAACGATAAAATAACGAAAGGCACGAAACATTACGGCGGTGCTCAAGAGATGTAAATGTTTCTGTTATTGTTCGATTGCCTATCATTTTCAAAGCTCTTTTTTGAATTCCATCTGGAAAACTCAATTGGGTTATAGGAGCACCTGCCCAAATATGGGAATTATACTCGAGTTTCGGTCGAAAATATGCTTTATGTACTGTATCCAGATCACACGGGGTGAAGAACTTCTTGCATCTTCAAAGGAAACCTAAGCACCTCAGCATTCATTGCGATGACAAATATGTGGTCATTCCACAGACGGTGGTCTGTAATGCATATACCGAGAACTGAGGGGTGTTCCGTTTCTTCAATGCAAGTGCCGCTCATGGATAGTGGCATTGGAGGTATGTTTTGCTTTAACGACAAAAGACAACATTGAGTTTTAGAAGCATTAAATTCTACGCGATATTTTATTCCCCATTGTACAATGACAGCAGAATTTAATGAACTTATCATACGCTACCGTTGCAGTTCAACATCCGAAGAACTTGGATGTGAATTTGGAAACGAATATGAAAAGCTGAGAGTACTGTCGTCAGCAAAGCAATTGATTGGATTAGTTGTTTCAGATAATAAGTCATTGATAAATATAAGGAAAAGAGTCGGAGACAAAACAGAGCCCTGGGGCACACCAGCATTTATTTTGTGAATATCAGATTTGAAATCGTCCAATACAACTTGAATTGAGCAGTTCGAAAGGTAATTACTAATCCAACGAAGAAGAGATTCATCGAGTCCCAATGCACGTATTTTGGCTTGATGCCAAACTCTATCAAATGCCTTAGAAATATCAAGTGCAATAATTTTGCTTTCCCCAGAACGATGGAGAGATTGGTTCCACTTTTCGGTGAGATATACCATCAAATCACCAGTGAACCTGGTGCTACGAAAGCCGTATTGCCGGTCATTAAAAAGCTTTCGTTCTTCGAGATATTTCTTAAGCTGAAAATCAATCAGCGTTTCCATGACCTTAGAAAGAAGGGACGTTAGTGTAATTGGTCGGTAGTTTGAGGGTGAAGAAGATTCGCCTTTTTTGGGGATAGGCTGGACAAATGCTGTTTTCCATGCACTCGGAAAGGGTCCAGAGGAATGGGACCGATGGAAAAGCTTACGCAAAGGTTTTGCAGCGTTGAAGAACACCTCTTCATCTTTCAATACTCTGCGACTGAACGAGTGCGAAAGTACAGGAGGAGTTCTGACACCTGTAGGCAGTGTTCAGTTTGACGCGAATTGGGCAGCAAGCAGATCTGCTTTTTCTGGAGAACTGACAGCAGGAGTATCGTTGAAGACGAGCGTAGGAACTGACGATGACGAAGAATTCTTTACTTTTTTTACAAATGACCAAAAATTTTTACTGCCTTTGGGTCATTGCAGTATTTTTTGCCGAATTTTTTGCCCATGTAAAAATTTGGTTTTTCGAATATGAACATTGCAAGCCTTTCTATCTTGCTGAAACTTTTTCCGGTTTTCCCCAGTGATGTTGGCTTTGTAACAACGGAAACTTATATTTCTTAACCTGATAGCCTCTCTACAGCTCGAATCAAACCATGACTTTTCCTTAGGTTTGATACTCTTCGACCTGTTTGGGATAAAATTCCTCATTCCTAAAAGAATTAAATTTGTTACCATGTCTGCGTTGTCATTCGAGGAAGCATAGTGACCAGTTAAAGGTCCTGAAATATTTATTGAGGCCGTCGCAGTTGGCTTTCTCGTATTTCCAAACTGAATTGAGTTGGCACGAGAAATTTGCAGAGATGACACAATGGTAAGATGTGCCTAGAGGCGATAATACACGAATTGTGCATTTATCAGGATTGGAGGTAAGAAACAAATCTAGAGTGTTGGGAGTTTGACCTGCGATTTCAGGAATTCGGGTTGGTTCATCAACGAGCTGAGTAAGATGGTTGAACTCAGCGAAAATCTCAACATACCTTCCTTCGGGTGTTGTCTGGCCAGAAAAGCGAAGCCAACTGGAATTGTGTACTTTGAAATGGCCCGTAATAACGTTTTTAGTGTGAGGGTAACGGGAAACAACTCCTTGAATGGAGTCAGACAAAGCATCAAATTCTTTAGAAGTTGAAACTCTGTCTAAATTTGGGCTTCTATAAAGAAAACATATATGAATGATGCGCTTATTAATCGTTAATTTAAAATTCCGAATGATCGGTATTCTCCCCAACTTGTGTTTCACTTAGTGCAAATACAGCTGGTCTGTTCATCACAGAGTGTACATAGACAGCATAGAAATTGTTCCTAAGTCCACGAATGTTTGCATTGTGGACTATGAAATCACGTACCATTCTAAAACACAGAACTAAAAAAAAATAAGACGGACAATTACCTATAATCAATACTCCACTAAATCCCAATTTGAGCTTCACAATACAAATTATTAACAGTGTTATACCTTGATAATAAAATGTATTTGATGCGCCCCTGGACATTTAAGGAACATTAATAATTCTATCCCATAACGATTAGACTTGTTCATTCGGATTTACCGCAATGTTCAAGTAAAATCGTCTGTGAGTGAGATAAGGAAAGGAAAAGTTGCAAGGAATGCTAACTGCGAGTATTTTTCCGTTGGTGGGTATTCCTTTTTGAATTTGCGCGATGCCTTGATGTTGTAGCATCAAATAAATTTTCACAACACGGGCACTAAATGTTGTCGGTTCACTCCAATTAATGAACAAGCAACACTTTGTTTTTAAAATAATTAATTAATGAGCTGATGCTCTTTATTTCATACAAAATATCTTGTTCATACTAATAATGAAAATACTTAAATAGTAGCTAACCAACCGTACGAATCGATAGTATCGTTAAGAGTGAGGACATCTTCCATAGGGCTCTATATTTATATAAATCTTAAATCTATGTGAAAAGAGAAAGATAATTACATACTTGTGTATGAACATGTGGTATCTTTTTCTTTTCTTTGTTTTTTATCTTATTTTATGATGCTTATTCATCATTTCTTATTTATTTAGTAATGATCGTTAACTCCCTCCACCCTTAAAAAATTTCGACCCGAAAATCTTAACAATTTTGTTGTAATCTTAATAATATTAACTGTTCTTTATATAATTTTTAAATTTTCTTTTCTTTTCTTTTTTGATACATATTATTAACAAGTTTGATAGTTTGAATATTATAAGACTGATTATTAAGAATATTACATGTATTAAAATATGTATAATATTAAAGATATTTTCATGCCATGTTTAGACAGAAAATTTCCCTACATGAAAGTGAATGAAGAACTTGTAGTAGATCCAGGTAAAATAGCCAACATATTTGCAGAAAAGTGCGCATCATACAGCTCAGATAGTACCTTTCAAGAAAATATTCTAGCAAACAAGTTAAACTTCAATCTACAAAACCTTCCTCCCAACCAAGACTCTTGCGATCTCCTTACAGAAAAAAATGGAGCTAATGGAACTCGAAATGACACTAAGAAAAGCAAAAGGAAGTAGCCCGGGTGCAGACAAAATCACATACAAGAGAGTTGAACTTAGCGATACCAGCCTGAAAAAAAGAATCTGTGCGTTATTTAATGATATTTTATCGACTGGGACTTTTCCACATGACTGGAAAAGAGCAAAACTTAAGCCGATTCCTAAGAGCTCCAGAAACAAACATGATTTTGGTGAATATCGCCTGAACTCACTTCTCCCTGTTCTCTCCAAGATTTTCGAAAAAATCTTAGCGAGACGAATTAGTTGGTTACTAGAGAAAAAGGCTACGACTGAACAACACGCTTACATGCCAAATAAAGGAGTTTTAACGCTTTTACATCTGCTGATACATAAACTAGCAGAAAACTTGTCGAAAACTAAGCACAGTATTGTTATGTCATCTGACTTAGAAAAAACATTTGACAGAGTAACAATGGTTCCGGTAATTGAGCAGCTTTACAAATGGGGTGTACCTTAGAAAATACTTGAGATTGTAATATCCTTTTTGGCTAATAGGACCTTTCAAGAAAATGTGGATGGATACGATTCTATTCTAATGAAATTGTACAATGGTACACCGCAAGGTTCACCACTTTCGGTAGTATTGTATAACGCATACATAGACTCCTTGATAACTGAACTTTCACAACCAACTTAAAATCTTGATTTTTTTGGCATATATGCCGATAACATCTTTGTTGTAGCACCCGGTATCCAAAGTCAGGTTAAAGATACTCTTCGACAAGTGGAGTTGTCAATGTTGAGGTGGTCCGAAAAAACGGGTGCAATTATACCACCCTCAAAAATTGAGACACTGCATCTCTGCCGAAAAAGAAAATGTACTTGCAGTCCACTTTTTTTACGTAACATTCTTATTCCATTACATTCAACAAGGTGATAAGCGATTTAAAATCAAAAAAACAACGTATTAAAATTGATCTATTCAAAGAAAAGAGGGCCACATATAGAAACAGCTCTTCGAATTGCTAAGGCTCTAGTTGAAGGGACAGTTCAACACAGTTAAACTATCTTTATATGGATTATAAAAAGAACATCTTGAAAATCGATGCAGCTATAAACGAATGCTTTAGAACGGCAACCGGTGCCCTTAGATCGTCAAAAGTTGAAGCAATTAGAGTTGAAGGAGGTTATGTATCTGTTAAACATCTCGCTGAAAAAAGGGCAAACAATCTTTTAAGTAAATTCATAAATAATCCAACTCACCCATTGTTCGAAACTGTCGAAAAAGTTATTTCTTCTACCACAAAAAGAAAAAGAAACTCAGTATCTGCTCTAACTAACATGGTTTCTATATCTGTATTCCCCCGAATCGTTTTTGAGCAAGATGTGTTAACAGTGCCTTACAACTCTCCACTATGGAAACCGAATCTTTATAAAATTAACATCAGTCTCGCTAACTACAAAAAAGCGAAGACGTCCGACGAGCAGACAGAATCTTTTACACCGAAGGTTCGCAAAAAGAAAATCATTGGTGCTCTTATGCCGTTGTAGCGTTCCAACAGAATGCCCAATTCTCTACTCTTCACCAGGCTCAACTTCCAGAATATGTGAATAGTTACATAGCTGAGCTAGCTGCAATCTACAAAGCCATCTCTATAGCTCAACAAAATTCTGGCCGTTCCTTAATCTTCACTGACAATCTGGGTATACTTAAGGGGCTAAGCAACGTTACTAATAAATGCCCATCTCTCCAAACCTAAAGGAACTGTTTGTACTCAAACACAAACATCACGTTGGCTTGGATACCTGTACACTGCGGAATTGAAGCTGACCTTGCAGCAAAACACGCTTTTCGCTACCCTCAGATAGTTGAGTATCCAAAACTACACCAACTTTTGAAAATAACTTTTACACATTTTCAAAAGCTAGAGCTTGCAGAAAAGTGGCGAAATGCACAAACATTTCTTCGAAAATATCAACACCACAACAGACGTGTCCAATATAACCAATCCTTAAGCAGAGAAGAATACATACAAATTTTAAGAGTCAGAGTAGGAAAAACACTCTTTACCAGCAAACACTTCTACACTCGTGAAGCTCCAGAGAAATGCCTTCAGTGGAAAACCTCTTACAATCTGGCATTTTTTTTTGTAGAGTGTCCAGTTTCTCGACAAATAGATACTGAAACAGACAACATACATGAGACTCTGGCAAAAGTCCTAGATCCATCAAATGTTAATTCTATCCGTCGGATTAAAGCTGCCATGTCCGTTCACCAGAAGTTTGATGAAATTTAATTAGGTTTAGTCGTTATAAAAGCTATTTTCTTTTTTTTGTATTTTCATGCTAAATAATGTAAAATGTAAAAAATGTTAATAATCTTCTTCTAATAATATATAATAATAATTATACATTTATATTTACTGATTTTTCGAATTTTATTAAATTCAGTATTTTTACCATTTATAAGGATTGCCTTCATTTATTTCATATATAGGTAAATTGTATTCTTATAGTATTTTACAATTGGATTCTTTGTTCATTATGATTTCTTCAGTAGAGTTGTCTTTTTTATGATCAATTTTACATATTTTTCTATTTAAATAATTCTTACATTCATTAGTTTGAATAAAATCTTTATTATTACAATATGATATAGCTATTTGTTTTTAAATTTGGTTTGCCAAATTTGTTACTAATGGGTGCAAGTTGATAAAGGTTACATATGTTTATGATAAATGGATATTTATATATTAGCACAATTAAATCATTAGTTATTGCTGTGAATATTTCACTATATTCCAATTTATTAATAATGGGTAAATTGAACGTTTCATGTTTGATTATTGCTTTAATATCTTGCATGTTAACTGATTCGCTGAAGTATATATTATTCTTTGCTAAATTGATGCCTTTCATTAAGTTAGACAACTCTAAATAGGTATCCTCCAATATTAAATGTATATTGTTATCTTTGAGATAACTTACTTTCTCCTGAATATCTTTATTTATCAATTTTTCTTTATTATTGTTAATAACTTAGTTATTTATATCGTTTTCGGTTGCTACTAAGTCATCGTGGTCCAGGTTACCATATACATATTTTAACATTGTTCCTAGAAAATGAATGCTTCTTCTATTCCTATGCTCTTGCAATTGTGAAATAATTTTTTTTTTATTTGACCAGAATTCTTCTTTTAATGTTAAATCTTTAACTTCATTTTCAATTCCTATAAAGGGTTCTATTAGTTAGATTTTTTACATGATACATATATTCAAAATTATTGAATCGGTAAACATTCAATTTTTACGAGTTTCGCGTGCTCTACGTTTTCTATGGATACTTTTCCTATCATTTTGGATTGTACATTCCCTAGATATATAAGGAATATTAATTTTATCACTTGAATTAAATACATTTTGTTTGATAATATTTTTATGCACTAATTTATTGGGATTGTGTCTCCTAAATCTTTTTTCACTGTGTACTTAACGTGTCTGGCGTAAGTTTTCTTTCGGATTCCTTTAATTATACCGAAAATTGTATCTCCTTTCTTGTAAGTTTTATCCGTACTTCCTTTGTTTAAGGTTTCAAGCACTTTGGTTGATGCACCTTTTAATTTATTGAAAATTTCTTTATTACTATTTTATTTTGATTCATTAAAATATATTTCACTACGTTTCAAACCTGTTATTGAGTGTATTGTGTTATTTAATGCTTTCACACTTCTATAAATTTCTTCTATAAAATTCGTACTGTTTTGTATCATAAATATACGTGATAGTTCACTTATTGTGTTATGGACTCTCTCGACTTGTCCGTTTGCTGTAGACGCATAAACTGGAATTTTTTCTGAATTTTTTCAGTTTTGTATTTTCTACACATTGCTTCAATTGCTGCTGAATTAAGACATTGTTCGTTATCTGTCATAAGTCTTTGACAGTGTGGGAAATTGTTTACCAATACTTCTTCAACTTTCGAGTATAAATGGACCTTGTTATCCAAATATCGTACTACTACATATTTAGAGTACTTATCTTTTGCTGTAAGCCAAATATCATTTTCATTATGGTAAATGTCCATATGTATGTATGTTCCTACACATTCTGGTATATTGCTTTCTCTTAGTGTTTGTTTATTGGGGTGGCGTTCATATCTTCCATACAAACATGAAATACATTTATTGTTGTATTCTTTAGTATTGGCTAATCTCCGGCCAATAATATTTTTCCCAGATTTCACGCATATTATTTTTATAATCTCGGTTTGGTCTATCATGAGTTTCATTTATTATTTCTATCTGCCATTCTCTTTCTTTCACATCCTCGAGTAATTTATGTGTGAAGGCTATATTTACCTTGAAACTGTAGGTTATCACTTTTTCATGCTCATGTATGAGTTTAAACTCGCTCTGTATGTTATGCCCATATTGCATCACCCAGAGCTGACCCGCTCCAATTTATTATATTAATAAAATAATGCAAAACAGCAGCTTAGTGTCACACTTAATGTGACACAACGCTCAGTGGGTCAAGCCAACTTCCAGAATGCAACTCAGTAGGTCAAAGCTGAGTAATGCATTTTGGAAGTTCATGAAGTTCCAGGTTGGTCTCTAGAGCTAGAGTTGAGTTTTGATGTAACCACAAACCGCGACGGTTGTTTTATTTTGACATTATAAATAACACTTAACATTTTGGCGCAGCCGGTAGGATTCGTGAGTTTTAAAGGATCCCTGAACTTTAAAAGATATTTGTGTGCTTGAATTTTTTTTGGCGTAAAAAAAAATTGAAAAAAAAATATATAACTACAAATAATTTCTCTTCTCCGAAATCTCTGCCGCACAAAGCAAATGAAATAAAAAATGCATAGTTGTGAGTGTTTCAGAGATTGTAATTTACCGAAATAACGTTCATTAAGTTTTATACTCATCTTACAAAAAACCACATCGTCTGCATGAAGCAGTGAGTCACAGGTAAGTATAAAACCAACCTAGTTATTATTTTTTATTTTGTTTTCAATTATTTATTCTGCCCGCTGCTGGTAACTCGACACTCGACAAAGCAGGATTTAAAAAAAAAAAATCGTTTCGTTTGTGTGTAATAATAATTTTCGTCTCGTTTAATTTTTTTTTTATTTTGAGTGACCTATATAATATTGTTGGGATAGGTTATTAAAAGTTGATTAATATTGTTGGGATAGTTAATTTAAATGTTGATGGCAGTTTCTGAGGGCCAATTTAATGATCTTGTCGAAGAATTAGAATTTCTTAAAAGAGAAAGAGACAACCAACGCCAAACTAAGGAAATAAATAAACTACTTCTCTCGGAACTAAAGAAAATTTTAAGTGCTGAGGTGTTTGGTCTAGTTAAAGAGCAACTTAGTTCTCAGTGGGGTCGATTAAAGCGCGTTGAAGCAACTGACGCTATTCTGACGGAATATTCAAAAGCCGTCCAGAACTTAAGAAATCGACATACTAAAGAGTATGTCAAGCCATACTCATACATTCTGCAAGCTGCAGAAGTGGCTGAAAATCAAGTAGACCAGTTGACCTGTGAGCTCAACAAAAGCTTGTCAGCACAAAAAGTTTTGAGAGAAAAACTTGAATAATCCTCTGTACCGGTTTGCCAGAAAAGTCTCTTGAAGGTGTTTTAAGCATCATCGCCAATTAAACCTTTTGGAAAACTTGTTAGTAAGGGAGTAAAAACCCCAATACATAAAAGAGGAGACTAAAATTTGGCACAAGAGTTCCTAAAGATCATTTAAAAATAAAAATGTCGTACGAAAACATTTGGAAGGTTGTTGCTCGCGTCATCCCTCAATTCTCTGGACTCCGGACCCCTGATTTATCGACAAGGGTCTACGAGTTCCTAAATGCTTGCCAGTTAGGTTTTAAATGTTTGGAGAAAAAAAATGAGGAACTAAACGTCTCCTTATTGACCACCAATTTAACTGGCGACGCATTTCAGCTTATAAGAGGGAACCCCATAAAGAATCATGCACAGTTAGAGTCACTAATCAAAAGTGCATATTTGCAAGTGACCACTGTAGAAACAGTTATGGGAGAGATGAAGCAGTCACTTCAACTTGCAAATGAGGACATTCACGCCTTCGCAAGGCGGCTAATTCATCTTCAGGCTAAAGCGTTGGAGATAATCAACTACTTTGCCAATGAGTCGGTTGGGTTAATAAAAGAGTAGAAAGGATCCGTGGTAGTGACTTTAAAAAGGGGTCTGCAAGATCCATGCTTAACATAGTATATTCTGACGACAAGAGAGGAGGACCTCCAAAAATTGGCGGACATGGCAACAAAAATGTCTCTTTTAACAACACCAAAGTTTCCACAACTCACTACGCAACAAATAAATGGTATTCCAAACTCGTACCTTCACAAATTCCATTTAACCAACATCCATCACAGTCAGAAAACCAATTCCAACCTTCATTTAACCAACTTCTTCCAAACCAAATGAACGACCAAACGTTGCTTGATTATTCGTCAAATCAGAATTCCGCCCAGGTTTATAGCCAACAGGCCACGAGATCAACGAAAGACTTCAAAGTTAAATGCGGCTTCTGTGGTAAGGTTAACCACACTTACGCAGAATGTCGACAGAGGAAGAGCACACCTTATTGTGAAATATATTCTTCATATGGACATACCAAAGATGTGTGTTCAAAACCAAGGGTCTTTGCTGTTCGAACCCGTGAAAAATGTCTTTGGTGTGCTTGAATTGGGCACCCTGAATAAAAATGCTATGCCAAAACAAACTATATGGCTTAACAAAACCAGGGAAACGGGAGAGGGTCCAGCCGAGACAACTGAGCTGCGTCCTTAAAAATCTACAACCCGACAAATCACAAACTAATCAAAAAAAAAAAACAGGCAAACGTGAAAGAGGCAAGTCAAAACAACTGAACTGCGACCCAAAATTTCAGCAGGCCGAAAACAAAAAATGTTCGCAACAAAATTTCTCACCTCAAAATATGAATCAATAATTCGCGAAGGTAGAAAATGGAATTTTTGTTTGCGAACTATAACTCTGCATTAACAACACGACATCAGCCAACAAACAAACTAAAAAATATATACATTTTAAGTGGCGGAAAAACTTCCCCCTCTTTGAATGGCTAACGATGATAAACTTTTTATTTTTGACTACTTGTTCAAAAATAACACAAAACATACAAAAAGCCAAAAAAATCATATTAAACAGTTTCAATTATTTAGTTGCTACCATTAGTCGGTTGATAAATAAAGGGCTTATTTGGAAAGCAAAAATAAACTTAGTCCAGGAAAGCGATGTATATGTAGAGCTACCTATGCCATTAGCTAAAAGGGGAAAAGTTTTAGTTCTAGTAAGCACGGGAGCCAACACCAGTTAACTAAAACTGAGTGTTTTAAAAGATATACAAAATATATGCAGGAAAGAAAAAAAAGTATTAGGAGGAGCTTTTGGCGGTTATAGAGTAACGTAAGGGACAGTCAGAGCAAACATATTTTTATCAAGAACATGCACAGCAAAATAGAATATTGTAGGCGACAGGTATGGTATCCCAGTCGATGGTATCCTAGGTCGGGATATACTTTGGAATCACTCCGTCATCGATACAGTTACCAAAAAGCTAAAAAAAATTAATACGAATAAATCAGTAGTCTCTGAGTATCCTCTTACGCATTGGTTTGAGCATAATAACACTCAATGCATGATAAGCAAAGCACGTTTAGAAAAACGGGATATAAAAGCCCGTACACAAATGGTTGTAACGAGAAAACTGCCATCGAAAACCCCTGAAATTTTAGTATACTCACAAGAAATTTACCCAGGCATATATTTAGTCAACAAAGTGAATGACGAAAAGATACAAGTTCCAATATTGAATGCTACAACGTCAAATTTTTACCTTAATGAAAATTTTATTCCAAACTTTACAAATTTCAATCACTTTAAAATCTTAGGTAGTAACCTCTCAAATATTTATAACATTCATAGCTCAAAATCATCATCTAAAAGAATAGAGTCACTGCTAAGGGCATTCAAACTAGATCCGACGTTCAACAAGGATTTTTCTTATTTATACAGACGTTCTTTCCCACAAAATACCTGTGAAAACGGACCAAGGGCCAATCAATCAAAAACAGTACAGACTACCTCAAGTTGCTAGGTATGAAATAAGTTCACAAGTCAAAAAAAATTCTTGACGATGGTGTTATTACTACCAGTAAATCACCATTGAACTCCCCTCTTTTAGTTGTTCTTAAAAAATCAGGATCTGACTGACAAAAGAGGCGGAGGATTGTAGTTAAATTCCGAAAATTGAACGAGGTAACAATCAAAGACGTTTTTCCTCTGCCAAGAATAGAAGATAAACTGGACCAGCTAGGAAATTGTCGGTATTTTACTACTCTTGATTCGGTCAATGAATATCACCAGGTGCTCATAGACGAAAAGGATCGAAAAAAAACCGCTTTTAGTAAAAGCCTTGGTCACTACGAATTTAACCAAATGCCTTTTGGACTTTCAAGAGCACCCGCTACTTTTCAAAGAATAATGAATAACATTTTGACGGGGCTCCACGGTATTGATTGTTTCGTGTACCTTGACAACATAGTGATTTATTCTAGGAACTTAGAAGAGCATAGCCGAAAATTAGTCAATGTTTTTGGTAGGCTTCGGGAGAATAGGTTAAAACTTAATACAGACAAATGTAAGTTTCTTTGCAGGGAAGTTGATATCTAGGGCACATCTGGCTCTGAAGAAGGCGCGCGACCAGACCCGCCCAAAACTAGTTGCGTAACAAATTTCACCAGACCCAAAAATATCAAGGAAGTCCAATCCTTCTTGGGATTTGTTAGCTATTATGGAAAGTTCGTTCCGCATTTTGCAGCAATAGCTTCTCCAATAAACTAACTCCTGAGAAAGAATACGCCATTTAAATTGACGGCCGAATGCCAAGAGGCTTTTGAAAACCTCAAAAAGGCGGTAACAAATCAACCTGTTATAATTAACCCCGATTTTTCCAAGACATTTAACCTAACAACCAACACTAGTGGTGACGCGTTGGGAGCTGTTTTGTCACAGGGGAAAGTGGGTGAAGACAGGCCGATTGCCTGAACGTACTTGTTAGATCGTTCCTTCACGGTTTATACTGATCATCAACCGCTTAAGGGAGTCTTTCATGTGAAAGATCCCACAGCTCGTCTGATCAGGTTCCATCATAAGCTTTCGGAGTACGATTATAAAATCGAATACAAACATGGTATTAGTATTAGTCGTATACCTCAAATAAACCAAGAGGAGCATTGTCTGGCAATAACTCGGGCACAAGCATCTAAGAATCTCTTTTTAATTTCGCCAGCTCAACGAAACCAAACAAACAAAAATCTACCTAAACTTAAAGACGAAAAACCCAAATCCCCTGAATTGTTAACAGACCGGAAAGATATCTAAACGGTGTTAAAGTATTTTCATAATTCAGCACTCGGAGGTCATCAAGGGTATAAGAAAACGCTGGCTCGTATTAGACAAGAATTTAAATGGAAATGTATGTCCAAGGACGTTAAAAGTTTTGTTAAAAATTGTCCACAGTGCCAGCAGAAGAAGTGTACTCCCACTAATAAAATGCCCATGGTGATAACTGACACTCCAATCTACCTTTTGACAAGGTTTATATGGACATTGTATGTGGTCTTCCCCTGTCTTATTCGGGAAACAGGTATATTTTGACTTTTCAGGATGACTTAGCCAAGTTCATGGACTGTGCGGCTCTTCCTGATATGGAAGCTTCGACAGTGGCTAGAGTCTTTTACGAACAAATTGAGACAAGATACAGATTTTCAAAGATACTCGTCACTGATAATGGTGCAAACTTCACGTCAACAAATTTTTCGCAGACATGCAAGTTACTAGGCGTGAAGAAACCAAGCCAATGCTTCATTGGAGCGAAGTCATAGACCCCTAGCCTTTGTTGAGAAACCCCGCAAAGAAAAATAAATTTTCCCATTTCAAATAATTTCAACAGGTGATGTGAATACGGCAGCAAAATTAAAAGGGTCCACAACAATCAATTAAAGGTTTTTTTTCATTACAACCATTTAATGCCAACAAAGACACACCAAAAGGAAAATTAAAAAGAAAAAAAACAAAAACCAAATATGTATTATTTTTTTCTTCAACAAAATTTTTTTAACAATTTGTATCCTTCTTTTCAGTATTTATCAAGGGAAAGCAAGGGGAATTCAATTGTTCATCTATTTTTTTTTTTAAATTTTTAATCATATAAATTTAAAAGTATTTCATATTAAATATTAAACATTAAGTATTAGTTGTCAACGGCCTTGGCTCCGATAAAGCATCGCTTCCCGTGAGATCAGCGAAATCAAGCATCGTTGCGCGTGGTTAGTGGAAAGATGGGGGACCGTCTCGAAACCAACTGCGTGCTGTTGACATGTGTTATGTGTTTTCTGTTTTTCCGTCCTCCCTCTATCTTCTGTTCTGTCCTGTATCAATGTCGTCTTGTGTGTTGTCTTTGTAATTGTCTGAGCCGATGGCCTCAGCAGCCAGTGCTCATAAGTGTCTCTGCTTCGTAGATTTATCTACGGAGCAGATCAATATGTAATGTAATGTAATGTTAAGTATTAGTCAGGTATTACAGTAAACACAAAAAAAATTTCAACTTATATTGTTTTGAAATAACTCTTTATATGTTAATTATTAACATCTACCCCGGGCAGTCACAGAAACCCTACAAGATGACATCGTTACAAGAGAATTCACCGGTAGCGTTCGAAAGGGTAGAACACCCGGTCTTCTATAGTGATACTTGGACAATATTAACAAGGTTCACACCGATTGACTACGAAATGGTGATTCAAATGGTGGAGAAGTGTGACAGAAGACTAGAAAATATGTGCAGCAGCATTCCGGATGTCGACAGCCTTATTGTCGCTTGATAGTCCAAGAGACGGAGACAAATTTAATGAACCTTCAGCAAACTGCAAATCGCTTGAGGAGATTAATACACTCCAATCGTCAAAAGCGTGCACTGGATTTCGTCGGAGGTTTTTCGAAATGGGCTTTCGGAACGATGGAGAGCGAGGATGCTAGGGAGCTCTACAATCAGCTGGAATTCCTCCATAAAAAGGATGAGGAATCGTTCCAATTAAAGCACCGTCAAATGACAGTCATGAAATCAAATTTCGACACATTGAGCAAGCCTATAGCTCAACTGGCAGAAGAGAAAGAAAATATCAGATGTGGGAAATCTAAGTGAGACTTTTCTTGAATATAGTTAAAACACAAACAAGGAAGTCTCAAGTTGAAGATAAGAAGCCAAGCCAATGCAATGACATCAGTGATTACATCAAAAATAATGGGAATCCAAAATCAACAAGCCCTGGAGCTTTCAATAGTAGATGATCTCTACAAAAATAAACTCCATCCTTTTTCCTGGACGAAGGTAATATTACTGACTTGCTAAGAAGCATCCCCTTCAAAGGAGGGCTGCCATTCGAGAGCATCATACAATCAGCGGCCTAAACAACAGTCTTTACAACTCAGGGAAACCTGCTTGTGAAAGTAACGCTTCCACTACCAGACTCTTTGCGCTACAACATACACAAAGTGTACGCCATGCCAACAGGGTAAGACGTACGATGAGATATGGTCATCGACACAAAGTTCGAATACATCGCGGAATCTGATAACCACGATCATTTTGTAATGCTGAATGATGAACAGTTTTTCCGATGCTGGCGTGTGACAATAGGAGATACGACAAAAGATAAAGCAGTATGCCGACATGAAAGCCATCCAACACGCAGCTACGTCTAATGTTATATGTAAATACTCTGCAGTTCCAGCCAGCAAAGGAATGTTCCTGAAGATGACAGCTACGAACGAGTGGCTATTTAAAGTTAGGGATACCTTCGTTTTGAACTTGAAGTGTGCCAACCAGCAATACACCGCCACTCTCAATGGTTCAGGAATCCTTGAAATAGAGTTGCCATGCGAAGCCAGTGCCAAGGGATTTAAGCGGTTTTACGAGTATCACTCTGAGGCCTCGACCGAATACAAACAACCAATGGTGGACCACTCTGAACTTGTGCAAGCATTACCAGCAAGCTTGGTTCCAGCCTAAGAAGCATCTACACCAAAACTTCTTCCCATACGGATCGGAAATCACAAACATTTTTCCAACGACCTCAATATTGGAAAAAAGAGTATAGAAGAGCTGGAAAAAGGTTGGAACCTACTGAATGCAGAACGTAGAGCGGCAGATTAAGATTGGGAGTTATCAGTACACCGTTATTCCATATTGTCGATGGTCACTTTGGGAGCAGTTGCTGTCATTGTCATAATTCTAGTCCGTTGTTTTCCATCCAGATCAAAATTCATACAGTCCACCAGAACAAAAACACCATCACTAATAAGTATACCACTTCGTGAGCTGAATGTTAACCAAATGCCAAAGAGACGTGCCCCTGCAACACCGCGCACCCAAACAAACAACAGTACAGCAGTCTTGGTGTTGGGCTAAAACAAATTTATATATAAAAAAACAAATAAAATAATTAATTCCTCCATTATAATATTTTGTGTTAAAATAAATAAATAAATAATGAAATAATTAATAATTAAATTAAATAATATTTTGGGTTAAAAAAAAACAGTAAATGTATATATATATATATATGCACTTCAAACTTTAATTTTTATAAAAAAAAATAATAATAAAAATTAAAATAATTAATTTCTTTATTATGTATGGATAAAACAATAAAATAAAAATATTTTGTATTCAAATAAAAAACAAAACCAAAAATATATATTACATACTCATTCATATTTTTTTTAAATCTTTGAAAAAAGGTATGTATACTTTAAATTTAAATTTCTAAATTTTAATGTGAAAAAAAAATAATAATAGTATTGATTCATTATTTTTTTTATCAAAATAAAACTTGAAATTTTGCTTTGAAGAAAATTAAAAATTATTATTAAATTACAGTTAAAAAAATGTAAGAAATAATTACTTACAATTAAATAAAGAAAAACGACCCAGTTCTGGAGACCTGGCTTGAACTTCCTAAGGGGGGAGGGATGTTATGCCCATATTGCATCACCCAGAGCTGACCCGCTTCACTTTATTATATTAATAAAATAATGCATAACAGCAGCTTTGTGTCACACTTAATGTGACACGACATTTTTCTCTACCTGGTTTATAGAATAATTTTGCTCCGTAGTCTTCAATAATGGCTTTCCATCTTTTTAAATTTAAATTTGGGTTTTTCTCTGAAATACAATAGGTCAAACTTTGGTGATCCGTATATGGTTAGATCAGCTATTCCGTATATATAATTACGTAATATTTGTAATGCCCATACTATGGCTAATATTTCAATCTCATTCGTGGAATATCCGTCCTCAGTTTCATTTAAGGTTCTACTCAAAAAATAAATTGGTTTATTAAATTGACTAAGTACTGCTCCAAATGCTTTATTGGATGCATCTGTAGTTAGTTCAAAGGGGTTGAAATAGTTGAACTGTTTCTTTTAATGAGTTCTTTAATTTATTTACGGCTTCTATTGCCGTTTCATCTAATTTTATTTCGATTTTCTCGCTCATTATAGCGGTTATTTTACCATTATCGCTTCTAAGTGGTTTGTAAGTGGTTTGCTTATATATGCGTAATTCTTTATAAATGTCCTATAATATCCTGTAAGTACTAAGAAACTTCGCAATTTTTTTTTTATTTCTAGGTATTGGAAATCCTTCTATAGTTTTAATTTTACCGGGATTAGTACATATCCTATTATTTTTTATTACGTGTCCTAGGTATTCTACCTCTGTTTTGAAAAAAATTACTTTTTTCATCTGAAATTTTGAGTCTTGCTTTATTTAAAGCCGCAAATACTAATTCTATATGTTGTGTTCTAGTTTTAAATGGTCCTTTCTTAAATTATTTACCTGAGTACAATTTCCTTCAATAGAGTAGTTGTCATCTTCATCTTAAGTGTATGTATAGTCATTCTTCAGTGTGTTCTTGTTGACACGTTGCTGCTTAAATGGTGTTGCCTTGTTGTAGGTTCTCACTTGACCCGAATTTTCTAGGTCTCGTTTGACTGTATGTTGATTGTAGAATTGCTGTCTCTGCTGCGGTTAAAATCTGCGTTGAGGTTGTAAAGTTCCTCGATTATCAACTTCCATCGGTATATTTTGTTGACTTCTGAATGGATTTCTGCTTGCATTATTTTGTTGCATATAATTATTATTTCTGTTCACTGAATTTATATTATTTATATTATAATTGTGCCCATGACTTATGTTAAGACGTCTTTCATGTTTTTCCTCATGATTTTGTCTTCACTGAAGTTTTTTACGATGTGCATGTTTCTATAGTTATTGTCATGCTCTATTTTTCTTGCTATTGCGAAAGCTTGTTCCAGATCTACGATTGTTGCTGTGTATAACGTTCCTTTAGTAAAATGGTCATTTATTTCATAAATAAATGTTCCTTTGTGATTTGCCAAAATATTTGCTGCATTGCCTTCGATTATGGATTTCACTATTGTAAGTGCTGCGGCGTATTTGGAGTGAGTTTGAATTTTTTTTTATACTATCCATCAATCTAGTAGCTTCTTCTCTCCAAAGTCTATAGTTTGCTTTTTCTCCGTTAAATTCTTTTAAACTTTTAAAAGCATTACCATTTTCGTTAGTAGTGGTAACTTCTGTTAACACTGGAACATTGGTTGGTACAACAGTAATTGTTATATTTATGGTTTGGATTTTATTGACAAAATCATCATTTAATCTGTCCTGCTTATGCAGTGGGTTTTTTAATATGGAATTTTCTTCTGATAATTTTTTATTTCTTTCTTCGACTATCTGTAGTCTTGCTAAGATATCTGCAATCTTCTGATTCATTTTTTATTTTATTATTTATTTGTTTTAATTTAAATTTATTGGTTGTATAAGGCTTAATACTTATGTTGATACTACCTAAATTCTCAAGCTCAATTATATTGATGCAACTTGATATTTTTGTCACTGAATTAATTTAACCCGAAAAGCTTTATTCGTATGTAGATACACGTTCCGTAGTTTTTTTTTTATTTTCAGTCACTGAATATTATATTGAGTTAATTACTTTCAACACTATACTCACATAGAATTAAATATTTGTCTTCCGTCCTTCAAAGATTTCACTGAATTGATTTTGCACTTTAAAGTTTTTATTTGTTTAAAGTTTTCCTAGTGAAATTTTACACCTTAATTTGGTCAGCCCGTGGAATATAGAGATATACTAAATTCCTCCTGGCAAGATCGCCAATTAATGAACAAGCAACACTTTGTTTTTAAAATAATTAATTAATGAGCTGATGCTCTTTATTTCACACAAAATATCTCATTCATACTAATAATGAAAATACTTAACGTAAGAAATAGTAGCTAAGCAACAGAACGAATCGATATCATTAAGAGTGAGGATATCTTCCATAGGGCTCTATATTTATATAAATCTTAAATCTATGTGAAAAGAGAAAGATAATTACATACTTGTGTATGAACATGTGGTATCTTTTGCTTTCCCTTGTTTTTCTTATATTATTTTATTATGCTTCGTCATCATTTATTATAAATCTTAAATCTATGTGAAAAGCGATAGATAATTATATACTTGTGTATGAACATGTGGTATCTTTTGCTTTTCTTTGTTTTTCTTATCTTATTTTATGATGCTTACTCATCATTTCTTATTTATTTAGTAATGATCATTAAATCGCCCGAGATTGATATATTTTTTTTATTTTCTTTTTTTTGTATTTATTTTTTTTTAAACGCAGAGGCAGCAGCACTCCGCGGCTTCACTCTCTCACCGTGCACCCGTGTGGTGGCTTCGACGGGCAGATCGACACAGATGGTTAAATAATATTTCTTCAAAATTTTGTCTTCGTGAAGCCTGTGCAAAAAAACGAGGGGGGGTTGGTGGTTCTATCCAAGAATCATAATTATACCAACATTTGATCATAATTCTGCAGTTTTTGGCATTTTTTAAGGAAATTCGAAAAAAAAATTAAAATTATAAAAAGTGGGTTTGATAAATTTCATTTTCCTCGAAAACTAGAACACAAACAGTCATCTGGTTTTCATTGTTCGATTGAAAATTAATAGACATAACAAGTACTTAAGCAAATTTAATACAAATATTTTAAACTTTGAATTTTAAATTTTTTTTTCCCAAAATCTCGAGTTTGAAGTTAGTTTTTCAAGAGGTACTAAAAGACATTATTTTATCAAAAAACGGGATGATAGAAGAGACTAACGGCCTAAGCGGAAGGATAAAGACCCCCTCCCTTGATAAAATAAGCTTGTATTTAGTCGCTTTATAGGATTGCGTTATTAATTTGCAGCACCAAACTATCGTATTTTTGCCTAGGTTTGAGGGCGTCTGGCACCCTTTTTGCCCCGCCCAAAATGTCTGGCAATAGGTATACTTTAAATATAATTACTTCAATTGCTCATATAACGAAATTCAGCTTTGCACTAATGACGTCGATGCTTCATTTTTTGACGTCTTTACGGCTTAGCCCAAACGCCCTAGCTGATAACTGACAGATGCTGATTTTATTGATCCTTAAATCAAGTTTTACAAAGCAGTTTATACATTTTCCATGCGCTAATGACGTTTTAAAAACGTTTACCAGCTCCGCGAATATTTCTTAATGATTACAAATTAAATCTTGTTATATATAGTAATAGTTCAAATTAAGTTCTTGTCAAAAACTATACATAGGTTGAACTGAACAAATCAAAAAATGCGTTTTGACAAAGGTACTCGCTATCAACTGAAGATTCCAAGTGAGTTACCGGGACGAAACGTCAATTTTTGGTGGATTTAAAGGCCGCAGAAAGCTATTTTGAATCAATAATTCAACAAAGTCTAAAATTTGTGATGGGTCTTCTCTTTTTAGTTATTTTTAAATATTATTTTTTCTTACAACGTAGTATATAGAGTTTGTATTAAAACCTTCAATTTATTTAACTTAGTCTGGCCCCGGACTTAACATCTTTCTTCCCAACTTAATGATTTCAAAATTAATCTTTTTATATATAGTTAAAATTCACATAAAGTGTTTGTCAAAAACTGTACATATGTTGAACCAAAGAATATAGAATGACCAAGAAGTCGCATCTCATATAAATGTTTGTACTGAACATTTTTGTGTGGCGGGTTGTGATATCACGACCCGCTCTCTTAGTTTGTACTTTCCAAGAAAAATTTTCCATTCCTACTCTCAGAGCTTCCATACAAATGTCCAATAAAAAACAACACACAGTGACAAAGCCAAACACCCCTTATCCCTTTACTTTTGGTCTACACTATAAAATGTTAAGATAAATTCCAATATCACTTGGTTGGTCATCTGTGCGGAATAGGGGTGTAGGGAGGGTGAGGATGACGCTGGCAAGAACGACTTAATATACCGGCACATGTGTATGTTAATATCCTGTTCTCGGTGAACGACGACGATGAGGATCGACGATGATGGCAAAAAACTGGCGGACAAGCCGTCGCCGTTGTATTTTTTATGATGAAATTTCAATAAAAAGGAAATTAAGGTGCAACTCGAAATTAGACTTGTTTGAATGTTGGCACTATAAGCGAAATGCGAACATTGGTAAGCAGGTTTATGTACTTTTGGGTTATTTTCTTGATTAATATATTCTTACTAATGACTTTTGATTTTAGTTCTTTTTAGAAACTAAACTGTATGATTGTAAATGTGCGTACTTCAGAGTTTTCAATCGATTTATGTTTTAACTTTTAATTGTCCGACGAGAGTAGATATGTAAAATAGCTTTCAGCAGAATAATTTAAACGTCACTTTATTTCTTTAAAAAATGTGAAAGGGCACAATTTTTTTAAATCGTAGGCACGGCGAGTACGTTAACTCAGGCGATACAAAAAATAATAACGGGTTTTTGTAGAGCTGTTTAATACAAGCATTTTTGTCCACGGGGTGGGGGATGGATGGGCGGGAGAGACAATGTTCTAAAAAAACACACTTAAAATTAAGTATTTGTTACGTCTGTAAATTCTTAATCGAACATTGAAAACTAGTTGTTTTGTGTTCTAGTTTTCGAGTAAATTGAAATTTTTCCAACTTACTTTTTTTATAATTTGTTTGGTAGCAACCTGATCCTGCTTTTACATATTTCGGGGATATTATTGGCGCCTGAAAATAACAGCAAAGTCCTTTAGACAGACTGAATAAAAGCATTTTTTACTACCTGATGTGCAATTTTCTACTAAAAGCACTTAAGGTGGAAAATATATACAGAGAAATAACGGCAATATAAACAATATTGCGTTTTTACTTTTTTTCAAAGCTAAATGTCTGTCCTATTATATATTTTTACATTAAGTAATAAAAATAAATAAATAAATAAAGAAGTCAAACTCAAAATATTTACAAAATTTTCTTTTATTATTTGTTGCTCCTGTTAATATTTTTATTGAAAAATGAAAACCAGATGATTCTATGAATACTAACAAGTCTTTGAGAAAATTGGAAATTACCAAGATTACATAGGTAGGTACATTAAGTTAACGGCCTTATAACAATTAAATTCTTTGAATTTAAGGAAACTGCTTATGCTTAGGGGAATTTTTTTTTTGAGCTTGAAGTCAATTTTTTCAAAAGCTACTGAATAAAAGAACTTAATTTAAAAAAAAAAAGATACTAAGAAAGAGTTTCTATCTTTCAGAAATACAATTCCTTATTTTAAATGTTTCAGTTGTTTTTTGATAATTGTTTTTTTTTGTGTTTAAGTCATTTTTAAAAACTAACACTCCTTCCTAAACGGGAAGAGTAAGAACCCTCCTCCTTAAGTAACCGTTATTTTAATTTTTTTTTCCTATTTTAATGTTTTTTTTTAGTAAATTGCAGTTCTAAATAAATTTAATAAAAATATTATAGGTACTCATAGAATAATCTTATTTTCAGTTGTTTGGGCAATATGCCTTTATTATTAGGTTACGTTAAAATGGAAAATTTTAAATTTAATTCAATAAAAATAATGAGCAAAAAAATGAAACACGACAATTCTTATTTTTTTTATTTTACACAAGGACGTTTATTATTATTTTTGGTTTTGTTTTGACATTTCTTAATTGTCATTTTGACAGATGAGATTTTTAGTTTGCCAAGTGTTGGCGTTCAGGCGTTGACTATTTGGGCTGGAACCAACATTCTTCCCGGGCGAAAATCATGTTATTGATGACGTAGTTGAAGAAGATTGAAGATCGTGTTGTTGTTTGTTTTCATCGGAGAACATGAAACGATACAAAATTATTAATATTTGTATACATAATAAAATATTTAAAATCTCATTATATCAATAAATTCGTACTACAAAAATATACATGAAGACAAAATTGTTTATTCGAGATCGCCTCCTTGTGGTCTGGCCTTTACACACTTGGTGTGAATTTCTCTACCATTTGCTTGAGTTGGCAAAAAAAAAACAACAACAAGTCAGCCATCCTTTTCTTGATGAATGGAAATTTCCCTGAATTACAGCGTTGGTTGTAATTTATGTTCAAGTGAAGTGGTTAAAGTTGTGATTTTGTTTGTTTTGTTTAAATTGTGTTTTCATTGTAGAAAATGTCGACAGCCTATATCCAGCGAATGCACAAAATTCAGGTAAGTCGATTTATGTATTATTTCATTTAAAATTATGTGTAATTCATTTAATGTAGTTAATTCGTATTTACATGATAATTTGTTTGTGATGGGTGTCTTAACCCGATGTTATCGATATTTGTATCTTTATTGTTATCGATATTTTTTTATGATCTGTTGATTAATATTTTTTTGTTTTTCGATGTTTTTGGTAGATTTTTGATGAAAATATATTTAAATTATTTAAATAAGTTGGTTTTGAAAATATTTTATGTTTTCAAGAATATATATTTTTTTTTTTGAAAATATTCTTCTGAATTTAAAAATATTAAGCGATTTAATTTTAAGTGATTTAGATTTGAGATAATTTTACATTACAATGGCGAATAAATTTCTTTGCTTGTGTTTGATTGCGTGTTTTGATTGAAATGAGCAAATTTATTTAAGATTAAATTCGATTGTGCATTAATTAAAATTTCTTCGGTTTAGTTTGCGTGTTTTCGTAGAAAATGAGCAAAATACTTTCTTTTAAGTCGTGATGTGAATTCATTTTCGATAGCGTAGAGTGCTATGATCGGCGATGATCGAGTGACAGTGTGAATAATTTGTGATTATTATGTGTGTTAATGTATGATTATGAAGCTGTATGTGTGTGTGGATATATGCGTTATGCTGATGGATTTGTTGTATGTTGATGTATGATGAAGATGTATGTGTGTGGATATTGGCGTTATGCTGATGGATTTGTTGTATGTTGATTGTTGTTGATTGGTAAGGGGCAAAGTTTCGTTATTGGCCTTTTGAATTCTGCTTGTTGGGTCTTTAATTTAACAACTCGTGTCAAATTGTCTTGACCGGCATATGTTTCCAGAATCCGACCCAAGTTCCATTGTGCTGGAGGAAGACGCTCATCTTTTATAAGCATCAAATCTCCGATTTTGTCTTATGGTTGAGGCTTGAGCCATTTTGGTCTCTGTTGAAGTCGTGATAAGTATTCACTTTGCCAGTGTCTCCAAAAGGTTTGTAAATTCAACAGGAGATTTTTCCACCGATCTGTGTAACTTATTTTCTCAATTATCAGATCCGGTTCTGGAACAGTGTGCATTTCGACGCCAATCAAGAAATGAGCGGGAGTCAGCGCTTGAAAATCATCGGGGTTTTCCGTAAAAGGGCACAGAGGCCTCGAATTTAAACACGCTTCGATTTGAGTCAGAAGTGTGGAGAGTTCCTCAAAGGTGAGTGTCCCATTGCCGACGATTCTTTTCAAGTGGTATTTAACACTCTTTACTCCAGCTTCCCATAATCCTCCGAAGTGGGGAGAAGCAGGTGGAATGAAATTTCACTTAGTTCCATTAGATGCTAATAACTCCGCGATTTCTTTCCAATCATGGCAGGCAGCATTCAGCAGACGGTGCAGTTCCTTTTCAGCACCTTTGAAATTGGTACCACAGTCGCTGTAGGTTTGACTACAAATTCCTCGACGTGATGTAAAACGGTGAAATGCTGCAAGAAAAGCTTGAGTGGTAAGATCGCTTACTGCTTCGAGGTGGATTGCCTTTGTCGCAAGGCAAACGAAAATAGCTAAGTAGCCTTTATATGACTTCGCACCGCGCCCTTTCCAAGCTCGAATGCTTATTGGACCAGCATAGTCAACTCCGGTATGCGTAAATGGTCTGGACATCATGACTCTAGCTGCTGGTAACTCGCCCATAAGTTGAAGCATTGGTTTAGTCCGAAACCGAAAGCAAATAGTGCACTTATGGATACAGTGCTTAACCGATCGCTTGGCTTGAAAAATCCAATACCGTTTCCTGAGAAATCCCATCATCAGCTGAATGCCTCCATGCAAAGTCCTTTCGTATGCATCTCGAATGATCAGTTTGCTCAGATGGTGGTTTGATTCCAAAATGATTGGATGAAGTTGATCATATTGCAGATTGGCATTTTCCAGACGCCCACCAACGCCATTTCTCGAGATTTCCCAACACCTTCTGGAAACATTTCGGACTGGGCAAGACGAATAAGTTTTAAATTGGATTCGAAGATCTCTGCTGGCGTAATTGGCCCGGATCTGCAATCGAAGGAATCCATCAGGTCAGATTTGTGTTGAGCTACAGAAATTCGTAGATTGTGTTTAAATCGTAACAAGCACGCAGCTATTCTTATGAGTTTGTTTATTTCAGATGACCGATTTAACAGATTATTGATTGGAGTTACTCTGCATTCGCTGTGTAGATTAATCGAAGATGTTTTTTTCTTCAACATGGAGAACTTGACAATTTGAGGTGGGCTGAGACGGGAACGAAAATTCCCACGACTTTCATAAAAAGTCCGGACCACTCCACCAAAGTGAATTGTTGAGTAAAGCCGATGGTAAAACACCTCTGGACACCAAATCTGCGGGATTGTGCTGAGTAGGAATATGATTCCATATTTTAATCGACGTAAGACGTTGAATGTCCCCAACACGGTTCCGGACAAAGATTTCCCACCTAGTCGGTGCTCCTTGAATCCAAGAGGGGGTAATCATCGAATCAGTCCAAGCGTATATCTTGACCACTTTGTGATTTAAAGTTTTGACGACGTAATCGAGAAGTTTGGCCAACATAACAGCTCCACATAGCTCCAAACGAGGAAGACTCAATGATTGTACTGGAGCAACCTTGGATTTTGCGATAAGCAGATTCATTTGTACTTCATTTTGTTAGTTTGTCACTCGTAAATAGACTGCAGCTCCGTATTCTTTTTCCGACGCATCGCTAAACCCATGAAGTTCTGCTTCAACCAAATTATCATCTGTTTGAACCCACCTTGGAAATTGGATCTTATTGATGAATTTCAAGTCTTCTTAGAAACCCGTACAGTGTTCCAGAAACGATGGATCAATAATTTCATCCCAAGTGATCTTTTTCGTCCACAGTTGCTGCATAAACATCTTCGCCAGGGCAATGCATGGAGCAATCCATCCCATGGGATCAAACAAGCGTGCTATCGTAGATAGAATGAATCATTTGGTCGGATTCGGATTATCCAGCGAACTGTAACGAAAAGAGAATTTATCGGCAGAAGGAAGCCAGTGGACACCAAGCGTCTTAGCTCGCTCTACATCATCGGAAGGCACAGCGAAAGTAGATTCCTGCTCTCCTGGAGGAATGCCAGGCGAGGCAACTTATGGGCGAGTTACCAGCAGCTAGAATCATGTTGTCCAGACCGTTTACGCATACCGGAGTTGACTATGCTGGTCCAATAAGCATTCGAGCTTGGAAAGGGCGCGGTGCGAAGTCATATAAAGGCTACTTAGCTATTTTCGTTTGCCTTGCGACAAAGGCAATCCACCTCGAAGCAGTAAGCGTACAGTAATATGCATAGCGAATAGATGCAAGTTTAAAAACGCAGTTGAAATTCGTTTACACCCTATTTTGCTAAATTAAATTTCTAAAGTGCGCGAACTTGAACTACTAAAATAATAAACTAACATAAAATATATAAATATCGCCACTTCGTCCAGTGAAAATTTATATTTTTTAAGTTTTTAAACTTTCTATACTTTGAAGTTTTAATTATTTCTTATACCAAGTCAATTTCACGTACCTACTACTACATACGAATAAATACAATGACTACACGTTCGAAGGCAGCTATACAACAAACATCTCTACATGCACCATCACCAACAAGACTGGACTCTCAATCAACGGTCTCTATCTCTAAGCAAATCTCTACACCTCCACCATCCCACACCATTAATTCCCCAGCTGCAACAGCTCTTAAAAACATCAAAACCACCTCTAGTGCTGAATCCAATCTCACGCTGAAGGAACTTGAGAAACGCCTCAACAGACACACCGACATGATTATAAATCGTATTACGGAAGAGCTTTCAAAAATCCGCTCTGAACTCTTTGCGAGATTAGAGAAAACTGAAGCTAAATGGTCAGAGAAAATTCAAAAAGTAAATACAACAATAAAGGAAATTGTAAGCCGCGTTGAATTAATCGAAGCCAGCGCAGCTGACGCACTCACTCTTGACAACAAGCTGATAAGTACAAACAAAGCGATTGCAGACGTTGTGCATAGAGTAGATCAAATTGATGCAAATTCACCTGACGTGCGTGAGCTTAATAGCAAGCTTTTATGTCTCCAACAACAGATCGACACCGCAGAGAAGAAAGAAATTGCCGCGGATGCTATCTTGTTTGGACTTCCATGTCTGCCTGCTGCCATCGCTTTTTAATCAACTGTGTACGACAGCCAAATGCAAAACTCCTACCCTGAAAAATGTTTTCCGCTCTCGCACACGAAAAAATAAGAGTACGGCTTCGCCACCTATCATTATAAAATTTAATAGTGTGCAAGAGAAGAACTCCACACTGAAGTGCATTACTGCCTACCGAAAACTTCAACAGCGTCATCAACTCTCACTGCGTGATTTTGGTATAGAGTCCGAAAATGCATGTTTCTTAAATGAAAGCCTTTCCAAAAACACCCGCACTCTGCTTCGCCATGCAATTCGTTTAAGAAATGATTACCAACTCTTTAGCCTATACACAGTTAATGGCAATGTTTACATTAAGCTATCAGCTGATGAAGAAAGTGTTGCTGTTTACAACGTTGAAGGTCTAGAAGCTGCTGTGACGTCAAATTCATCTTGCCGTAAGCCTTAACGATGTGCAAATCACTCTTTTTGCACTGCTGTTTAATTAATTATTTTTTTATATTTTCTTATTTCTATAAAATTAATTATTTTCTTCTATTTTCTTATCTCTTAATTTTGCTCTTTATTATTATAATTATTTTCATTTTCATTTTTGATTCATTTTTTTCATTTAATTTTCGTACTATCCCTGTAACAACGTTTTGCCAAATGTGTTTTTTATTATATTTTTTCGTCGCCTTCTTTGCATCATATTCTTGTTCATTTTTCCATCGCAAGTGCAGCTAACAACGTAGGGGGTTCCACTGGCAGCAGCATGAGTAAGAATTTGTATGACATGATTCGAATTTTAAGAATGCAAAATAATAATGGATTTAAGATGTGTCATTTGAATGCCCAGAGTCTGACTAATAAGTTAGGGGAGTTTAGGTATCTGTTTGTGGAGTCAGGAATAGATATCGTTTCTGTGTGTGAAACCTGGTTTCAGACTGAAATATGTGACGATTTCTACTGTTTGAAGGGTGTTAGACTTTTAAGAGCCGATAGAAAGTTCTCTTCTGGTGGAGGTGTTGCACTATACGTGCGCGACGGGCTGAGCTGTAGATTTATAAAAAGCCAAATCACATTATTGTAAATGTTGCCTTTATTTTTAAATATTTATTTTTCCAATGCAGAGGTTTTTTTTTAATTGCTCCTCCCGAATAAAGGGTTGGATAGACCTTCCTGCCGTAGTAAATAATGTTTGTAATTAGTCCAAGAAAGCAAATCTAAGCACAAAAAAATGACCTACATTTAAAAACGTCATCAACAAAAAAATCCTTATTCGTTTTCAAAGAAAAACAAAGAAAAAAGTTAATCGAAAATATTTCATTGTCAAAATTGTAACTAAAATGTAGCGATCACAAATAAATAACTTTTTTACTGAATTATCTTCATTGATTCCGGATTTTTCCCGTCAAATTTAGAGAAGATATTCAGAAACTGAAATTGAAAAAAAATCGTCTTTCGGCAATCCTACAGTCAACAATACAGCATATTATGCCAGATTTTAAATGTTTTTTTCGAATTCATATCCTTGTAAAAATAAATTGCACTACTGGATCGCACGTACTTGGTCATATGTGTGGTCCCATTGTAGAATAAAATTAAAGAAAATTAAAGTGAAAATCCGAGCATCTATTCGATTTTTTGACTTTTGATTATTTGAATAAAGTACGTTAAATTGTATTGGGTGAAATAATTTAAATTCCATTTTATTTCTTTAAGAAATATTAAAGAGTGAACATTTTTTTCCGAAATCGTAGGAGCGGTTTATAAATAAAACGTTTTTTTTCAATATTTTAAAAAAACTAATTCAAAAATACAGTTTTAAGCACAAAAATAACATGCATTGAAAAACTGAATTTAAAAAAAAATCACCAACCCGTTTTCAAAATATTGATTTTTCAAAAAAAAAAAAACTTTAAAATATTATTAAAAATACAAAAAAAAAAGCTTTCCAAAAAAACATATAATGCGGAATTACTAAAGTTACCTACACCTTCTTGAATATCAATTTTGATAGTAATCGGATCACCAGTTTTCGAGAAAGTCGAAGAAAAAAAAACCGGTCCTATGGGAGGTAACGTTTTTAGCACACCATATTAAATTTTTTCCTCACCAAAATAAATATAATGCTTACCTACAATAGTACACTGTTTTTTTTTCCTAAAAATTATTGGAGCCATTTTCGAGAAAAATAAGTTCTAAATTTGAAGACAATTGGCCCAACCGTTAAGGCTAAAGTCTAAAATACATCCGTACAGACAAACAGACAGACAGACAGACGGACAGAATTTCGCCAGTAACTGAAATATGTTTCTTTATCATCGTAATGTAATTTTTGATTATCGCACAATTTTTTTGCACGAATGCATAACTTGCATTATAGTACCTATAATCGCATGTAAAAACAACAAAATAAAAAACGCAAATCGAATACCTACCTACCACCTGTAGGTTCTTTTGCATCAACATCAATAATCCAGTGGTTATATATATGTACAAAATAAAACTACACGTTTAGAACTTTAAATAAGTTTATTTTTTTTGTACTATAACAAAATTAACACATTGATATGCAGTGGTCAGCTTGCAAGAACAGACTAAAGGAATTAATGTTCAACTGTACCAAACATCGCTTGTAGTTGCTAATTTGAATCATTAACTTGATAAGAGTTCTCTCTCTTATCAAGTTAACAGTTTCTATATAATGTAATTTAAATTTATGTTGTTTCTTTGATTGACATAATTGAGTAGAAAAAAGGAATTAACATTAGGGTGACCAGATGCTATAACTCTTCCCCTTCTTAATCGAAGACGTCCACGTCTTTATATTCAAAAAATTATTTACAAAATATTCATAGAATCTAATAAATAAGCACACATTTCTTTCAAAAATATAAGAATAATGACGTAGGTTTTTACAGATTTTTTTTTTTTAAATTGGTTTAAACATTTAAATATTTTGATTACAAAAATAAAAAAAAACATTAAATACTCCTTGTTCTTTAATAATTGAGATAAAAATTGATAACAATAAACATAAAACAATTTATGAAAACTGAAAAAAAACTATGAAAGCAAAAAATATATGTATACCTTGACAGAAAAAAAAAATTATCTTCTTACATAAAAAAACAAATTTTACCTAGATAGATGAAAACAAACAGTATTTTTTTCGATTTTTGAATAATTTGTTTTCTAATTAGTTTAATTTATAATGTTTACAAATTTACTAAGTGAAAAGAAGTGTTATCATCTTTGAATATCCAGATTTAATAAAAAAAAAAATTAATGAGAGCAAAGGATCTAAACATTTCTGACTCTTTTAAGAATCTACATAATTACAACTTTGAACAATACATTTGATCAATAGCTTTTCAAAAAAGAATTATCTCAAATTTTCCTTGTGAACTAATTTACCGTCAATTAGAACCTTTGTTCCTAGATCTTTTTGAATCAGTTTTTTAATAAACAGTTTTCGAAACTTGTTTCCAACACGCTTATTTGTTCTAACGAAAACTTCGTCACCGGGTGTATATGTCAAAGTTAATCTTTTTTTGTTATGATAAATGAGATCTTTACGTTGAGTTTCAGATATTCTTTCCTTAATTTCTTGTTGTAAACGGGGAGAAACAGAGTGAATTACGTCAATCGGTCGATGACTAGTTACTGAGTGAATCGTCCTATTGTACTTGACTGTGGCAAGTAAAAGGAGTTCAGAAGTATCAGTCATATTCTTTTCTAATTTTATACATCTTGCTATTTCAGATAAAGTGTTATGAAACCTTTCTACCTGTCCATTCGTAACACTGTGAAAAGGTGGTGTATTATACATGGTTATTCCAAAATGATCTCTTAATAGTGATGTAATACTTTCAGAAGTGAATGACTTCTCGTTATCGCAAACTATTGTTTTTGTGTCCCTAAACAAATTTAATAATTCTAAAATTGGCTCCTTAACATCAATTATTGATCGTGATTTGATTCGTTTTATTACGGCAAATTTAGAAAATTTATCGACACAAGTCAAAAAATGAGCTCCAGCTGTTGAGTATATGTCGATGTGAATTATTTCACCTGAATACGTCGGTAAAGGAGTTTTTCCTATTTTTGGTTTTGGCGGGTGTCTTTGATACTTTGCCTCATGACAGATCGTACATCTAGATACTATTTCTTTCAATCTTTTGCGAATGTTTGGAAAATAATAGTCACTTAAGATCTGAAACGTGTTTTCACGAGCAGATCTGTGCGCTCGATTATGTTCAGTCGAAAGAATTTCTGCTTGATCACTTGGGTTGAAAATATCAGTTACCATTTTCTTGGTGTGAACAAATTTTACAGAGGGAAACATGGAAATTAGTTTGTCTTGAATTTGAGCAAGTGTAGGCAACTCACAATGAATTGCATTGACACAATTGGGGCTTATTACTTCTTTGAATAAAGCAAATAGATTTTCAATATTGTTAAATGTGATGGAATGCCTCAATTGAGTTTTAAAAATAATTTTTGTTGTTTTAAGTTGTTCCGGGCCTTTATTTACAATAAGCTGGTTTCGAAAACAGTTCAAAGGATTTTGTACACTACGTATTGTTTCAGTGCAGGAAGCTTCACTATGAACTGTTGATGTATTGGAGTTTTCTGGATCTTCAAGTGAGTTTAAATACTGCCTTGACAACGCGTCCGCAACGAAATTGTCTTTGCCTGGCTTGTAATGAAATGTTGGTGAAAATTCCTCTACAAATGCCCTCCACCTCTTGAGTTTTGTGTTCGGATTTTTGTCCGATATAGCAAAAGTCAACGGCTGGTGGTCTGTGTAAATGTTAAGCCGATTAACTCCGTACAAGTAGTTTCGCAATTTTTGCAATGACCAAACTATGGCTAAAAGTTCTCGCTCATTGGTAGCAAAGCCTTCTTCAGTAGAGGAGAGTGTTCTAGAGATCATGGTGATTGGCCTACCATCCTGGGATAGGACAGCTCCAATCGCAAAGGACGAGGCATCAGTAGTTAAATCGAAGGGTTTGTTGAAGTCAGGATATAAAAGTAAAACGTCCTCAGAGGCCAATATTTGTTTTACTTTTTCAAAGGCCTCAAGTGCTTCCGCGTCCAACTCAACCATCTTATTTTTTGACAGATTCTTACTAACATTTCCATTCTCACCTCGTAAATACCTTGTAAGAGGTTTTGTGATTTGGGCATAATCACGAATAAACCTTCGATAATATCCAGAAAGCCCAAGAAAAGATCGCAAACTTCGAAGGGTTCTAGGAGTTTCGTACCCAACTATATCTTTCACCTTGTCAGAACAAGTTTTAATACCTTTGCTGGACACTACAAAGCCTAAAAACTCTACCTCGTTTTTGAAAAATTTTGACTTTTCTTGTGCAACTCGCATGTTGGCTTTATATAGCAATTGTAAAATGTTGTCTATGTCTCGAAGGTGTTGCTCTTTTGTTTCTGAAAAAATTATGACGTCATCTATGTACACGTGACAACATTTCCCGATTTCTTGCCTCAATACATCATCTATCGCTCTTTGGAAAATGCTAGGTGCATTTTTAAGCCCAAATGGAAGCCTACAGAATTCATACTTTCCGTTATTTATAGAGAAAGCTGTTTTTTCTCGATCACGCTCACAAAGGTTTATTTGGTGGAATCCGGATTTCAGGTCAATCGTGGTAAAAAAAGAAGCCTTCCCGAGATTAGCTAGAATGGTTGAAGTGTTGGGGATGGGATACTTATCGCTAACGGTCTTTAAATTCAGCTTTCGAAAATCGATCACAAGTCGCATTTTTCTTTGTCCACTTTCGTCAGTCCCTTTTTTGTCAACAACCCACAAAGGATTGTTGTATGGAGACCGCGAAGGTCTAATAATACCATTTTGTAGCAAATTTAAAACTTCTTTATTTACAAACTCGTATACTGACATGGGATACGGATAGGCTTTGGAATAAATAGGGTAATTATCGGTTGTTCGGATAGTAGCAACAATTTTTGTATTAAACGGTAGAGATTCATTGGGGTTTGCAAAAACCTTGGAATTTCGAGTTAATAATTGGGAAAGTTGATTTTCATCCAAGGGAATATCTTTGTTTTGGGTACTGTTTACGTCCCTACAGTACAGGTACAATAATTTTTCTTCTCCCCCATTGTAAAACAAAATTCCTTTAGATACGTTTAGTTTTGCATTTATTTCATTAAGAAAATCAAAGCCTATAATACCATCGAATGTTTTTAGCGTGGGAAGCACAAAAAAGGTTGCATTTCTATTAAAAATATTCACAATACACTTCGACGTAACATGGCTTGTCCCATGGATGGATTTTACAGCGAAAGGTTCATTTATAGGTGTGATACCTTTAAGTGTGCTGAAATTTCGTATATAATTTTTTGATGCACCGGTGTCTACTAAAAGCTTTATTTCTCTACCTGCCAGGGTGCGACCTACATAAGGCAGGAGGGACTTTCCCCTAAAAAATTTATTTCATCGGATGGCTCCTGATTGCAACCTACACTTAGTTCATCATCCGACAACCCTTTTTCGTAATGGTAATCAAAGAGATCATCATACTGCGGTTCTGAATTATAATCGTATGCATAAGCCCTTTCTTCACTAGCAGTGGGCCAAAACTCGTTTTTGTGGATGTGATTAACTCTTTGAAACTTTGGTTGTGTTTGTCTGTCAGAATCGCGATGTCTCTTTAGATGAAAAGATTTATAATTTTGATAAGGTTGTTGTGGAGGTCGTGTTTTATTATTGTTAGCCATCCGGTCCTGTAATGAAACTTGATTTTGTATGGCAGCTGTTTGGATATTGCTTGGATTTTGAAGGGAATTTTTGAAAGCTGTTGGATTTCTATAGTGAGAAAGAGTCGGATCTACTTCCATTTGAGTTGGCTTCGATTGCATGTGGCTAGAGGAAGTAGGCTTATAGTGCGGAGAATTAAATGGACTATATGGGTTGGCATTGCTATATTGCCGTGGTGGGAGGTTAATCGAACGTTCATTTCTGTTAGAGAAAGAATTCGCAAAAAGATATCTTGCCTGATTTGCTTCTAACTCTTGTGCTAGAGCGAGAGCTCCTGGCATATCAGTAGGCTGTGATGAAAACAATATGTCACACATTGGCTTTCTTAACCCTGAAATAAAAATTCTTAACGCATCTTGGCGATATTTTTGGCTAAGTGAATCAATTAAGCTTTTGTTTCCCTCGTGAAGCATTATGGTTTTGTTAATTATTAAGGTCAATTTCTTTTCTACCTCGTCATAAAATTCTATTATGGATAATCTTCCCTGACGTAAAGTTGACATTTCTTGCTCTATAAGATATACTGGTCTTTTATCAGCATAAGTAAAATCCAATCGGGAAATAATTGCTTTAAAGTTTAATACAGTATTAAAAGAAGATAAGACTTGATCCGCAGAACCAACGACCTTATTCCTGATAATAGCAACTGCCTGGTAATGCTTTGAGCTTCCCTCATATCCTTCAAATAATTTAAAAGCTGCAAAAGCAGCCTGACGCCAGGAAATATATCTCACCTGTTCGCCCTTGAATTCAGGCAAAGACTTCACGAGGTCTAACGACTCGTCACAAGTTTTTCCTGCCTCAATACCCACTGGTTGATAAACCTCTACAGCTCTTGGTGTCTCTAGTTGCCTAAGTCTTGTTGTCAGTTCATCAATTGTACTGTTAAAAGTATGCCTTGTTTGCTCTGTCGCAGCTTGGACAGCTGCACTTATGATTGCATTCATTTGTTCATTATTCATTTTGAAACAATTTCAGATATTCAATGATATAAACAAAAAAAAATATTATTTAGTTATTTGTAATATATTAAAATTATTATGTTTAGTCAAATTAAAGAAAGATAGCGAACGAATTAATAAACCAAAAATGTATTCTTAGAACTAAATTATGGATTCTTAAATATTAGGCTAATTACTAATTAAAATAAATAATTTGTTTTAGATATTACAAGTTAATGAATTTATAGTTTTAATTCGATAATAATTAATTCAATGTATAGGTGCTACAACGCTCTTCTCTTTCTATCATCTTACGGTTGTTTTCTGCAGATCCAATTCTCTTCTGATTAATAATTTTGATGAATTCTTAATTAAACACGCCTTCTCTGTGTAATTTTTTGAACAATTCTTTTACTAGTCCAAATTTATAAATCAAAGTTTTCGCTTTTATTTTTGATTTTTTTTTTTAAGTTTTTTTTTTTTTATTGTTCCATACGGCAAACTTATTTAGCCTTATAAGCATTAACACTTCTAAATAAAATAGAACTCGAATAATTTATTTTCTAATAATTTTTGTTTCATGTTTTTTATGCTTTTTTTAAGATTTTGTATTTCAGTTTTTTACAGTTTTTTTTTTGTATTTTTTTTCAATTTATTCAATGCAGTTTCGGTTCACATTTAAGAACTTGAAATTGAAATAATTTTATTGTAGGTTTTATTACGATATTTGTTTTTTAGTGTTCTAGCAGAGTGGGTTTCGATTAAAAACTGGCCGACTTTGTTGATTTAATTGATCTTTTAAGATATTTACCAACGCGACACTAAAAGTTGGGCGCCAAATAAAACTACACGTTTAGAACTTTAAATAAGTTTATTTTTTTTGTACTATAACAAAATTAACACATTGATATGCAGTGGTCAGCTTGCAAGAACAGACTAAAGGAATTAATGTTCAACTGTACCAAACATCGCTTGTAGTTGCTAATTTGAATCATTAACTTGATAAGAGTTCTCTCTCTTATCAAGTTAACAGTTTCTATATAATGTAATTTAAATTTATGTTGTTTCTTTGATTGACATAATTGAGTAGAAAAAAGGAATTAACATTAGGGTGACCAGATGCTATAACTTACATTTGAAAATGCAAGTGAAGGGAAAAAGCTGATTTTTGGATATGGTGTAGAGGGGGCTCAAAAAAGCTTAACTTGAAATTGTCGACCAAGATTTCCTATGAGCTTTCGCCGCCATCTTGGAAAAAGAGCTAAATTCGGCTTTTCCCAATAACTCGGCTCTACGTTGAGATACGAAAATTGTGCTTATAAACTTTTTTGTTGCTTTTTGTATGCTCTACAATAAAGTCATTTTACATTGTTCACCTAATGTTGATCGTTGTTTAGATATCAAGCGCGAAAGTGAAAAATTGAGATTTGTTTTTTTCAGTTTTCTTTTTTCTGCTGATAGATATCAAACAGTTTTCTAAATAAAACTTGTACAGCGTTTTAATACCTACAATATGTTTCTTAATTTTTTTATTTTGCACCAAAATTTCGTCTCGTAGCACTCCCCTGTACAACATATCCAAAAATCAGCTTTTTCTCTTCACTTGCATTTATAAGCCTTTTTTTCCGACGTAATGACTGGACTACAACGATAACGAAGCCGAAGTGAATGAAATGAAAATACAAACAAAAAATACAATCATTGTCGATCCTCGATCCTCATCTTTGTTCACCGTCACCGTCACCGAGAACAGGATACATAATACACATACACATGTGCTTATTAAGTTTTCCTTGTTAGTATCAGCCTGCCTCAACCTCGCCCTCACCACATACTACACCAACGACCGACCGACCCACCTGAATTTAGCTGAACATTTTATAATGTAAACCAAAGGTAAAGGTAAAGGGATCATTGCACTGTTTTATGGGAACTCTGAGAGTATGATTGGAGAGTATAAGAGCAAGTACGTGCGATCCAGTCGTGCAAATTATTGTAAAAGGATACTACCAACTGCGCCATTTATTTTATTCGTTTTCCGAAATCAATTTAAAAAAGAACAGAGAACAATCAAATAAACTCAACTGACTTAAGCTTAAAAACTTTATTTAAAACGTCTTGTCGCGATGACAGATACATTTCAACGCACTGTTAGAGATTTGCCAAGATACCTATTTGTATGAATTAAATGAAGTGAAGATTCATGTTACAGTCTGCATACTGTAGCATTTTCTGTGGGAACCTAAAATCTTTCCATGTTCTTCTCATGTTAAGAGTTAAATGTATCCGCTAACCAGATGACTCACATTGATGGGGAAGAATGTGCTGATGGCTCGACACGATTGGTTAAGCTCCACAGTTGAAAGGTTGGGTAGTTAAAAAGTATTGGGGTGTGAAGGAAAGGGCTTGTGTTTACACGGAGGTCAGAGGTATTCACAGGAATTGAATTATGTAGAACCATCCGTCCCACTCACAAATGGTTGGATTTGCTGTTTTGAAGGTTGATTGCTTTGTAGGATTCTCTGTCAGTACACCAATGGTTGATGGAACCTTGGTTGCCCTCAGCTCACCCAGAATCATGCGGCCACAATCAGAATTGAAAAAAGGGTATGTTCAACTATCGCAAGATGGTATCTTATAGGTATCGTATTATGAATGTGCGTACGTGATTTTCTTCATGGAAGTCCGTTTACAATAGATAAGAATAATCTTGAGCATTTCGTTGTGGTATGTTCAGGATTATTGTTTATTTTGTTAGGTACTTTGTTTCTTATCTCTAACATGAATTCTATTTATGTTTGTATAGGTCTTGTTCGTGATATTTCAGTTTTTCAAAACAGACTAACTTTATGTAGAGGTTCATTGTATAAAACTTATATATATTTTGATGTTCTCATAGCCTTAGTTAATTTTCTTGGAGAAAATAACAAATAATCAATTCATGCACTTAATTTGTATCATAGTTCGTTGAACTCTTCTAGTAATAATAGTAAACTATAAGACCGATAGATAGGGCATTCAGTTACAAATTAAATTCGCTTACGGTGTAACAACACAGACAGGTCCATAGTCAGCCTTTCTCCTCCAGCTTTCTACCATGTTCATCAGATACACCAACGAATTTGTTGAGCTTGGAACCTTAAAATATTAAAAAAGGCACAATAACAATAAATAATAAAAATAAGTAGAAAATATGATCTTACTTTATGACCCATAGGCCAACACGTTAACTGAAAAAGTTGTACAATCCTTGTTGGAGCCCTAATACCAGCCATCATTTCTGTTAAAGATACTATCTACGAGAAACACACAAAAACAAATCTTAGCTCTTGCCGATTATCTTAATCTTAACAAATTTGTTGTGTTCTCTTTACAAGCAAGTGCAGCAAGGTAAAAATATAATAAAAAGATAGGTACACACCACAGATATAAACATTTTCATTGGAGTTTAATTGAATCTCTGAATCATTTTTTTGCCAGTATATGCAAAGTATTTCTTACCAAATAATTAAAAATATAATGAAGACAGCAAAAAGGAGCATGATAAGTCCAATGCAGTTTTGTTTTATATTCTTTTCTTTATAAGATGGTGCTACATTCCGGAATGGACCTGCTACTCAACCAGCATGTTTATTCAGACAGCCGGTCCATAGCTGGTTCAGGCTGCATTAGTTTCAAACGTTAATTTTTTCGTCATTTTCGTGCGACACCTTAGTCTTGGCTTTCCCCTTATGCCACATCCTTCCGGGGTGGAACCGAAGTTTTCCGGTTCAGTTGAACTCGTCATGAATGCATACAGAGCGAGAAATCACAAAGAAAAAAATTCTCTGGAAACAAATTAAAGCGTCCTTGTCCTTTTTTGACAGCTTCATGTTTTATATTACAAACTAAGCAAATTTCTTGCGCTAACTTCAGAATGTAATTAATTATTTTTTTAAAAAAAAATGTTTACTTGACTTGAATTGAAGGACTTAAAAATCAAAAGACTTTAAGATCATTGATGCAACGAATGTTATAAAGAAAAAAAAACCAAAATTGGAATAATAATAAGCGAACACTTCCACTATTTATGCTTAGCTTTGACAAAAACGAAAACATAAACGATATTTACAAAAAAGGACAATCATGAACATTGTCATTAAAATTGAACCATTGAGGAGAAACTCACAACTGATTCCACTCTGCCAACGCTGTCAGGGTTATAATCACACGGAAACGTACTTTCGGAAAAATCCAAGTTGCGTCAAATGCGCAGGTAGTCATCCCTTGGAAGAATGCCATCTTGACAAGCGGTCTCCACCTATGTGCGCGTAATGTAAAGGAAATTATTTGGCAAATTATTACGGCTGTGAGATTACAAAAGAAAACCAAAAAGGGCGTACTACACGAAAGAAAACTGTAAGACCGTATCAAATAAATAAACAAAAGCGGAAAGAATAAGGTCGTAGACAAAACTTTAAACGAGAAGCCTAAAGCGAAGGAGACGAAATCCATGCGCAAGTGCTGTCACAATTTTTTACTCAACTCACAAGTTCCCCAGACCCGGTTCATTAAGTATTTTCTTTGATTCTTCAGAGATTTGAAGAGCGAAGTAGGACGAATAAAATAATGTTTGAAAAATACTAGCATACTCAAACCTAAGCTCAAACTATACGTAATTAATTCTGAAAACGGACCAGTTGTTTAAAATCTTAACATGGAATACAGACGTCTAAAAGGGACGAATTAGAAATACATTTGTCAAATGAAAAAAATTGACATATGCCTGATTTCTGAAACCGTTTTCTATATAAAAAATTATTCTGCCTTTCATGCGTATTACCCATCTGATAGAGTAAGGGGTGAATCCTCTCTATGTATAAGAGAAAACACTGACCACTTCTTTAAGTCATCAATCGAACTTGAGAAAGGGCAAGTTTGTGCAGTGCAGTCAATAGAAAATAAAGAAGTTCGACATATAGCATTGGTATATATATATATATATTTTTTATATATATAGGTGTGTCTATTTGGTTCAAATAGGAAAACGTATGTGTGCTGTGCATGGGTGAAAAAACACATAAATTTCAATACATTTTTATTTTTTCTACACATTTACAGTCCATATATACAAATAGAGCTGCAGCAAAACTCTGGGTACCGGCTAGTTGGATATATATTAGATATAATATAGATAAATGATACACACAAAATTAAGCTTGCGGAAATGGTTTAATGAAAACTGTCACTTCTTTCCGGACTATTAGGGAACATTAAACAAAATTCAAAAACTGTTGAAAAATATTTAAAAAAAGGGAAAGAGTTCTGAAGTTGTAGCTCCTTCTTTAGCAATGCGTTTCTGAACATACCTTAAAACAAAAAGTTATAGTAGGACATCTGTTTAAGAATAATGATACGCAACTGCTCCTTTTAGTTGTGCTTTATCGCTTTATGTTCAATTTTATCGAAAAACGTTTTTGGCCTCGAGCTGAGTTTGAAGAAGACGATCCAGCGTTTGCTAAGCTGACGTAATACACATCGCAACATTGCGGCCACATGATAAGCCTGGTTTTGTTAGTTTACCAAATTACATTGGACCGACTAGCCTTTTTATTAGTTCACACCAGTTTTGTTGTAGTTTATTAGATTTTCTTTCTTATTTTCCTGCTCTATATATAAGCCAAGTTCGTAAAGATTCATGTAATGAGAAAGGAAAAGTGAAAGAAGTTGACACGAATCAAGTATATTTTCTTAGAATTAAAGTGTTTTTATGTGTTTTTTACACTAGCAACTAGGTTGCTGTCTCGGTTGTTCAAACCCAGCCCGAGAGCAAAAAGGTTTTTCGATAAAATTAAACATAAAACGGATTGAGAGAATATTCAAATCTCAAAATAGGGGCAAAATATGAAGATTTTTTTTTGCTTGAAGTGAAGTATTTAAAAAAAACGTGTAGGTACCCTCATTCAGGACTTCATCCCTGCGTGTTTGAATAAAATAAATTATTTGTCTGTTAATTCGGTTTACGGATGATAATTTTACGTGATAACGTCATAAGAAAACAGAACACCAACACCAACATACAGCCCTTAACTCACACCATATTAAATTCCACTTCCTCCACTCCATAAACACGTAATTATACATTTTGTAATTAAATGGCAATATGGAAAAAAATCAGTAAAATACCCAAACCCCCATTCCCTTCCCTTTTCTTTCATTTTAACGATGATCAACCAAACCACCAGCGCCGATCATTTAATTAGAAAACAATATATAAACGGCTCAGGCGGAACGTGAACATGAGTGATGTTTTTTTGAATGTGCAGCCGGTGTTCATCGATTTATAAGACGTTATGAAGTCAAAAAAAAACTTTTCTAATCTTTTAGGCTTTACATTTTTTTGCATCACAAGCAAGCAACCATGTTAGTTTTCACTGAAAATACTGCCAATTAAATTTTATATAGTAAAACAAAATATTAACTTTTTACTGCAGGAATAAAACTATTTTCACAGAATTCGACTTATTTGTACTTATATTTTTCTAAAGCAAATTAATTTTATAAATATTTAATATTTTTTCAGAAAATCAAACGAGAGCAAAAGAAATTAATGCACGACTGGATCGCACGTTCTAGCTCATAGCGGTAACATTTTCGAATACAATTTAAAAAATAAATGAACTTAAAAAAGTGTAAAAAATACAATACTTAATGGTTTTTAGTTAAAATCGAGTACTCCATCACACTTCTTTTATAATAATGAATTTATGAAAAAATAATTTTGAAAATTGTAGGACGGATTTGGATAAAATCCTAAATATATTTTATTATTAGTTTAAAATAACAAAAATTAATGTTGAAATTTGGGTATGCATTTTCTAAGAGTTTGCGATTATAAAATTTAAAATATTTTTTGTGATTAGTTTTAAAAAAATTGATTTTTGAAAAAAAAAAATCAAAAATTAAAAAAAGAAAATTATTCAAAACTTTGATATGCAGAATTAATCTGGCTACTTACATCTTCTCAAATATGAGATTTGACAAAAATTCAAAGAGCCGTTAACGATAAAGCTAAAAAATTAAGAAAACCGTTATATGAAAGGTACCGTTAATAGACTTTTCCCGTAAATTTGGTTCTGTTCAAATTATAGCCAATATCAACAAAAAATTCGTTTTACTAAACGGTCATATGGCAGGTACTTTATTTTTTAGGCCTAAAAATGAAATTTCAATTGCTCCTCTGGGGAATGCCAAAAGATTCACACACACAAAATTTTAAGATAATCGCTTAAGCCGTTTATGCTGCAGCTCGTTATACATACTGACAGAAAGACTGACAGACAGAGAGACAGACAGAAATTTTTTGCCACTAACTTTTTTAGTCTTTCCTATGATCGAAATGCCATGGTTGATTGTTACCTCACTTTTTTTATATTCATAGTTATCCTAAACTATATAATAATCCTATAATCCCTAATCCATAAGTCCCTATAATCGCAAGTAAAAAAAATTGTTTGCTTTACCAGATTTGACTTTACTTCTTAATTATTTCAAGAAGCTCCTTTTGATTTGTTCAGTTCAACATATATAATTTTTTGACAAAAACTTAATGTGAATTATATCCAACAAGATTAAACTTGTAGTCTTTATTGCGGACAGAATGAGGTTTAGTCCAAAGCCAGACTAAGTTAATGAATTGAAGGTTTTAATACAAACTCTATATACTACGTTGTAAGAAAAATTAAATTAAAAACAACTAAGTAGAAGAATCAGCACTAGTTTTGCACTTTGTTGAATTATTGATTCAAAATAGCTTTTTACAGCCTTATGGGAGGTACCGTTATCTTAAAAAGAATCACATACACCAAATTTTAAGATAATCGCCTAAGCGGTTTAGGCTGCAGTTTGTTATACATACTGACAGATAGACCGACAGACATTTCTTGCAACTAACTTTTTTAAATGTCTGTATGATCGTAATGTCATGTTTAATTGTTATCTCAGTTTTGGTTATATTTACTATCCTAAAGTTATTGACAAAAACTGAACGTGTAACGGTTGGGACGGTTGGAACGGTTGGAAGCCAATGTAACAGCTGGGCGCCAATGAAATTGCTGAAAGATGTTGGTGGTTAGAGCTAGGGTTTAAGTGGGTGACTTCGATTTATAGTCCAACAGGAAAACGCCGAAGGTTATGTTAATATAAACTTTAATTTTTATTCAAAACAAAATATACAAAACTCTTGTATCGATTAAAGCAAACAATATGATTAAATAAAAAATTAAGTGAGTGAGTGAGTGAGTGAGTGTGCCTTTGAATTCGTTGATCCACGGGTAAGCTGTCCGAAGATCGCCGTACCTGTTGAAATGACCGAGCTAAAAGGGTAAATCAATATGGCAAAAGCCAAAGATTATAGACTAAATTACGTTAGTCGCGCAGGGAGTGTGAACTGACAATTGCTATTGGTAGTACCCGAATATCAGATTGTCAGTTCAAACTCTCGATTGACAAGAGCATCTTCCTCTAATCGCGCAGCCCTTTTATACTTCTTTTGAGGGAGCTTTCGCATGAAATTCTTTAAAGCTTTTAACAATAAGCTAATCAACTATTTAGTACTAGTTATAATACTTTTGTGTATAAATTTAAAATTCCATTGCATACTTGTAGGTAATTATAATTTATATAATACAAAATGAAAATAAGAGGAATTTAATATAATATAATTCATTGCATACTTGTAGGTAATTATAATTTATATAATACAAAATGAAAATAAGAGGAATTCAATGTAACATAATTCATTGCATACTTTAGGAAATAGAAATTATATAATATTGTGGAATTTTGGCCTGGGGTTCGACAAATAAAACTCAATCGAAATTCCAAAATAATAAAACAAATCTCTTTATTTTATGAAACACAACGTCTTTCAGTTTAAATAACACCAAATTTAACTTATTTCACTTATTCACAATTCAAATACGTTTTTATAATTCAACACTTTTTATTCAATCTCAATTCAATCACTTTTTACTAACGTTTCCAGTTGTTAACAATTCCACTTTCGAAAATAAACTGAACTTTCAATGAAATCTACTCTTGTATTTATACAAGTTTACAAGCTTCTGGAAGCTTCTGTCTGGTTCTGGCACAATCTAAGCTTTCGGTACTAATTCGAGTCTCGAATTAGTACTTCAAGTTCGATTTAGTACTCAGTTAAAACATGTTGCAAATATGTAGCATACTTTTAGGCGAATGGTCGTTGTACGTAATGAATGTTGGTTGTTGTACACAATGAATCCAACAGATGGCGTTAATTTACAAAATGTATCCTCCGAATATCTAAACTTGTTGCCACATCACATTGTCCCCCTCTTAGTTTTGTTCGTCGCGAACAAGCACATCATCATTGTTTCCGTGGTAACGATGCAGTCGATCCACATGGACAATTTTCATTTTTGCTCTTGGTCCTCGTTGGATTCGGAAAACGACGTCATTAAGGCGCGTAACTATTTGGTAGGGACCTTCCCAGTCCTGCTGAAGCTTGGGCGATTTTCCCTTTCTGCGATGTGGGTTATAAGGCCATACCAGATCTCCCTCATTGAATTCAGGTGCTGTTGCTCTCGCATCGTATCTGGTCTTCATGCGGTCACTCGCAATTTTTATGTTGTTTCTTGTTCTCTGGTGAATGTCGTTGATCCTTTCTCTAAGATCTAACACGTAGTCCTCTTCGCATTTTGGGTCTTCAATAGGAAATCCGAATCTTAGCTCACTTGGAAGACGGGCAGTTCGTCCAAATAGAATTTTGGATGGAGTGTATCCAGTTGTACTATGAACCGCATTCCGGTAGGCCATAAGAAATAAAGGAATTCGCCGATCCCAATCCCGTTGGTTCTCGTTCACGACTTTGGACAGATGTTCCTTCAAGGTCTTGTTAAATCTTTCTACCATTCCATCAGACTGTAGATGAAGAGGTGTTGTCCTTGTTTTCTTTAACCCGAGTGATGCGCATACTTTCTGGAATACCTTCGACTCGAAGTTTCGCCCTTGGTCGGAATGCAATTCCATAGGCACCCCGAACCTGCAGACCCAGTGGTCCACTATCTGCTCGACAACGGTCTTAGCTTCTTGATTGGGTATCGCAAAAGCCTCCGGCCACTTGCTGAAGTAGTCCATGACAACAAGGATGTAACGGCTACCGTTTTCAGTTTCTGGGAACGGGCCTGTGATGTCAACGGCGATTCTTTCAAACGGGGCGCTCACGTTGTACTGGTGCATTTTACCTCGTGTTTTGACTTTGGGTCCCTTGCTAGCTGCGCATGTTGTGCACTTTCGAAACCAGCGTTCCCGTACCTTTTCCAGTGTTTTGTTGATTCCCAAGTGCCCACCGGATATTCCAGCATGCCTTTCTCGTAGGATCTCCTCTACTTTCGATCGTGGAACCACAAGCTGCATCTTAAAGGATCTTCCATCCGGCATTTCCCATTTTCTTCGCAAAACACCATCTTCCACATGGAGAGAGTCCCACTGCGCCCAGTATGCCTTTAAAGTAGGACTTCTGTCGGAGATGTCTCTTGCGTTTGGTTTCTCCATAGATTCCTTCCATGCAAGGATTGGCTCGATGTCAGGGTCTTCTTTTTGTGCATTACGAATTTCTTCGGCACTCCAACCCTCTACAGGTTCGGCTCTTATTCTCTGGACAGATATACCTTCATCCTTTTCCTCTTTTCGCGCACAATGTTTGCAACTGGGCTCACATGGTCTGCGGGAAAGCGCGTCCGCATTGCAGTGCAGTCTTCCTTTGCGATGCTGTACTTCGAAGTCGTAAGTCTGCAATCGTTCGATCCATCTTGCTACTTGCCCCTCAGGATTTTTGAACTGTAGCAACCATTTTAAAGCGGCGTGATCGGTACGCAGAATGAATCTCTGTCCATACAGATATTTATGGAAATGTTTTGTCGCCAGTATCAGAGCAAGGAGTTCCCGTCTGTTTACACAGTAGTTTCTCTCTGGTCGCGACAGAACTTTGCTGAAATAGGCTACCACTTTCTCCTGCCCATCGTGTATCTGCGACAGAACTGCTCCAACACCCACGTTACTTGCATCCGCGTCCACAATAAATGTTTTGCCAAACTGGCCAATTTCTCACGGTTTCGATTTTCTCCGGGTCAGTGTTTACTTCATTTGATGATATCACATGTCCCAAATATTTCACCTCAGCTTTGAACAGAGCACAATTCTTTGGATTTAGTTTCAAATGTGCAGTTCGAAGTCGTGTAAACACCTCGACTTCATGGGACCTATCTTTTTTCGCACTCGTACAGTCGCAAGAGTATTAAAAGATCTTAACATAAACAAATCCGCTGGCCCGGATAAAATCCCCGCTATTGTTCTGAAGAGGTGTTCTTCAACGCTGGCAAAACCATTGCGTAAGCTTTTCCATCTGTCCTATTCCTCTGGTCTCTTTCCGAGTGAATGGAAAACAGCATTTGTCCAGCCAATCCCTAAGAAAGGCGAATCTTCTTCTCCCTCAAACTATCGACCAATTGCACTTACGTCCCTTCTTTCCAAGGTCATGGAAACGTTGATTGATTTTCAGCTTAAGAAATATCTCGAAGAGCAAAAGCTTTTTAATGACCGGCCTAAAACAATAACAGAAACATTTACATCTCTGGAGCACAGACGTAATGTTTCCTGCCTTTCATTATTCTATCGCTACTTCCATAAACAATGCTCTAGCAAAATAGCCAGTTGCATTCCTCCCCTGAAACGCTTTAAGCGTAATACTCGCACTGCAAGGAATGCCCATCATTATACCCTTGAGCCCAACTTCGGACGTACTGTCAAGTACAGGGATTCTTTCTTTAGTCGTACCACGCGAATGTGGAATACCTTGCCAGACTCTGTTTTTCCCTCCCACTTTGAAGTGCAGAACTTTAAAACAAATGTGCATCGTTACCTCCTTTCACATCCTTCCCTATTTTCCTAAAGCCCTCGCTGTGTTTAATTAACATCATAAGGGTAGTCAAAATCCCTTTAGTGCGGGCTAATTATAAAAAAAAAAAAAAAAAAATCGATACCCACCACCTCCTTATCGATTTTAAGGCCGCGTACGATATCATTTATAGAGACGAGCTATAGAGAGCCATGTCAGGTTTTGGCATCCCCACAAAACTCGTCCGACTTGCCAGGATGACGATGGAGAACTCTCGCTGCTCCGTCAAAGTTGGTACTGACATCACAGAAGCTTTTGACGTCAAAAAAGGATTCCGACAAGGTGATGCGCTATCGTGCCATTTCTTCAACTTAATACTTGAAAAAATTATAAGAAACTCGAAAATCAATATTGTAGTGGTACAATTTTTTTCAAGTCTGAGCAATTGCTAGCATACGCTAAGGACATTGGCAGAACTCGGCGAGCTGTCACTGGTGCGTTTGCTAGCATTGAAGCTGAAGCGGCTACGATCGGACTAGTAGTCAATGAGGCCAAAACGAAGTACCTGCTGTCCACAAAAAGGGACACACAACACCGGCGGATTGGACAAAACATCATAATAGACAGGTGCAACTTTGAGGTAGTTAGGGACTTTGTGTACCTCGGATCCGCTATAACATCTCGTGAAGAAGAATTACTCTTGCCAATCGCTGTTTCTATGGCCTAGGAAGGCAGTTGAGTTGCAAAGCCCTCTCTCGAAAGACAAAGGAGACTCTGTATAAGATCCTTATCATCCCAGTCCTGCTCTATAGCGCCGAGGCATGGACTCTATCTCACTTAGAAACAAGACAGATGACATCACAACTCAAGCCAAGCTTCAACTTCTCTTTGGCTATACAAACACAAACTTACGAGAGAGATAAGAACTCTAACCTTGCAGTTTGCAGATCCAGCATCAAAGCTAAAGGAGGGGAAGAGCCAAGTTGGTCTCATCATTTTTATCATTCTTTTCTTGATAATGATATTCTTGAGCAATGTTGCTACAGTCGTCACCAAAGAAGGGCATAATTTTGTAAACTAAAATTAGAATTGCAAATAAAAAAATTGTAAAAAAAAAATTAATTATTAAGTTAAATAAATAAAAGTTAAATAAAAAACTTTAACGACATTGTGTATTATAACTTGCGCAATCGGACTAGGAATACTGTTTGGAGCACACTTCAACGATTTATTGCAGGGGTGGATTTTAAGCCTTAAGCACCGTGAACCAAGGTAGTGACGATTGGTAGGGTAAGTAAGATTCAACCCAGAGTATAAGCAACTCCATTCTAAAATTCAATGCTTGAGTAAGATAATTAAGGATAGAGTTAAAGCAGATATGAATGACAGTTTCATCTCCTCAGGCGTTCAAGGAGGTTGACAGGATTACAGGTAGAAAATTCTTTGGTACGGATATAAGTAAAGATGTCTTGGAATACAACGGGATATAGCTAGATAGCACCAAAAAAAATAAGAAGCTTTTAAAGATTTTAGTTCAGAATTATACTCAGAAAAGACGCCAACAGATGGTTTAAGACTAACAAGCCAAGTCCTTTCCCAAAGAACTGAGTTTCGGGAAACCCAAATCAATAAAAACCTAAGGTGCTTCTCTCCCTCTTTGAATGCAGCTTCCTTGGATGAACATCCCTTTACTTCTGCAACCCAAGTAAACGAATTAAGACTAGAACTTAATAATAAAAATCCACTGGTATAGACAATATCTCAAATTTTGTGTTGAGAAAATGTCCATATTCTCTTGATGTACGTCTTACATGAATTTTTAACCATTGTATAAATAATGATTATTTTCCTAAGATGTGGAAAAATGCAAGGTGACTTTCCGTTTGATAGCTTTATAGTAGATGATGTTGTTAACTGTACGCAGATAATACAACCATTCTATCTAGTGATTTGAAGCCAAGCATTGCACTAAATAAAATTAAAGAGAAATTACCAGATTTAGAAACGTACTTTAGAAAAATTTGGTTTTAAAATTAACAGTGAGAAGTCTAGTCTTATATGCTTTAGAAACTCTAGTGGAAATGGTCATTACCTTGCAGTTAAGGAAAGTAAAATGTTTACATTGCAAATAAATGGTATTAATGTCCTCTTAAAAACTGATATGAAAGTACTCGGAGTAAGTTTACATAATTGATTATTTTTTACAAAAAACATAATAAAAATCACATAAGCATATGCCACAGTCAACAAAGATCCTCATGTACAAAACTCTTGTAAGACCCATTCTTACCTACGGTTTTGGTATCTGGTTTTCAATATCCCCAACTGCAGCGAGAGAACTAGAGAATTTTGAAAGAACAATTTTAAGATTTTGCAGCGGTAAGTTAAGTTTACGTCAAAGCCATGCAGGGAAATCTTAGAGAATTATATCGTTCGACTTTAAGTACAAAGTTTAAATGCTTTTATCTACTTTTGATTATATCTTTCATAGTTATATGTTTCATTAAGGAGATTAAGGTGGTTGGGTGCTGTATGAATAGGGTAGGCACTAAACGGCATCAAACGGGTGATGCACAGTAGCTGCAACTATCTCTACACATCAATTGTGCTTATTTCACCTCCCCGCGGTAACCACCGGGTACTGGTCTGTCCATCCGGACATTCCTGCTAAACTAATAAGCGCGAGTGTTGAACACAGAAAAAATAGCATAACTATAATGCTCTGCTTTAATGACTGTTCATTCACAGAAGTCTTGCACGAGCCCCTCAGAAAGAGGACGTACGGCGGATGAACCCAACCAATTGGACCAACGGTGGCATCAACAGTAAACGAAGCAGACGCCCTAATGAGCTACTTTGACAAATTTGGAGATAAGGTCATTGGGACAATTAAATGCAAGTCAGGGCATTGAAATAGTAATTGTGGCGGATGAACCCTTTACGCTCATATCCCCGAAGTGGGTTACTGACTCTGGATAATCCGGTTCCTTTTGTCCAAGGAATCCAACAAAGGACCTGGCCTTCCAGGTTGGGGGTTGTGCGTGGGGTTAAGAACCCTGCCATGGGAAAAAGAACAAGTTGCGAAGTGACCAATAGCGTCGAAAAAGGACGGATTAACTGTTGACGATCCGGAAAAACGAATTAAGGACAACGACCTTCGGATCTGCATGTTAAATGTTAGAACTCGTAACAGAGCACGTGCAGCCAAACAACTAGCGAAGGCCCGAGACTGCTACAGAGCAGGAATTACTGCCATCCAGGAAGTGCGATTGGAAGGGCCGGGCAAAAGGAGGATGAAAAACTGTTACATGGACTACGGCGATTGTGCAAGAAGACCACAGCGTTTATTTGGGTGCGGACTCGTCATAATCGGTAGACCTAGGCAAAAAGTCTTGGGCTTTCGACACTTAAGTGAGCGACTTGTGACAATCCGTATGAAGGAGGACAAAGATGACGCCATTAAGGATGACTTCTACGAGCTCCTCGACAAAACCTATGAGCAATGCCCTAAGTACGACGTTGCGATCGTACTAGGCGATTTTAACGCCAAAATAGGTAAAGAGGAAATCTTCGGTAGGACTATCGGAAAACATAGCCTACACGACACAACGTCTGAAAACGGACTTAGGGTAATTGACTTCGCAGCGGCACATAACGTCACCATTGCAAGCACACGGTTTCCTCATCTCGATATACACAAAGGGACTTGACAACACCCAGATCAAAGAACCGTCAATCAGATTGATCACGTTGCGATCGATGCAAGACACGCCTCCAGTATCTTGGATGTTCGCACCTTCCGAGCAGCTAACATCGACTTGGATCACCACCTTGTTGCAGCAAAGGTAAGAATGCGAATAACGCGAACACTACAACAACGGAGTTATACTGTGAGGAAGTATGACGTCGGAAAGCTGCAATCGCAAGAAACCGCCAGAACCTATGCCGATCGAATATTCCGTAACCTCTCAAGAAATCCAATACTACCAGCATCAAGTGCCGAAGACCAGTGGCAACACTGCCAACAAGCCATCAGAGATGCCGCCACTGATGTGCTAGGTTTCACCAGACCACCACCACGAAACCTCTGGTTCGATGACGAATGCAGGCAGGCCCATGCAGCCAAACAAGAGGCACATAAAGCGGCGCTGCAAAGAAAGACTAGAGCTGCTCGCGAGCTCTACGAGCAGAAAAGACGGGAAGAACACCGGCTTCTCTAAAAGAAAAAAGAGAGAGCATGAGAAGCGCGCGATCGAAGATATTGAGAGATGCTACTCCAGGAACAACGTGCGGAAGTTCTACCAACAGCTAAAAAAAACTTTCCAAGGAAAAAAAACCCGCACAGAAGCCTGTAGAGATAGGAATGGAAGCCTCGCAGTAGAGTCACAGTCGGTGCTGAGTACATGGAAGGACTATTTCTGCAGACTGTTAAACGGCGATGAAGACCAAAATCCCGCTGTCAAGCAGAATGAACCATTCAACATGGATAATGACAGACAAAACTTCCGCCCACCTGACCAAAATGAAGTGAGGATAGCAATATCTTAACTAAAAAACAACATACCTGCTGGACCCGAATGACTACCCGCCGAACTTTTTAAAGCAGCCGGAAATGACCTGGTGGAGTCCATACACCAACTCATCTCTAAAGTTTGGTCAGAAGAAAGTTTGCCTGATGAATGGAACCTCAGCATCGTTTGCCCGATCCACAAGAAAGGAGACCCTCTAAACTGCGCCAACTATAGAGGAATTAGTCTCCTAAATATCGCCTACAAAATCCTCTCTGCCGTACTATGTGAACGCCTGAAACCTTTCGTCAGCAACCTGATTGGCCCTTATCAGTGTGGTTTCAGACCAGGAAAGTCCACAATTGATCAAATGTTCACACTATGGCAGATCCTGTAAACTACCCAAGAATTCCAAATCGATACCCACCACCTCCTTATCGATTTTAAGGCCGCGTACGATATCATTTATAGAGATATCAGAATTTTTCACATATAAGCCTCGGAAATTCAATAGGGTATTTAGATGTAAGCAACCATAATACAAACCAGTTACCATACATCAATATTTAAAGTTTATACACTAAAAATCTAAAATTTTTGGTAGATACGGGAAGTAACAAATCTTTTATAAATCCAGAGATTGTCACAGATGATAACATAGAATATAATGACCCTATAAGAATTAAAACAGTTTTTTGGCGAAAAAATCGTTAACAAACAAATAAGAATACAAAATTTGTTAGAATTTAAAACTGATAAAACTTTAATATTTTTGTTATTTAAATTCCACAATAATTTGATGGACTCATTGGAACCGATATAATGAGAAAACTTTCAATGAAAATTGATTTAAAAATTCAATCTTAGAAACTGAAAACATAAGGATCCCATTAAGCTTTATACCGAATTCGATCTCGAAAACTTACGTGGTCTCTGAGCAAAGCAAATTAGTTTGCAATCTTCCAGTAGATATCGAATCTGGAAACATTTATATAAAGCCTACTACAATAAGAAAAAACCTTACCATATCTGAAGGATTATATGAAGCTAAAGATTGGTATTTTAATATTGAAGTTGTAAATACTTCTGATACTTCTCAAACATTTTTTAATTGAACAGCCAATTAAAGTTGAAGCATTCTCGCCTAACGAGTATGTTGAGGTATATAACTTTTCTTTCAAAAATGAAGAACATTTGAAATAAACAAAAATTTTAGAATATTTAAAATCCAATAACTTAAATTCTCTAGAAGAAAAAGCTATTCTTAATTTATGTGATTGTTGTATTATATATATATATATATATTTTAAAGAGGATCAGATCTTGACCCCATCTAATCTGACAAAACATGCAATTCATACTTAAGACAATATACCTATTTACTCTTAAACATATCGTTATCCATATATCCACAAGGAGGAGATGCAAAAGCAAGTTTCTGATATGCTAAATCAAGGCATCATCCGCAATAGTTTTTCTCCTTGGGCTTCCCCTATATGGATAGTGCCCAAAAAAACAGATAGCATGGGCAAGCGAAAATGGCGGCTAGTCATTGACTACCGTAAATTGAATGACAAGATTGTCGGAGATAAATATCCCTTGCCAAATATAACCGAAATCTTAGACAAACTTGGCTCGATTTCGCTTCCAGTTTTCATCAAATCGAAATTAGAGAGGAAGACATAGAAAAGACAAGACAGATGACATCACAACTTAAGCCAAGCTTCAAGTTCTCTTTGGCTATACAAACACAAACTAACGAGAGAGATAAGAACTCTAACCTTGCAGTTTGCAGATCCAGCATCATAGCTACCGGCGGGGAAGAGCCAAGTTGATCTCATCATTTTTATCATTCTTTTCTTGATAATGATATTCTTGAGCAATGTTCATACAGTCGTCACCAAAGAAGGGCATAAGTTTGTAAACTAAAATCAGAATTGCAAATAAAAAATTGTAAAAAAAAAATTAATTATTAAGTTAAATCAATAAAAGTTAAATAAAACACTTTAACGACATTGTGTATTATAACTTGCGCAGTTGGACAAGGAATACTGTTTGGAACTCACTTCAACGGATTATTGCAGTGGTGGTTTTTAAGCCTTAAGCACCGTGAACCAAGATAGTGACGATTGGTAGGGTAAGTTTCAATTTCAATTTCAATTTATTTCCAAAAGATATAGTTTACAAAGACACTTTAAGATATAACTCTTTTATAGCATCTAGCATTATAATATTAAAAAAATTTAAGTACCAATAAAAGAAAATCCATTTATATAAACATAAATAAAATAAAATAATTAGTAGCTAGAGCGTTCGGCTATGACGTGCGAAAAACGCGGTATAATAAGTTTCAATCCACGTTGTGAATTGGCAAACCGGAGCGATTCACTTCAATAAGTTGGACATTTATTGTGGATGACATTTGGAACCTTAGAAAAAGCCTGTACCTCCAAAACTTTTCAAGACTCATACCAACAAGTGTGCGTTGTAAATGAATACCATATATAAAGCGAATACAATCATTGAAAGCAACATTAAGTTTTCGTTTACATTGACAATCAAGAATAGGATATACTGAACAATTAAAAATAAAATATGGTAAAATCAAAAATTTTATGAGGTATTTCTTCATATCAGGAGATAACAATTCAGAGGAGGATCGTTAGGAACGCAGACCATAATATATATGCCTAATTGTGTCAGAAATTGCTTCACAGCCGCTTAAATCACCATTAATTCTATACCCTTAATATTTCACTTCTTTCACATACTTAATACTTTCATAATCAAGAATTACCGAAGGAAAATTATCAGGACTAATCACATCCCTAGAATAAAGCATGGCACTAGATTTAGAAGGATTTAATTTCATAGCATTATGATTAGACCAAAAAAGAATGTGATTTAAATCCTCATTTAGCCTAACTATACAATCCTCCATGAGACCAATTGAGCGAAAGATGTACAGTACCACATCATCAGCATACAAATGGACTCGGCAGTTGTTTATTACATCGGGGAGGTCATTAATGAACAATGAAAACAAAAGCGGTTCTAAAACTGAGCCCTGTGGTGTACCTGTGTTGGTTATAATAGGATTACATGTATTAACATCCGTTTTTATTAGTTGCATTCGATTTTGCAGATAAGTGTAAAGAAGCTTTAACAAGGTGCTACCAAATTTAAAAATCAACTTAAGTTTAGAGAGAAGAATCGAATGATCTATACAGTCGAATGCTTTCGAAAAATCAAGTAACACCATGACACCAAACTTATTAGTATCGAGTGCAAATCGAATATCTGAAGTAACTTTTAATACTGCTGATTCACAGCTGTGTTTGCTCCGAAACCCTGATTGCCATTGAGAAAGTAAATTATAGACTTGAATTTGGTCATGAATAATTTTTTCAAATTTTTTTTTTTTTTTTGTTTTCGTTTACATTGACAATCAAGAATAGGATATACTGAACAATTAAAAATAAAATATGGTAAAATCAAAAAATGTATGAGGTATTTCTTCATATCAGGAGATAACAATTCAGAGGAGGATCGTTAGGAACGCAGACCATAATATATATGCCTAATTGTGTCAGAAATTGCTTCACAGCAGCTTAAATTACCATTAATTCTATACCCTAAATATTTCACTTCTTTCACATACTTAATACTTTCATAATCAAGAATTACCGAAGGAAAATCATCAGGACTAATCACATCCCTAGAACAAAGCATGGCATTAGATTTAGAAGGATTTAATTTCATAGCATTATGATTAGACCAAAAAAGAATGTGATTTAAATCCTCATTTAGCCTTACTATAAAATCCTCCATGAGACCAATTGAGCGAAAGATGTACAGTACCACATCATCAGCATACAAATGGACTCGGCAGTTGTTTATTACATTGGGGAGGTCATTAATGAACAATGAAAACAAAAGCGGACCCAAAACTGAGCCCTGTGGTATACCTGTGTTGGTTATAATAGGATTACATGTATTAACATCCGTTTTTATTAGTTGCATTCGATTTTGCAGATAATTGTGAAGAAGCTTTAACGAGGTGCTACCAAATTTAAAAATCAACTTAAGTTTAGAGAGAAGAATCGAATGATCTATACAGTCGAATGCTTTCGAAAAATCAAGTAACACCATGACACCAAACTTATCAGTATCGAGTGCAAATCGAATATCTGAAGTAACTTTTAATACCGCTGATTCACAGCTGTGTTTGCTCCGAAACCCTGATTGCCATTGAGAAATGAATAATTTTTTCAAAAATTTTACACAGGAAAGATAAAATACTTATAGGCCTGAAGTCAGAAGGATGATTATGTTAGCACTTTTCCACTCATCAGGAAATTGAGCACTATATATACAAAAGTTAAATAAATGAAGAAGATGGTTTATTATAAATGGGAGCATGAGCTTTAGGAACTTTGGAGATATATCATCAGGGCCAACAGCATTTGATTTAATAGACTTGATAGAACAAAGTAACTCACAAGGACCAATGCAAACAAATCAGAAAGGATTCTGATAATCAGAAACATTAAACAAGTCATGGGGGATGCGCAGAAAAAGGAGGGATCAGGAAATTGGACATTGATTGTGTACTAAAAGGGCATTTTTTTCATTCTTATCGCCTTTAAAACCAATTTTTTTTCAAATTACTCAATAATTCCTTAGAACTGAGAGACGGATCAAGCTTCGATAATAAAAATTCCCGCTTGGAATTACGAATGAGAGAACTAACTTTGTTACGAGCTACAACATATTGTCTTTTATTATATTCCGTTTTATCATTTTTAAATCTGCGGAAAAAACGTTCCCTTTCCCGAATTTTTGATTTTATGTTGTTAATAAACCAAGGACAAGTTTTTTTCTTAATTATTCTAGTAACTATAGGAACATATTCATTATACAGTCTAGTTATCAGATTATTGAAAATTGCTACTTTGAAATTAATATCTGAAGAAAAATAAATCTCATTTAATTCAGAATTCATAAAACTATTTTGAATGGCTTCATAGTCAATACCACAATAGGACCGATAACTAATTGAACGGGTTATATTAGTTCTATCAACGTCAAACTGATACGAACAAAAAATAAAATCGTGAATAAAATCAGATGTAGGCCTTATTTGATCATTTCCCAAAATCCTCCTCTTAGAACTTGTTAAGAACATGTCGAGTAAAGAAGGATTTACATCTGACTTAAAACATGTAGGCCATAAGGTTTTTACAACCGACAGCGTAATCTCGTTACGCTGTTACTAAGCAAGAAATTGACGTTATAGTCACCCCCAATCAGAATGTCACTATATTTTGGACTAAGTCTAAGTAAAGTTTCTTCTAGTTCGTACAAATTTTCTTCAGTAAACATTTTAGGTGGACTGTATAAAGAAACAAGTAAACACTTTTCAACTGAATTTTTCACTTCAACACATATAAACTCTATATTGGCGACGTTTGACCTATAAACTGTAGAAGCAGATATATGCTCACGCACATATAAACATACACTGCCCCCACCCTGTCCTTACGATCATTTCTAAATACGTTAAAACCAGGTAGTTTACAATTGTATTTGAGTTATGGGCACACAGCCAAGATTCGGACACCATAATTACATCCACTTTAGAAGTACTAAAATAAATTAACTAAATTTATTGGCGCGACAGCTCCTTAAGGAGCCAAGGCCTAGTGACTTATACTCTCAACCATTCCTGTGTGTGTGTTGTTACTCTGCAAGAATGGAAGGGACCTACAGTTTACCGCCGAGTCCGAACGGCTACATGAGATTCACTTTTTCGAGACAAATTTTACTCTTGGAGGTTTTGTGAGTTCCTCGCAAGAGGCAGTACCCCAGAAAAAAAGGTGGCTATGAGCTGGATTTGAACCCAGGCTCTTTCGCTTAGCAGTCCGACACACTAACCACTAAGCCACGGGGCACTACCTTTAGAAGTACTAAACATTTGATAAAACACAGTATATTTAGCTCGTAAACTCTCAGCATTCAAACAACATACATTAAGGCCATCAAACGTACGACACATCACATTAAGAACATTCCTTACATTGTCAGGATCGGTATCAGAAACCGTATTTAACAAAAAAAAAAAAAAAAAAAAAAAAAAAAAACCATCACCATCATCTTCAAAAAGAAAAAAAAAACTGCAATAACGTAAAATCATAAAGAAATTCATAAATATAAGAAATAGAAAAATTATTAAAAAAAAAATAAAGAACTATTAACGTTGATACAAATAAATAATGAAAAAAAAATTAAATAAAATAAAATCATACGTCATCAGCAGCAACAGAAACAACAACATCAGAACTGGTTAAAGAATAAGCTTGTGTGAAAAATTCCTCCGACTCCTTATCTATTCTCTTCTCAACAGCATCAGCACCAACGGTATCAGTTGTAGAAATATCATACGAGGAAAACACTTCAAAGGAGTTCATACTTGTGATGCATACAGGTTTTCTATTTACATCTTTGGATTGTCTAAAATATACTTTGCCTTGTCTGGTAAACACAGCATGCAAGAAGCCTTTCTTTTTAAGTTCATTAGCTTTACAAAAAATTGATCATTTCTATCGGTTTCCTTTGCCTCTTATCCCTAAATCCAAAACTCAAAAAAATAAAGTTCGAAGTCTCCTTTTTGCCCCATGTTGGATTAAAAAGGAAATCAAATTAAATAAAAAAGTCTTACAATATAATTATTTTGAGTGCAAATCTGTTGATACAAAAACGAAAGATATAAAGTCAAGCATAATGTTTTCTATACACAAGTTGAAATCTTTAATTCCTTTCGAATTCCGGATGCAATTAAAGATGTTCTCACCTTTAATGGGAATTCTCGGTTGCTATTTGATTTTATCAGTAACGTAGAAGAAATTTTAAGCCTTATGCCACAATTGGATACAAATCCTGCATATAAAAAATAATTTTGAGAGCCATACGAAATAAGGTTGTTGGGTCTGCCAACGAAGCTCTAAATTTGTATGAAACTCAAGTAAATTGGGAAGACATCAAAAATAATTTAATAATTCAAACTAGCCTCATTAGGAATTTGCATCAGCTTCGACAAAATCAATTATCTGTAGAAACCTTTTATTCAAAGATAATCGAAACACTTTCTGCGATGATAAATCACTTAAAAGTCCATGAAAAAATGCGAGTGTTGTCGAGGCTAAGCAAAGCCTTTATCAGGAAATGTGTCTTAACATCTTTTGTCTGGTCTAAGAGAACCTATGGGTTCCACTGTAAAAGCAATGCGGCCCACAAAACTTGCCGATGCCTTTAATTTTTGTAAGGAAGAGGAAAACTATTATTTTTTCCAAAACTCACAATATAGATCACAGATTCCACAGACAGGTAGATATCAAAATAGAAGAACAAACTTTCCAAATACCAACACACAAACTAATTATAATTTTTCCACACAAAATTTTCAACAATCAGTCAATCAATCTCAAAACAGAACGCGATATAACAATTCTAATTTTAACAATAAATCTCCTAAAAATAACTTCAGACAAAATTCAAACTATAAGATTTCGGATAATTCAAGACAAAATTCAAATAATTCACGGCAAAATTTAGGACAAACTTTTAATATTGAGAGCCATCCTGAAGAGAATTATGCTTTGAATTTATCAGATATAAATATTGTCGATGACAGAATTTTTCACATATAAGCCTCGGAAATGCAATAGGGTATTTAGATGTAAGCAACCATAATACAAACCAGTTACCATACATCAATATTAAAAGTTTATACATTAAAAATCTAAAATTTTTGGTAGATACGGGAAGTAACAAATCCTTTATAAATCCAGAGATTGTCACAAATCATAACATAGAATATAATGACCCTATAAGAATTAAAACAGTTTTTTGGCGAAAAAATCGTTAACAAACAAATAAGAATACAAAATTTGTTAGAATTTAAAACTGATAAAACTTTAATATTTTTGTTATTTAAATTCCACAATAATTTGATGGACTCATTGGAACCGATATAATGAGAAAACTTTCAATGAAAATTGATTAAAAAATTCAATCTTAGAAACTGAAAACATGAGGATCCCATTAAGCTTTATACCGAATTCGAACTCGAAAACTTACGTGGTCTCTGAGCAAAGCAAATTAGTTTGCAATCTTCCAGTAGATATCGAATCTGGAAACATTTATATAAAGCCTACTACAATAAGAAAAAACCTTACCATATCTGAAGGATTATATGAAGCTAAAGATTGGTATTTTAATATTGAAGTTGTAAATACTTCTGATACTTCTCAAACATTTTTTAATTGAACAGCCAATTAAAGTTAAAGCATTCTCGCCTAACGAGTATGTTGAGGTATATAACTTTTCTTTCAAAAATGAAGAACATTTGAAATAAACAAAAATTTTAGAATATTTAAAATCCAATAACTTAAATTCTCTAGAAGAAAAAGCTATTCTTAATTTATGTGATTGTTGTATTATATATATATATATATATTTTAAAGGGGGTCAGATCTTGACCCCATCTAATCTGACAAAACATGCAATTCATACTTAAGACAATATACTTATTTACTCATAAATATATCGTTATCCATATATCCACAAGGAGGAGATACAAAAGCAAATTTCTGATATGCTAAATCAAGGCATCATCCGCAATAGTTTTTCTCCTTGGGCTTCCCCTATATGGATAGTGCCTAAAAAACAGATAGCATGGGCAAGCGAAAATGGCGGCTAGTCATTGACTACCGTAAATTGAATGACAAGATTGTCGGAGATAAATATCCCTTGCCAAATATAACCGAAATCTTAGACAAACTTGGCCGAAGCATGTATTTTTCAACGCTCGATTTCGCTTCCAGTTTTCATCAAATCGAAATTAGAGAGGAAGACATAGAAAAGACAAGACATATGACATCACAACTTAAGCCAAGCTTCAACTTCTCTTTGGCTATACAAACACAAACTAACGAGAGAGATAAGAACTCTAACCTTGCAGTTTGCAGATCCAGCATCAAAGCTACCGGCGGGGAAGAGCCAAGTTGATCTCATCATTTTTATCATTCTTTTCTTGATAATGATATTCTTGAGCAATGTTCATACAGTCGTCACCAAAGAAGGGCATAATTTTGTAAGCTAAAATTAGAATTGCAAACAAAAAATTGTAAAAAAAAATTAATTATTAAGTTAAATCAATAAAAGTTAAATAAATCACTTTAACGACATTGTGTATTATAACTTTGCGCAGTCGGACAAGGAATACTGTTTGGAGCTCACTTCAACGGATTATTGCAGTGGTGGTTTTTAAGCCTTAAGCACCGTGGACCAAGATAGTGACGATTGGTAGGGTAAGTTTCAATTTCAATTTCAATTTATTTCCAAAAGATGTAAACTATATCTTTTGGAAATAAATTGAAATTGAATTGAAAGGCACTTTAAGATATAACTCTTTTAGAGCATCTAGTATTATAATATTAAAAAAATTTTAGTACCAATAAAAGAAAATCTATTTATATAAACATAAATAAAATTAAATAATTAGTAGCTAGAGAAATTAATATAAATAAGTAAATTCATTTAAATAATAGTTATTAAAGATTAGAATAGTGCAAATATAATTTCTTCTTAGAGGTAGATGGTGAGGCTATAATATGCAATTCGTTTGGAAGTAAATTCCATAAACGCACGGCAGATACATAGAAGGAGCGTTCGGCTATGACGTGCGAAAAACGAGGTATAATAAGTTTCAATCCACGGTGTGAATTGGCAAACCGGAGCGATTCACTTAAATAAGTTGGACATTTATTGTGGATGACATTTGGAACCTTAGAAAAAGCCTGTACCTTCAAAACTTTTCAAGACTAATTCCAACAAGAGTGCGTTGTAAATGAATACCATATATAAAGCGAATACAATCATTGAAAGCAACATTAAGTTTTCGTTTACATTGACAATCAAGAATAGGATATACTGAACAATTAAAAATAAAATATGGTAAAATCAAAAAATTTATGAGGTATTTCTTCATATCAGGAGATAACAATTCAGAAGAGGATCGTTAGGAACGCAGACCATAATATATATGCCTAATTGTGTCAGAAATTGCTTCACAGCAGCTTAAATTACCATTAATTCTATACCCTAAATATTTCACTTCTTTCACATACTTAATACTTTCATAATCAAGAATTACCGAAGGAAAATCATCAGGACTAATCACATCCCTAGAACAAAGCATGGCATTAGATTTAGAAGGATTTAATTTCATAGCATTATGATTAGACCAAAAAAGAATGTGATTTAAATCCTCATTTAGCCTTACTATACAATCCTCCATGAGACCAATTGAGCGAAAGATGTACAGTACCACATCATCAGCATACAAATGGACTCGGCAGTTGTTTATTACATCGGGGAGGTCATTAATGAACAATGAAAACAAAAGCGGACCCAAAACTGAGCCCTGTGGTATACCTGTGTTGGTTATAATAGGATTACATGTATTAACATCCGTTTTTATTAGTTGCATTCGATTTTGCAGATAATTGTGAAGAAGCTTTAACGAGGTGCTACCAAATTTAAAAATCAACTTAAGTTTAGAGAGAAGAATCGAATGATCTATACAGTCGAATGCTTTCGAAAAATCAAGTAACACCATGACACCAAACTTATCAGTATCGAGTGCAAATCGAATATCTGAAGTTACTTTTAATACCGCTGATTCACAGCTGTGTTTGCTCCGAAACCCTGATTGCCATTGAGAAAGTAAATTATTTTAAGTTACATAGACTTGAATTTGGTCATGAATAATTTTTTCAAAAATTTTACACAGGAAAGATAAATTACTAATAGGCCTGACGTCAGAAGGATGATTATGTTAGCACTTTTCCACTCATCAGGAAATTGAGCACTATATATACAAAAGTTAAATAAATGAAGAAGACGGTTTATTATAAATGGGAGCATGAGCTTTAGGAACTTTGGAGATATATCATCAGGGCCAACAGCATTTGATTTAATAGACTTGATAGAACAAAGTAACTCACAAGGACCAATGCAAACAAATGAGAAAGGATTCTCATAATCAGAAACATTAAACAAGTCATGGGGGATGCGCGAACCAGAAAAAGGAGGGATCAGGAAATTGGACATTGATTGTGCACTAAAATGGCATTTTTTTTTTCATTCTTATCGCCTTTAACACCAATTTTTTTCAAATTACTCCAAAATTCCTTAGAACTGAGAGACGGATCAAGCTTCGATAATAAAAATTCCCGCTTGGAATTACGAATGAGAGAACTAACTTTGTTACGAGCTACAACATATTGTCTTTTATTATATTCCGTTTTATTATTTTTAAATCTGCGGAAAAAACGTTCCCTTTCCCGAATCTTTGATTTTATGTTGTTATTAAACCAAGGACAAGTTTTTTTCTTAATTATTATAGTAACTATAGAAACATATTCATTATACATTCTAGTTACCAGATTATTGAAAATTGCTACTTTTAAATTAATATCTGAAGAAAAATAAATCTCATTTAATTCAGAATTCATAAAACTATTTTGAATTGCTTCATAGTCAATACCACAATAGGACCGATAACTAATTGAACGGGTTATATTAGTTCTATACGTCAAACTGATACGAACAAAAAATAAAATCGTGAATAAAATCAGATGTAGGCCTTATTTGATCATTTCCCAAAATCCTCCTCTTAGAACTTGTTAAGAACATGTCGAGTAAGAAAGGATTTACATCTGACTTAAAACATGTAGGCCATAAGGTGTTTACAACCGACAGGCCTATAACATCACAGAAATAGTTGAGTAATCTCGTTACGCTGTTATTAAGCAAGAAATTGACGTTATAGTCACCCCCAATCAGAATGTCACTATATTTTGGACTAAGTCTAAGTAAAGTTTCTTCTAGTTCGTACAAATTTTCTTCAGTAAACATTTTAGGTGGACTGTATAAAGAAACAAGTAAACACTTTTCAACTGAATTTTTCACTTCAACACATATAAACTCTATATTGGCGACGTTTGACCTATAAACTGTAGAAGCAGATATATGCTCACGCACATATAAACATACACTGCCCCACCCTGTCCTTACGATCATTTCTAAATAAGTTAAAACCAGGTAGTTTACAATTGTATTTGAGTTATGGGCACACAGCCAAGATTCGGACACCATAATTACATCCACTTTAGAAGTACTAAACATTTGATAAAATACAGTATATTAAGCTCGTAAACTCTCAGCATTTAAACAACATACATTAAGGCCATCAAACGTACGACACATCACACTAAGAACACTCCTTACATTGTTAGGATCGGTCACAAAAAAATTTACATAAAAAACCATCACCATCATCTTCAAAAAGAAAAAAACCTGCACTAACGTGAAATCATAAAGGAATTCATAAATATAAGAAATAGAAAAATCATTAAAAAAAAAAATTAATAAAAAGTTTAGTAAATTTGAAGAATTTAAATAAGAAACTTTTATAAATATACATGGCAATCATATTGCTAAAAAAAAAAAAAAATTACTTGTAAAATAGATAAACAATGGTTCAAGTACAAGTTATAAAGAACTATTAACGTTGATACAAATAATTAATGAAAAAAAAAATAAATAAAATAAAATCATACGTCATCAGCAGCAACAGAAACGACAACATCAGAACTGGTTAAAGGATAAGTTTGTGTGAAAAATTCCTCGGACTCCTTATCTATTCTCTTCTCAACAGCATCAGCACCAACGGTATCAATTGTAGAAATATCATACGAGGATAACACTTCAAAGGAGTTCATACTTGTGATGCATACAGGTTTTCTATTTACATCTTTGGATTGTCTAAAATATACTTTGCCTTGTCTGGTAAACACAGCATGCAAGAAGCCTTTCTTTTTAAGTTCATTAGCTTTACAAAAAATTGATCATTTCTATCGGTTTCCTTTGCCTCTTATCCCTAAATTCAAAACTCAAAAAAATAAAGTTCGAAGTCTCCTTTTTGCCCCATGTTGGATTAAAAAGGAAATCAAATTAAATAAAAAAGTCTTACAATATAATTATTTTGAGTGCAAATCTGTTGATACAAAAACGAAAGATATAAAGTCAAGCATAATGTTTTCTATACACAAGTTGAAATCTTTAATTCCTTTCGAATTCCGGATGCAATTAAAGATGTTCTCATCTTTAATGGGAATACTCGGTTGCTATTTGATTTTATCAGTAACGTAGAAGAAATTTTAAGCCTTATGCCACAATTGGATACAAATCCTGCATATAAAACATAATTTTGAGAGCCATACGAAATAAGGTTGTTGGGTCTGCCAACGAAGCTCTAAATATGTATGAAACTCAAGTAAATTGGGAAGACATCAAAAATAATTTAATAATTCAAACTAGCCTCATTAGGAATTTGCATCAGCTTCAACAAAATCAATTATCTGTAGAAACCTTTAATTCAAAGATAATCGAAACACTTTCTGCGATGATATATCACATAAAAGTCCATGAAAAAATGCGAGTGTTGTCGAGGCTAAGCAAAGCCTTTATCAGGAAATGTGTCTTAACATCTTTTGTCTGGTCTAAGAGAACCTATGGGTTCCACTGTAAAAGCAATGCGGCCCACAAAACTTGCCGATGCCTTTAATTTTTGTAAGGAAGAGGAAAACTATTATTTTTTCCAAAACTCACAATATAGATCACAGATTCTACAGACGGGTAGATATAAAAATAGAAGAACAAACTTTCCAAATACCAACACAAACTAATTATAATTTCTCCACACAAAATGTTCAACAATCAGTCAATCAATCTCAAAACAAAACGCGATATCACAATTCTAATTTTAACAATAAATCTCCTAAAAATAACTTCAGACAAAATTCAAACTATAAGATTTCGGATAATTCAAGACAAAATTCAAATAATTCACGGCAAAATTTAGATAGTAGACAGGATAATAGTTTCAGGCAGGGAAATAACTCAAGGCAGGTCAATTATAATTCAACTAGAAATAATAACAATTTTAGACCAAATAGCTCTGTTCAATGTCGTCAGTCTAACACTATGTAGAACCTCAATTTCAGAGCCAATGGACACTTTAAATGCAAATACAAATAGAGGAAGTGGAACAAGTAGGAATGGACAAACTTTTAATATTGAGAGCCATCCTGAAGAGAATTATGCTTTGAATTTATCAGATATAAATATTGTCGATGACAGAATTTTTCACATATAAGCCCGGAAATGCAATAGGGTATTTATTTGTAAGCAACCATAATACAAACCAGTTACCATACATCAATATTAAAAGTTTATACAATAGAAAATTTAAAATTTTTGGTAGATACGGGAAGTAACAAATCCTTTATAAATCCAGAGATTGTCACAAATCATAACATAGAACATAATGACCCTATAAGAATTAAAACAGTTTTTTGGCGAAAAAATCGTTAACAAACAAATAAGAATACAAAATTTGTTAGAATTTAAAACTGATAAAACTTTAATATTTTTGTTATTTAAATTCCACAATAATTTGATGGACTCATTGGAACCGATATAATGAGAAAACTTTCAATGAAAATTGATTAAAAAATTCAATCTTAGAAACTGAAAACATAAGGATCCCATTAAGCTTTATACCGAATTCGATCTCGAAAACTTACGTGGTCTCTGAGCAAAGCAAATTAGTTTGCAATCTTCCAGTAGATATCGAATCTGGAAACATTTATATAAAGCCTACATACAATAAGAAAAAACCTTACCATATCTGAAGGATTATATGAAGCTAAAGATTGGTATTTTAATATTGAAGTTGTAAATACTTCTGATACTTCTCAAACATTTTTTAATTGAACCGCCAATTAAAGTTGAAGCATTCTCGCCTAACGAGTATGTTGAGGTATATAACTTTTCTTTCAAAAATGAAGAACATTTGAAATAAACAAAAATTTTAGAATATTTAAAATCCAATAACTTAAATTCTCTAGAAGAAAAAGCTATTCTTAATTTATGTAATTGTTGTATTATATATATATATATATATTTTAAAGGGGGTCAGATCTTGACTCCATCTAATCTGACAAAACATGCAATTCATACTTAAGACAATGTACCTATTTACTCTTAAACATATCGTTATCCATATATCCACAAGGAGGAGATGCAAAAGCAAATTTCTGATATGCTAAATCAAGGCATCATCCGCAATAGTTTTTCTCCTTGGGCTTCCCCTATATGGATAGTGCCTAAAAAAACAGATAGGATGGGCAAGCGAAAATGGCGGCTAGTCATTGACTACCGTAAATTGAATGACAAGATTGTCGGAGATAAATATCTCTTGCCAAATATAACCGAAATCTTAGACAAACTTGGCCGAAGCATGTATTTTTCATAGCTCGATTTCGCTTCCAGTTTTCATCAAATCGAAATTAGAGAGGAAGACATAGAAAAGACAAGACAGATGACATCACAACTTAAGCCAAGCTTCAACTTCTCTTTGGCTATACAAACACAAACTAACGAGAGAGATAAGAACTCTAACCTTGCAGTTTGCAGATCCAGCATCAAAGCTACCGGCGGGGAAGAGCCAAGTTGATCTCATCATTTTTATCATTCTTTTCTTGATAATGATATTCTTAAGCAATGTTCATACAGTCGTCACCAAAGAAGGGCATAATTTTGTAAACTAAAATTAGAATTGCAAATAAAAAATTGTAAAAAAAAATTTATTATTAAGTTAAATCAATAAAAGTTAAATAAAACACTTTAACGACATTGTGTATTATAACTTTGCGCAGTCGGACAAGGAATACTGTTTGTGGCTCACTTGAACGGATTATTGCAGTGGTGGTTTTTAAGCTTTAAGCACCGTGAACCAAGATAGTGACGATTGGTAGGGTAAGTTTCAATTTCAATTTAAATTTATTTCCAAAAGATATAGTTTACCAAGACACTTTAAGATATAACTCTTTTAGAGCATCTAAAAATTTAGTACCAATAAAAGAAAATCCATTTATATAAACATAAATAAAATTAAATAATTAGTAGCTAGAGAAATTAATATAAATAAGTAAATTCATTTAAATAATAGTTATTAAAGATTAGAATAGTGCAAATATAATTCCTTCTTAGAGGTAGATGGTGAGGCTATAATATGCAATTCGCTTGGAAGTAAATTCCATAAACGCACGGCAGATACATAGAAGGAGCGTTCGGCTATGACGTGCGAAAAACGCGGTATAATAAGTTTCAATCCACGTTGTGAATTGGCAAACCGGAGCGATTCACTTAAATAAGTTGGACATTTATTGTGGATGACATTTGGAACCTTAGAAAAAGCCTGTACCTCCAAAACTTTTCAAGACTCATTCCAACAAGAGTGCGTTGTAAATGAATACCATATATAAAGCGAATACAATCATTGAAAGCAACATTAAGTTTTCGTTTACATTGACAATCAAGAATAGGATATACTGAACAATTAAAAATAAAATATGGTTAAATCAAAAAATTTATGAGGTATTTCTTCATATCAGGAGATAACAATTCAGAAGAGGATCGTTAGGAACGCAGACCATAATATATATGCCTAATTGTGTCAGAAATTGCTTCACAGCAGCTTAAATTACCATTAATTCTATACCCTAAATATTTCACTTCTTTCACATACTTAATACTTTCATAATCAAGAATTACCGAAGGAAAATCATCAGGACTAATCACATCCCTAGAACAAAGCATGGCATTAGATTTAGAAGGATTTAATTTCATAGCATTATGATTAGACCAAAAAAGAATGTGATTTAAATCCTCATTTTGTAAGGAAGAGGAAAACTATTATTTTTTCCAAAACTCACAATATAGATCACAGATTCCACAGACGGGTAGATATAAAAATAGAAGAACAAACTTTCCAAATACCAACACAAACTAATTCTAATTTCTCCACACAAAATTTTCAACAATCAGTCAATCAATCTCAAAACAAAACGCGATATCACAATTCTAATTTTAACAATAAATCTCCTAAAAATAACTTCAGACAAAATTCAAACTATAAGATTTCGGATAATTCAAGACAAAATTCAAATAATTCACGGCAAAATTTAGATAGTAGACAGGATAATAGTTTCAGGCAGGGAAATAACTCAAGGCAGGTCAATTATAATTCAACTAGAAATAATAACAATTTTAGACCACATAGCTCTGTTCAATGTCGTCAGTCTAACACTATGTAGAACCTCAATTTCAGAGCCAATGGACACTTTAAATGCAAATACAAATAGAGGAAGTGGAACAAGTAGGAATGGACAAACTTTTAATATTGAGAGCCATCCTGAAGAGAATTATGCTTTGAATTTATCAGATATAAATATTGTCGATGACAGAATTTTTCACATATAAGCCCGGAAATGCAATAGGGTATTTATTTGTAAGCAACCATAATACAAACCAGTTACCATACATCAATATTAAAAGTTTATACAATAGAAAATTTAAAATTTTTGGTAGATACGGGAAGTAACAAATCCTTTATAAATCCAGAGATTGTCACAAATCATAACATAGAACATAATGACCCTATAAGAATTAAAACAGTTTTTTGGCGAAAAAATCGTTAACAAACAAATAAGAATACAAAATTTGTTAGAATTTAAAACTGATAAAACTTTAATATTTTTGTTATTTAAATTCCACAATAATTTGATGGACTCATTGGAACCGATATAATGAGAAAACTTTCAATGAAAATTGATTAAAAAATTCAATCTTAGAAACTGAAAACATAAGGATCCCATTAAGCTTTATACCGAATTCGATCTCGAAAACTTACGTGGTCTCTGAGCAAAGCAAATTAGTTTGCAATCTTCCAGTAGATATCGAATCTGGAAACATTTATATAAAGCCTACTACAATAAGAAAAAACCTTACCATATCTGAAGGATTATATGAAGCTAAAGATTGGTATTTTAATATTGAAGTTGTAAATACTTCTGATACTTCTCAAACATTTTTTAATTGAACCGCCAATTAAAGTTGAAGCATTCTCGCCTAACGAGTATGTTGAGGTATATAACTTTTCTTTCAAAAATGAAGAACATTTGAAATAAACAAAAATTTTAGAATATTTAAAATCCAATAACTTAAATTCTCTAGAAGAAAAAGCTATTCTTAATTTATGTAATTGTTGTATTATATATATATATATATATTTTAAAGGGGGTCAGATCTTGACTCCATCTAATCTGACAAAACATGCAATTCATACTTAAGACAATGTACCTATTTACTCTTAAACATATCGTTATCCATATATCCACAAGGAGGAGATGCAAAAGCAAATTTCTGATATGCTAAATCAAGGCATCATCCGCAATAGTTTTTCTCCTTGGGCTTCCCCTATATGGATAGTGCCTAAAAAAACAGATAGGATGGGCAAGCGAAAATGGCGGCTAGTCATTGACTACCGTAAATTGAATGACAAGATTGTCGGAGATAAATATCTCTTGCCAAATATAACCGAAATCTTAGACAAACTTGGCCGAAGCATGTATTTTTCAAAGCTCGATTTCGCTTCCAGTTTTCATCAAATCGAAATTAGAGAGGAAGACATAGAAAAGACAAGACAGATGACATCACAACTTAAGCCAAGCTTCAACTTCTCTTTGGATATACAAACACAAACTAACGAGAGAGATAAGAACTCTAACCTTGCAGTTTGCAGATCCAGCATCAAAGCTACCGGCGGGGAAGAGCCAAGTTGATCTCATCATTTTTATCATTCTTTTCTTGATAATGATATTCTTAAGCAATGTTCATACAGTCGTCACCAAAGAAGGGCATAATTTTGTAAACTAAAATTAGAATTGCAAATAAAAAATTGTAAAAAAAAATTTATTATTAAGTTAAATCAATAAAAGTTAAATAAAACACTTTAACGACATTGTGTATTATAACTTTGCGCAGTCGGACAAGATATACTGTTTGGAGCTCACTTCAACGAATTATTGCAGTGGTGGTTTTTAAGCCTTAAGCACCGTGGACCAAGATAATGACGATTGGTAGGGTAAGTTTCAATTTCAATTTAAATTTATTTCCAAAAGATATAGTTTACCAAGACACTTTAAGATATAACTCTTTTAGAGCATCTAAAAATTTAGTACCAATAAAAGAAAATCCATTTATATAAACATAAATAAAATTAAATAATTAGTAGCTAGAGAAATTAATATAAATAAGTAAATTCATTTAAATAATAGTTATTAAAGATTAGAATAGTGCAAATATAATTCCTTCTTAGAGGTAGATGGTGAGGCTATAATATGCAATTCGCTTGGAAGTAAATTCCATAAACGCACGGCAGATACATAGAAGGAGCGTTCGGCTATGACGTGCGAAAAACGCGGTATAATAAGTTTCAATCCACGTTGTGAATTGGCAAACCGGAGCGATTCACTTAAATAAGTTGGACATTTATTGTGGATGACATTTGGAACCTTAGAAAAAGCCTGTACCTCCAAAACTTTTCAAGACTCATTCCAACAAGAGTGCGTTGTAAATGAATACCATATATAAAGCGAATACAATCATTGAAAGCAACATTAAGTTTTCGTTTACATTGACAATCAAGAATAGGATATACTGAACAATTAAAAATAAAATATGGTTAAATCAAAAAATTTATGAGGTATTTCTTCATATCAGGAGATAACAATTCAGAAGAGGATCGTTAGGAACGCAGACCATAATATATATGCCTAATTGTGTCAGAAATTGCTTCACAGCAGCTTAAATTACCATTAATTCTATACCCTAAATATTTCACTTCTTTCACATACTTAATACTTTCATAATCAAGAATTACCGAAGGAAAATCATCAGGACTAATCACATCCCTAGAACAAAGCATGGCATTAGATTTAGAAGGATTTAATTTCATAGCATTATGATTAGACCAAAAAAGAATGTGATTTAAATCCTCATTCAGCCTTACTATACAATCCTCCATGAGACCAATTGAGCGAAAGATGTACAGTACCACATCATCAGCATACAAATGGACTCGGCAGTTGTTTATTACATCGGGGAGGTCATTAATGAACAATGAAAACAAAAGCGGACCCAAAACTGAGCCCTGTGGTATACCTGTGTTGGTTATAATAGGATTACATGTATTAACATCCGTTCTTATTAGTTGCATTCGATTTTGCAGATAATTGTGAAGAAGCTTTAACGAGGTGCTACCAAATTTAAAAATCAACTTAAGTTTAGAGAGAAGAATCGAATGATCTATACAGTCGAATGCTTTCGAAAAATCAAGTAACACCATGACACCAAACTTATCAGTATCGAGTGCAAATCGAATATCTGAAGTAACTTTTAATACCGCTGATTCACAGCTGTGTTTGCTCCGAAACCCTGATTGCCATTGAGAAAGTAAATTATTTTCAGTTACATAGACTTGAATTTGGTCATGAATAATTTTTTCAAAAATTTTACACAGGAAAAATAAAATACTAATAGGCCTGAAGTCAGAAGGATGATTATGTTAGCACTTTTCCACTCATCAGGAAATTGAGCACTATATATACAAAAGTTAAATAAATGAAGAAGATGGTTTATTATAAATGGGAGCATGAGCTTTAGGAACTTTGGAGATATATCATCAGGGCCAACAGCATTTGATTTAATAGACTTCATAGAACAAAGTAACTCACAAGGACCAATGCAAACAAATCAGAAAGGATTCTCATAATCAGAAACATTAAACAAGTCATGGGGGATGCGCGAACCAGAAAAAGGAGGGATCAGGAAATTGGACATTGATTGTGCACTAAAAGGGCATTTTTTTTCATTCTTATCGCCTTTAACACCAATTTTTTCAAATTACTCAAAAATTCCTTAGAACTGAGAGACGGATCAAGCTTCGATAATAAAAATTCCCGCTTGGAATTACGAATGAGAGAACTAACTTTGTTACGAGCTACAACATATTGTCTTTTATTATATTCCGTTTTATTATTTTTAAATCTGCGGAAAAAACGTTCCCTTTCCCGTATCTTTGATTTTATGTTGTTATTAAACCAAGGACAAGTTTTTTTCTTAATTATTATAGTAACTATAGGAACATATTCATTATACAGTCTAGTTACCAGATTATTGAAAATTGCTACTTTGAAATTAATATCTGAAGAAAAATAAATCTCATTTAATTCAGAATTCATAAAACTATTTTGAATGGCTTCATAGTCAATACCACAATAGGACCGATAACTAATTGAAGGGGTTATATTAGTTCTATACGTCAAACTGATACGAACAAAAAATAAAATCGTGAATAAAATCAGATGTAGGCCTTATTTGATCATTTCCCAAAATCCTCCTCTTAGAACTTGTTAAGAACATGTCGAGTAAGGAAGGATTTACATCTGACTTAAAACATGTAGGCCATAAGGTGTTTACAACCGACAGGCCTATAACATCACAGAAATAGTTGAGTAATCTCGTTACGCTGTTATTAAGCAAGAAATTGACGTTATAGTCACCCCCAATCAGAATGTCACTATATTTTGGACTAAGTCTAAGTAAAGTTTCTTCTAGTTCGTACAAATTTTCTTCAGTAAACATTTTAGGTGGACTGTATAAAGAAACAAGTAAACACTTTTCAACTGAATTTTTCACTTCAACACATATAAACTCTATATTGGCGACGTTTGACCTATAAACTGTAGAAGCAGATATATGCTCACGCACATATAAACATACACTGCCCCCATCCTGTCCTTACGATCATTTCTAAATAAGTTAAAACCAGGTAGTTTACAATTGTATTTGAGTTATGGGCACACAGCCAAGATTCGGACACCATAATTACATCCACTTTAGAAGTACTAAACATTTAATAAAACACAGTATATTTAGCTCGTAAACTCTCAGCATTCAAACAACATACATTAAGGCCATCAAACGTACGACACATCACACTAAGAACACTCCTTACATTGTCAGGATCGGTAACAAAAAAATTTACATAAAAAACCATCACCATCATCTTCAAAAAGAAAAAAACCTGCACTAACGTAAAATCATAAAGAAATTCATAAATATAAGAAATAGAAAAATCATTAAAAATAGAAAAATTAATAAAAAGTTTAGTAAATTTGAAGAATTTAAATAAGAAACTTTTATAAATATACATGGCAATCATATTGCTTAAAAAAAAAAATTACATGTAAAATAGATAAACAATTGTTCAAGTACAAGTAATAAAGAACTATTAACGTTGATACAAATAAATAATGAAAAAAAAATAAAATCATACGTCATCAGCAGCAACAGAAACGACAACATCAGAACTGGTTAAAGGATAAGCTTGTGTGAAAAATTCCTCCGACTAATTATCTATTCTCTTCTCAACAGCATCAGCACCAACGGTATCAATTGTAGAAATATCATACGAGGAAAACACTTCAAAGGAGTTCATACTTGTGATGCATACAGGATTTCTATTTACATCTTTGGATTGTCTAAAATATACTTTGCCTTGTCTGGTAAACACAGCATGCAAGAAGCCTTTCTGTTTAAGTTCATTAGCTTTACAAAAAATTGATCATTTCTATCGGTTTCCTTTGCCTCTTATCCCTAAATTCAAAACTCAAAAAAATAAAGTTCGAAGTCTCCTTTTTGCCCCATGTTGGATTAAAAAGGAAATCAAATTAAATAAAAAAGTCTTACAATATAATTATTTTGAGTGCAAATCTGTTGATACAAAAACGAAAGATATAAAGTCAAGCATAATGTTTTCTATACACAAGTTGAAATCTTTAATTCCTTTCGAATTCCGGATGCAATTAAAGATGTTATCACCTTTAATGGGAATACTCGGTTGCTATTTGATTTTATCAAGTCGATCTTAAGCTCATAGAGGCCGGACGTCAGGTCGAGGTGCGCGCATAAATAATTACACAAAAGCCAAAAAAAAAAAATTATTGCGCATTGTTATCGCGAGTGATAAAAAAATAATATTACACACTCGTTTGAGAAATTGGCAAAAACCCCTCGCGTGTGCTGTAAAGAAAAAAAAACAATATCCACTCGTGTCGTTGGAAGACGATAAGATGCCCATTCGCGCTGTGGAAGAAAGAAAAAAAAAAAAATAATACACACTTGCATAACAAATCAAATTATCCTCCTATCTGTCCCAACCCTTTGTGCTTAGCTTAACTGCCTCTTTCTTATCTACTGTAGGCATCGTATGCTTGCGGTAAATGGATAAGGGCATCTGAGTTTGTCCTATTGTGCTGAATATTTAAAATGATTTTTTGTATGCAAGCTGTCTTATGGGCATAACACCAAAGACAATTTGTTTATTACAGAGATTAATTTGGATTTTCACTGCATTGTTCGACTTAGTCAGAATTGTGTTTTGTGTGTAAGTATTTTGAAATGGTAAGTGATTTTTGTGTCGTGTATTCCAATGTTCGTGGTATAAGAAAGAATTTCTTTCACCTGTACGTCTACTCTGTTCAATACAGGCCAGCTGTTTTGGCATTAATTGAAACCCAGGTTGGAGTAAATACTGATTTATCAGAGTTTGCTCTACATGGGTATAGCTTGGTGCCATTACTCTTTTCCCATCATGGTCTCGTGGTCTATGTTAGGAATGATATTGCTTGCCAGAGCCTTCCCCAATATGGGCAATGTTCCAACACGGACTTTAACTTCTTGTGGCTCAAATTCACTGTCCGCAAGCATGTCATTCATTATTGTTTTATTTACAGGAGTCCAAATCTCGACAGCAATTCCACTTGTAACGAGTTTGATGCGCTGTCTGATTCCATCTCGAAAATTGTTTCCCTTTGTCCTCGCACTGAAATCGTTATTACGGGCGATTTCAATGTACACAATTCCAATTGGCTCCGCTATTCTGGCCAGACAACACCCGAAGGAAGGTATGTCGAGCTCTTTGCCGGGTTACATCACCTTACCCAACTGATCGATGTGCCAACGCGTATTCCGGATGTTGCTGGGCAAGCCGCCCATACTCTTGACTTGTTTCTTACTTCTCATCCTGATAAATATACCATTAGTGTAACTTCTCCATTTGGCACTTCAGACCATTGTGTTATTTCAGCTAATTTCTCATCCTCCACCCATCCAGTTAAAGAAAAACTTCCCACCAGGACCGTTTGGCAATACGAGAAAGCCAACTGGGACGGCCTGAATATTTTTTTCCGAAACTTTAACTGGTCACTATGCTTCCTCGATAGTGACATTGATGCCAATGCTGAAATGATCACAAATGTGATTCTTCTAGGGATGCGTGCTTTTATTCCTAACAGAGTAAAAAGCATCAAACCTAAAGAAAAGTCTTGGTTTAATTCTGAGTGTAAAGAAGCTATCAGGCTCAAAGAAGTAAGTTTCCGATCTTACAAAGCCAACCCTACAGAGGAAAATCGGAAAAAGCACAAACAAGCAAGAAACTCATGCAACTCCGTTATTGAAAGAACCAAATTTTTGCATGACCAAAAATTACGGCAAAAAATTCTGCAGTGTCCCAAAGGCAGTAAAAATGTTTGGTCATTTGTAAAAAATATTAAAAACTCCTCAACATCTTCGGTTCCAACGCTCATCGACAGTAACAAACCAATTGTTTACTCTTCAGAGAAGGCAAACCTGTTCGCCGCCCATTTCGCTGCTAGCTCCACGCTGCCGCATAGCAACGCTGCCCCTCCTGTACTTGAGAATGTAAATTTTTCCATGGGACAGATTTTTTTCCGCACTCGTACAGTAGCAAGAGTTCTCAAAGATCTCGATATACACAAATCCGCTGGCCCGGATGGTATACCCCCGATTCTTCTGAAGAGGTGTTCTTCCACACTGGCAAAGCCACTGCGTAAGCTTTTCCATCGCTCCTACTCTTCTGGAATCTTTCCTAGAAGATGAAAAACAGCATTTGTCCAGCCTGTCCCTAAGAAAGGTGACCCATCCTCCCCCTCCTCCTACCGACCCATAGCACTGACATCCCTTCTTTCTAAGGTCATGGAAACACTGATTAACCGTCAGCTTAAGGAATATCTTGAAGATCGTAAGCTTCTCCATGACCGTCAGTATGGCTTCCGCAGCAACCGTTCCACTGGTGATCTGATGGCATACCTCACCGAACAGTGGAACAAATCTTTACATCGCTTTGGTGAAAGTAAGATTATTGCTCTTGATATCTCCAAGGCATTTGATAGAGTTTGGCATGAAGCTCTCTTATCGAAAATGCGTGCTTTTGGGATCGATAATACTCTTGTTCGTTGGATTAGAAGCTATCTTCTGGACCGTTCAATACAAGTTGTATTGGACGGATTCAAGTCTGATTCCCACAAAATAAATGCTGGTGTGCCCCAGGGCTCTGTTCTGTCTCCGACTCTTTTCCTCATTTTTATAAATGATCTTCTGTCTGTTACTTCTAATCCACTTAACTGTTTTGCTGACGATTCCACCCTCAGCTTTTCATATTCGTTCGATAATTCACGTCCTTCGCCTTCGGACGTACAATTGCAACGGTGCCGTATGTCAAGCTCATTAAACTCCGATTTATACAGCATTGTCAAATGGGGTAATAGAAATCGTGTGGAGTTTAATGCTTCGAAAACTCAATGCTTTCTTCTGTCGTTAAAGCTTAACATTCCCCCAATGCCATTGTCCATGAATGGCACTTACATCGAAGAAACCGAAAAGCTCTCAGTACTCGGTATGTGTGTCAACGACGACCTCCGTTGGAACGACCAGCTAAGAATGCTGCTAAGTGCTTAGGTTTTCTGTATCGGTGTAAGAAGTATTTTTCCCCATCTGATCTGGCTACAATTTATAAAGCGTTTATACGCCCTAAACTCGAGTATAACTCCCACCTGTGGGCAGGTGCTTCACAAACATCGCTTCACCTGCTTGATAGAATACAAAATCGAGCGTTAAGATTGATAGGAAATAGAACTGCCGCTGAAACAATTGCCCCTCTCGAACACCGACGCAATGTTTCATGTCTTTCCTTATTTTATCGTTTCTTTTATAAAAAATGTTCACTCGAGGTAGCCAGCTGCATTCCTCCCCTTAAAAGTTTCGCCAATAATACTCGTCTTGCTAGGAATGCCACTCAGTTCACCCTTGAGCCCAATTTCGGACGTACCGTGAAATATAGGGATTCTTTTTTTAGCCGTACAACACGACTTTGGAATGGTTTACCCGGCGAGATTTTCCCTTGCCATTTCAATTTGCAAACATTCAAAACCAATGTTAATCGACACCTCCTATCTCTCCCCTCCCTATCTTCCTAATGCCCGCGCAGTGTGTTACATTAAAAGGGAAACAAATAGTCCCTTGTGCACGCGTTAATTATACAAAAAAAAAAAAAAATAAATCAGTAACGTAGAAGAAATTTTAAGCCTTATGCCACAATTGGATACAAATCCTGCATATAAAAAATAATTTTGAGAGCCATACGAAATAAGGTTGTTGGGTCTGCCAACGAAGCTCTAAATATGTATGAAACTTAAGTAAATTGGGAAGACATCAAAAATAATTTAATAATTCAAACTAGCCTCATTAGGAATTTGCATCAGCTTCGACAAAATCAATTATCTGTAGAAACCTTTTATTCAAAGATAATCGAAACACTTTCTGCGATGATAAATCACATAAAAGTCCATGAAAAAATGCGAGTGTTGTCGAGGCTAAGAAAAGCCTTTATCAGGAAATGTGTCTTAACATCTTTTGTCTGGTCTAAGAGAACCTATGGGTTCCACTGTAAAAGCAATGCGGCCCACAAAACTTGCCGATGCCTTTAATTTTTGTAAGAAAGAGGAAAACTATTATTTTTTCCAAAACTCACAATATAGATCACAGATTCCACAGACAGGTAGATATCAAAATAGAAGAACAAACTTTCCAAATACCAACGCACAAACTAATTCTAATTTTTCCACACAAAATTTTCAACAATCAGTCAATCAATCTCAAAACAGAACGCGATATCACAATTCTAATTTTAACAATAAATCTCCTAAAAATAACTTCAGACAAAATTCAAACTATAAGATTTCGGATAATTCAAGACAAAATTCAAATAATTCACGGCAAAATTTAGATAATAGACAGGATAATAGTTTCAGGCAGGGAAATAACTCAAGGCAGGTCAATTATAATTCAACTAGAAATAATAACAATTTTAGACCAAATAGCTCTGTTCAACGTCGTCAGTCTAACACTATGTAGAACCTCAATTTCAGAGCCAATGGACACTTTAAATGCAAATACAAATAGAGGAAGTGGAACAAGTAGGAATGGACAAACTTTTAATATTGAGAGCCATCCTGAAGAGAATTATGCTTTGAATTTATCAGATATAAATATTGTCGATGACAGAATTTTTCACATATAAGCCTCGGAAATGCAATAGGGTATTTAGATGTAAGCAACCATAATACAAACCAGTTACCATACATCAATATTAAAAGTTTATACACTAAAAATCTAAAATTTTTGGTAGATACGGGAAGTAACAAATCCTTTATAAATCCAGAGATTATCACAAATCATAACATAGAATATAATGACCCTATTAATATTAGTTTTTTGGCGAAAAAATTGTTAACAAACAAATAAGAATACAAAATTTGTTAGAATTTAAAACTGATAAAACTTTAATATTTTTGTTATTTAAATTCCACAATTATTTGATGGACTCATTGGAACCGATATAATGAGAAAACTTTCAATGAAAATTGATTAAAAAATTCAATCTTAGAAACTGAAAACATAAGGATCCCATTAAGCTTTATACCGAATTCGAACTCGAAAACTTACGTGGTCTCTGAGCAAAGCAAATTAGTTTGCAATCTTCCAGTAGATATCGAATCTGGAAACATTTATATAAAGCCTACTACAATAAGAATAAACCTTACCATATCTGAAGGATTATATGAAGCTAAAGATTGGTATTTTAATATTGAAGTTGTAAATATTTCTGATACTTCTCAAACACTTTTTAATTGAACAGCCAATTAAAGTTGAAGCATTCTCGCCTAACGAGTATGTTGAGGTATATAACTTTTCTTTCAAAAATGAAGAACATTTGAAATAAACAAATATTTTAGAAAATTTAAAATCCAATAACTTAAATTCTCTAGAAGAAAAAGCTATTCTTAATTTATGTAATAGTTGTATTATATATATATATATATATTTTTTAAAGAGGGTCAGATCTTGACCCCATCTAATCTGACAATGTTCATACAGTCGTCACCAAAGAAGGGCATAATTTTGTAAACTAAAATTAGTATTGCAAATAAAATATTGTAAAAAAAAAATAATTATTAAGTTAAATCAATAAAAGTTAAATAAAACACTTTAACGACATTGTGTATTATAACTTGCGCAGTCGGACAAGGAATACTGTTTGTGGCTCACTTGAACGGATTATTGCAGTGGTGGTTTTTAAGCCTTAAGCACCGTGAACCAAGATAGTGACGATTGGTAGGGTAAGTTTCAATTTCAATTTCAATTTATTTCCAAAAGATATAGTTTACAAAGACACTTTAAGATGTAACTCTTTTAGAGCATCTAGTATTATAATATTAAAAAAAATTTAGTACCAATAAAAGAAAATCCGTTTATATAAACATAAATAAAATAAAATAATTAGTAGCTAGAGAAATTAATATAAATAAGTAAATTCATTAAAATAATAGTTATTAAAGATTAGAATAGTGCAAATATAATTTCTTCTTAGAGGTAGATGGTGAGGCTATAATATGCAATTCGTTTGGAAGTAACTTCCATAAACGCAAGGCAGATACATAGAAGGAACGTTCGGCTATGACGTGCGAAAAACGCGGTATAATAAGTTTCAATCCACGTTGTGAATTGGCAAACCGGAGCGATTCACTTAAATAAGTTGGACATTTATTGTAGATGACATTTGGAACCTTAGAAAAAGCCTGTACCTCCAAAACTTTTCAAGACTCATACCAACAAGAGTGCGTTGTAAATGAATACCATATATACAGCGAATACAATCATTGAAAGCAACATTAAGTTTTCGTTTACATTGACAATCAAGAATAGGATATACTGAACAATTAAAAATAAAATATGGTAAAATCAAAAAATGTATGAGGTATTTCTTCATATCAGGAGATAACAATTCAGAGGAGGATCGTTAGGAACGCAGACCATAATATATATGCCTAATTGTGTCAGAAATTGCTTCACAGCAGCTTAAATTACCATTAATTCTATACCCTAAATATTTCACTTCTTTCACATACTTAATACTTTTATAATCAAGAATTACCGAAGGAAAATCATCAGGACTAATCACATCCCTAGAACAAAGCATGGCATTAGATTTAGAAGGATTTAATTTCATAGCATTATGATTAGACCAAAAAAGAATGTGATTTAAATCCTCATTTAGCCTAACTATACAATCCTCCATGAGACCAATTGAGCGAAAGATGTACAGTACCACATCATCAGCATACAAATGGACTCGGCAGTTGTTTATTACATCGGGGAGGTCATTAATGAACAATGAAAACAAAAGCGGACCCAAAACTGAGCCCTGTGGTATACCTGTGTTGGTTATAATAGGATTACATGTATTAACATCCGTTTTTATTAGTTGCATTCGATTTTGCAGATAATTGTGAAGAAGCTTTAACGAGGTGCTACCAAATTTAAAAATCAACTTAAGTTTAGAGAGAAGAATCGAATGATCTATACAGTCGAATGCTTTCGAAAAATCAAGTAACACCATTGAACCAAACTTATCAGTATCGAGTGCAAGTCGAATATCTGAAGTAACTTTTAATACCGCTGATTTACAGCTGTGTTTGCTCCGAAACCCTGATTGCCATTGAGAAAGTAAATTATTTTCAGTTACATAGACTTGAATTTGGTCATGAATAATTTTTTTCAAAAATTTTACACAGGAAAAATAAAATACTAATAGGCCTGAAGTCAGAAGGATGATTATGTTAGCACTTTTCCACTCATCAGGAAATTGAGCACTATATATACAAAAGTTAAATAAATGAAGAAGATGGTTTATTATAAATGGGAGCATGAGCTTTAGGAACTTTGGAGATATATCATCAGGACCAACAGCATTTGATTTAATAGACTTGATAGAACAAAGTAACTCACAAGGACCAATGCAAACAAATCAGAAAGGATTCTCATAATCAGAAACATTAAACAAGTCATGGGGGATGCGCGAACCAGAAAAAGGAGGGATCAGGAAATTGGACATTGATTGTGCACTAAAAGGGCATTTTTTTTCATTCTTATCGCCTTTAACACCAATTTTTTCAAATTACTCCAAAATTCCTTAGAACTGAGAGACGGATCAAGCTTCGATAATAAAAATTCCCGCTTGGAATTACGAATGAGAGAACTAACTTTGTTACGAGCTACAACATATTGTCTTTTATTATATTCCGTTTTATTATTTTTAAATCTGCGGAAAAAACGTTCCCTTTCCCGTATCTTTGATTTTATGTTGTTATTAAACCAAGGACAAGTTTTTTTCTTAATTATTATAGTAACTATAGGAACATACAGTCTAGTTACCAGATTATTGAAAATTGCTACTTTGATTTTTTTTTGATTAATATCTGAAGAAAAATAAATCTCATTTAATTCAGAATTCATAAAACTATTTTGAATGGCTTCATAGTCAATACCACAATAGGACCGATAACTAATTGAACGGGTTATATTAGTTCTATACGTCAAACTGATACGAACAAAAAATAAAATCGTGAATAAAATCAGATGTAGGCCTTATTTGATCATTTCCCAAAATCCTCCTCTTAGAACTTGTTAAGAACATGTCGAGTAAGGAAGGATTTACATCTGACTTAAAACATGTAGGCCATAAGGTGTTTACAACCGAGAGGCCTATAACATCACAGAAATAGTTGAGTAATCTCGTTACGCTGTTATTAAGCAAGAAATTGACGTTATAGTCACCCCCAATCAGAATGTCACTATATTTTGGACTAAGTCTAAGTAAAGTTTCTTCTAGTTCGTACAAATTTTCTTCAGTAAACATTTTAGGTGGACTGTATAAAGAAACAAGTAAACACTTTTCAACTGAATTTTTCACTTCAACACATATAAACTCTATATTGGCGACGTTTGACCTATAAACTGTAGAAGCAGATATATGCTCACGCACATATAAACATACACTGCCCCCACCCTGTCCTTACGATCATTTCTAAATAAGTTAAAACCAGGTAGTTTACAATTGTATTTGAGTTATGGGCACACAGCCAAGATTCGGACACCATAATTACATCCACTTTAGAAGTACTTAACATTTGATAAAACACAGTATATTTAGCTCGTAAACTCTCAGCATTCAAACAACATACATTAAGGCCATCAAACGTACGACACATCACACTAAGAACACTCCTTACATTGTCAGGATCGGTAACAAAAAAATTTACATAAAAAACCATCACCATCATCTTCAAAAAGAAAAAAACCTGCACTAACGTAAAATCATAAAGAAATTCATAAATATAAGAAATAGAAAAATCATTAAAAATAGAAAAATTAATAAAAAGTTTAGTAAATTTGAAGAATTTAAATAAGAAACTTTTATAAATATACATGGCAATCATATTGCTAAAAAAAAAAATACTTGTAAAATAGATAAACAATTGTTCAAGTACAAGTAATAAAGAACTATTAACGTTGATACAAATAAATAATGAAAAAAAAAAATAAATAAAATAAAATCATACGTCATCAGCAGCAACAGAAACGACAACATCAGAACTGGTTAAAGGATAAGCTTGTGTGAAAAATTCCTCCGACTCCTTATCTATTTTCTTCTCAACAGCATCAGCACCAACGGTATCAGTTGTAGAAATATCATACGAGGATAACACATCAAAGGAGTTCATACTTGTGATGCATACAGGTTTTCTATTTACATCTTTGGATTGTCTAAAATATACTTTGCCTTGTCTGGTAAACACAGCATGCAAGAAGCCTTTCTTTTTAAGTTCATTAGCTTTACAAAAAATAGATCATTTCTATCGGTTTCCTTTGCCTCTTATCCCTAAATTCAAAACTCAAAAAAATAAAGTTCGAAGTCTCCTTTTTGCCCCATGTTGGATTAAATTTTATTAAAAAGGAAATCAAATTAAATAAAAAAGTCTTACAATATAATTATTTTGAGTGCAAATCTGTTGATACAAAAACGAAAGATATAAAGTCAAGCATAATGTTTTCTATACACAAGTTGAAATCTTTAATTCCTTTCGAATTCCGGATGCAATTAAAGATGTTATCACCTTTAATGGGAATACTCGGTTGCTATTTGATTTTATCAGTAACGTAGAAGAAATTTTAAGCCTTATGCCACAATTGGATACAAATCCTGCATATAAAAAATTATTTTGAGAGCCATACGAAATAAGGTTGTTGGGTCTGCCAACGAAGCTCTTAATATGTATGAAACTCAAGTAAATTGGGAAGACATCAAAAATAATTTAATAATTCAAACTAGCCTCATTAGGAATTTGCATCAGCTTCGACAAAATCAATTATCTGTAGAAACCTTTTATTCAAAGATAATCGAAACACTTTCTGCGATGATAAATCACATAAAAGTCCATGAAAAAATGCAAGTGTTGTCGAGGCTAAGCAAAGCCTTTATCAGGAAATGTGTCTTAACATCTTTTGTCTGGTCTAAGAGAACCTATGGGTTCCACTATAAAAGCAATGCGGCCCACAAAACTTGCCGATGCCTTTAATTTTTGTAAGGAAGAGGAAAACTATTATTTTTTCCAAAACTCACAATATAGATCACAGATTCCACAGACAGGTAGATATCAAAATAGAAGAACAAACTTTCCAAATACCAACACACAAACTAATTCTAATTTTTCCACACAAAATTTTCAACAGTCAGTCAATCAATCTCAAAACAGAACGCGATATCATAATTCTAATTTTAACAGTAAATCTCCTAAAAATAACTTCAGACAAAATTCAAACTATAAGATTTCGGATAATTCAAGACAAAATTCAAATAATTGACGGCAAAATTTAGATAGTAGACAGGATAATAATTTCAGGCAGGGAAATAACTCAAGGCAGGTCAATTATAATTCAACTAGAAATAATAACAATTTTAGACCAAATAGCTCTGTTCAATGTCGTCAGTCTAACACTATGTAGAACCTCAATTTCAGAACCAATGGACACTTTAAATGCAAATACAAATAGAGGAAGTGGAACAAGTAGGAATGGACAAACTTTTAATATTGAAAGCCATCCTGAAGAGAATTTTGCTTTGAATTTATCAGATATAAATACTATCGATGACAGAATTTTTCACATATAAGCCTGGGAAATTCAATAGGGTATTTAGATGTCAGCAACCATAATACAAACCAGTTATCATACATCAATATTAAAAGTTTATACACTAAAAATCTAAAATTTTTGGTAGATAACATTTTTGGTAGATAACAAATCTTTTATAAATCCAGAGATTGTCACACATGATAACATAGAATATAATGACCCTATTAGAATTAAAACAGTTTTTTGGCGAAAAAATCGTTAACAAACAAATAAGAATACAAAATTTGTTAGAATTTAAAACTGATAAAACTTTAATATATTTGTTATTTAAATTCCACAATTATTTGATGGACTCATTGGAACCGATATAATGAGAAAACTTTCAATGAAAGTTTAAGCTTTATACCGAATTCGATCTCGAAAACCTACGTGGTCTCTGAGCAAAGCAAATTAGTTTGCAATCTTCCAGTAGATATCGAATCTGGAAACATTTATATAAAGCCTACTACAATAAGAAAAAACCTTACCATATCTGAAGGATTATATGAAGCTAAAGATTGGTATTTTAATATTGAAGTTGTAAATACTTCTGATACTTCTCAAACACTTTTTAATTGAACAGCCAATTAAAGTTGAAGCATTCTCGCCTAACGAGTATGTTGAGGTATATAACTTTTCTTTCAAAAATGAAGAACATTTGAAATAAACAAATATTTTAGAAAATTTAAAATCCAATAACTTAAATTCTCTAGAAGAAAAAGCTATTCTTAATTTATGTAATAGTTGTATTATATATATATATATATATATTTTTTAAAGAGGGTCAGATCTTGACCCCATCTAATCTGACAATGTTCATACAGTCGTCACCAAAGAAGGGCATAATTTTGTAAACTAAAATTAGAATTGCAAATAAAATATTGTAAAAAAAAAATAATTATTAAGTTAAATCAATAAAAGTTAAATAAAACACTTTAACGACATTGTGTATTATAACTTGCGCAGTCGGACAAGGAATACTGTTTGTGGCTCACTTGAACGGATTATTGCAGTGGTGGTTTTTAAGCCTTAAGCACCGTGAACCAAGATAGTGACGATTGGTAGGGTAAGTTTCAATTTCAATTTCAATTTATTTCCAAAAGATATAGTTTACAAAGACACTTTAAGATGTAACTCTTTTAGAGCATCTAGTATTATAATATTAAAAAAAATTTAGTACCAATAAAAGAAAATCCATTTATATAAACATAAATAAAATAAAATAATTAGTAGCTAGAGAAATTAATATAAATAAAAAATTCATTTAAATAATAGTTATTAAAGATTAGAAAAGTGCAAATATAATTTCTTCTTAGAGGTAGATGGTGAGGCTATAATATGCAATTCGTTTGGAAGTAAATTCCATAAACGCAAGGCAGATACATAGAAGGAGCGTTCGGCTAAGACGTGCGAAAAACGTGAATTGTGTAATTGTGAATTGGCAAACCGGAGCGATTCACTTAAATAAGTTGGACATTTATTGTAGATGACATTTGGAACCTTAGAAAAAGCCTGTACCTCCAAAACTTTTCAAGACTCATACCAACAAGAGTGCGTTGTAAATGAATACCATATATAAAGCGAATACAATCATTGAAAGCAACATTAAGTTTTCGTTTACATTGTCAATCAAGAATAGGATATACTGAACAATTAAAAATAAAATATGGTAAAATAAAAATTTTATGAGGTATTTCTTCATATCAGGAGATAACAATTCAGAGGAGGATCGTTAGGAACGCAGACCATAATATATATGCCTAATTGTGTCAGAAATTGCTTCACAGCAGCTTAAATTACCATTAATTCTATACCCTAAATATTTCACTTCTTTCACATACTTAATACTTTCATAATCAAGAATTACCGAAGGAAAATCATCTGGACTAATCACATCCCTAGAACAAAGCATGGCATTAGATTTAGAAGGATTTAATTTCATAGCATTATGATTAGACCAAAAAAGAATGTGATTTAAATCCTCATTTAGCCTTACTATACAATCCTCCATGAGACCAATTGAGCGAAAGATGTACAGTACCACATCATCAGCATACAAATGGACTCGGCAGTTGTTTATTACATTGGGCAGGTCATTAATGAACAATGAAAACAAAAGCGGACCCAAAACTGAGCCCTGTGGTATACCTGTGTTGGTTATAATAGGATTACATGTATTAACATCCGTTTTTATTAGTTGCATTCGATTTTGCAGATAATTGTGAAGAAGCTTTAACGAGGTGCTACCAAATTTAAAAATCAACTTAAGTATAGAGAGAAGAATCGAATGATCTATACAGTCGAATGCTTTCGAAAAATCAAGTAACACCATGACACCAAACTTATCAGTATCGAGTGCAAATCGAATATCTGAAGTAACTTTTAATACCGCTGATTCACAGCTGTGTTTGCTCCGAAACCCTGATTGCCATTGAGAAATGAAAGGAAAGATAAAATACTAATAGGCCTGAAGTCAGAAGGATGATTATGTTAGCACTTTTCCACTCATCAGGAAATTGAGCACTATATATAAAAAAGTTAAATAAATGAAGAAGATGGTTTATTATAAATGGGAGCATGAGCTTTAGGAACTTTGGAGATATATCATCAGGGCCAACAGCATTTGATTTAATAGACTTGATAGAACAAAGTAACTCACAAGGACCAATGCAAACAAATCAGAAAGGATTCTCATAATCAGAAACATTAAACAAGTCATGGGGGATGCGCGAACCAGAAAAAGGAGGGATCAGGAAATTGGACATTGATTGTGCACTAAAAGGGCATTTTTTTTCATTCTTATCGCCTTTAACACCAATTTTTTTCAAATTACTCCAAAATTCCTTGGAACTGAGAGACGGATCAAGCTTCGATAATGAAAATTCCCGCTTGGAATTACGAATGAGAGAACTAACTTTGTTACGAGCTACAACATATTGTCTTTTATTATATTCCGGTTTATTATTTTTAAATCTGCGGAAAAAACGTTCCTTTTCCCGTATCTTTGATTTTATGTTGTTATTAAACCAAGGACAAGTTTTTTTCTTAATTATTATAGTAACTATAGAAACATATTCATTATACAGTCTAGTTACCAGATTATTGAAAATTGCTACTTTGAAATTAATATCTGAAGAAAAATAAATCTCATTTAATTCAGAATTCATAAAACTATTTTGAATGGCTTCATAGTCAATACCACAATAGGACCGATAACTAATTGAACGGGTTATATTAGTTCTATACGTCAAACTGATACGAACAAAAAATAAAATCGTGAATAAAATCAGATGTAGGCCTTATTTGATCATTTCCCAAAATCCTCCTCTTAGAACTTGTTAAGAACATGTAAAGTAAGGAAGGATTTACATCTGACTTAAAACATGTAGGCCATAAGGTGTTTACAACCGACAGGCCTATAACATCACAGAAATAGTTGAGTAATCTCGTTACGCTGTTATTAAGCAAGAAATTGACGTTATAGTCACCCCCAATCAGAATGTCACTATATTTTGGACTAAGTCTAAGTAAAGTTTCTTCTAGTTCGTACCAATTTTCTTCAGTAAACATTTTAGGTGGACTGTATAAAGAAACAAGTAAACACTTTTCAACTGAATTTTTCACTTCAACACATATAAACTCTATATTGGCGACGTTTGACCTATAAACTGTAGAAGCAGATATATGCTCACGCACATGTAAACATACACTGCCCCCACCCTGTCCTTACGATCATTTCTAAATAAGTTAAAACCAGGTAGTTTACAATTGTATTTGAGTTATGGGCACACAGCCAAGATTCGGACACCATAATTACATCCACCTTAGAAGTACTTAACATTTGATAAAACACAGTATATTTAGCTCGTAAACTCTCAGCATTCAAACAACATACATTAAGGCCATCAAACGTACGACACATCACATTAAGAACACTCCTTACATTGTCAGGATTGGTAACAAAAAAATTTACATAAAAAACCATCACCATCATCTTCAAAAAGAAAAAAACCTGCACTAACGTAAAATCATAAAGAAATTCATAAATATAAGAAATAGAAAAATCATTAAAAATAGAAAAATTAATAAAAAGTTTAGTAAATTTGAAGAATTTAAATAAGAAACTTTTATAAATATACATGGCAATCATATTGCTAAAAAAAATACTTGTAAAATAGATAAACAATTGTTCAAGTACAAGTAATAAGGAACTATTAACGTTGATACAAATAAATAATGAAAAAAAAAATAAATAAAATAAAATCATGCGTCATCAGCAGCAACAGAAACGACAACATCAGAACTGGTTAAAGGATAAGCTTGTGTGAAAAATTCCTCCGACTCCTTATCTATTCTCTTCTCAACAGCATCAGCACCAACGGTATCAGTTGTAGAAATATCATACGAGGATAACACATCAAAGGAGTTCATACTTGTGATGCATACAGGTTTTCTATTTACATCTTTGGATTGTCTAAAATATACTTTGCCTTGTCTGGTAAACACAGCATGCAAGAAGCCTTTCTTTTTAAGTTTATTAGCTTTACAAAAAATTGATCATTTCTATCGGTTTCCTTTGCCTCTTATCCCTAAATTCAAAACTCAAAAAAATAAAGTTCGAAGTCTCCTTTTTGCCCCATGTTGGATTAAATTTTATTAAAAAGGAAATCAAATTAAATAAAAAAGTCTTACAATATAATTATTTTGAGTGCAAATCTGTTGATACAAAAACGAAAGATATAAAGTCAAGCATAATGTTTTCTATACACAAGTTGAAATCTTTAATTCCTTTCGAATTCCGGATGCAATTAAAGATGTTATCACCTTTAATGGGAATACTCGGTTGCTATTTGATTTTATCAGTAACGTAGAAGAAATTTTAAGCCTTATGCCACAATTGGATACAAATCCTGCATATAAAAAATTATTTTGAGAGCCATACGAAATAAGGTTGTTGGGTCTGCCAACGAAGCTCTTAATATGTATGAAACTCAAGTAAATTGGGAAGACATCAAAAATAATTTAATAATTCAAACTAGCCTCATTAGGAATTTGCATCAGCTTCAACAAAATCAATTATCTGTAGAAAACTTTTATTCAAAGATAATCGAAACACTTTCTGCGATGATAAATCACATAAAAGTCCATGAAAAAATGCAAGTGTTGTCGAGGCTAAGCAAAGCCTTTATCAGAAAATGTGTCTTAACATCTTTTGTCTGGTCTAAGAGAACCTATGGGTTCCACTGTAAAAGCAATGCGGCCCACAAAACTTGCCGATGCCTTTAATTTTTGTAAGGAAGAGGAAAACTATTATTTTTTCCAAAACTCACAATATAGATCACAGATTCCACAGACAGGTAGATATCAAAATAGAAGAACAAACTTTCCAAATACCAACACACAAACTAATTCTAATTTTTCCACACAAAATTTTCAACAGTCAGTCAATCAATCTCAAAACAGAACGCGATATCATAATTCTAATTTTAACAGTAAATCTCCTAAAAATAACTTCAGACAAAATTCAAACTATAAGATTTCGGATAATTCAAGACAAAATTCAAATAATTCACGGCAAAATTTAGATAGTAGACAGGATAATAGTTTCAGGCAGGGAAAAAACTCAAGGCAGGTCAATTATAATTCAACTAGAAATAATAACAATTTTAGACCAAATAGCTCTGTTCAATGTCGTCAGTCTAACACTATGTAGAACCTCAATTTCAGAGCCAATGGACACTTTAAATGCAAATACAAATAGAGGAAGTGGAACAAGTAGGAATGGACAAACTTTTAATATTGAGAGCCATCCTGAAGAGAATTATGCTTTGAATTTATCAGATATAAATACTGTCGATGACAGAATTTTTCACATATAAGCCTGGGAAATTCAATAGGGTATTTAGATGTAAGCAACCATAATACAAACCAGTTACCATACATCAATATTAAAAGTTTATACAATAAAAATCTAAAATTTTTGGTAGATACGGGAAGTAACAAATCTTTTATAAATCCAGAGATTGTCACAGATGATAACATAGAATATAATGACCCTATTAGAATTAAAACAGTTTTTTGGCGAAAAAATCGTTAACAAACAAATAAGAATACAAAATTTGTTAGAATTTAAAACTGATAAAACTTTAATATTTTTGTTATTTAAATTCCACAATAATTTGATGGACTCATTGGAACCGATATAATGAGAAAACTTTCAATGAAAATTGATTTAAAAATTCAATCTTAGAAACTGAAAACATAAGGATCCCATTAAGCTTTATACCGAATTCGATCTCGAAAACTTACGTGGTCTCTGAGCAAAGCAAATTAGTTTGCAATCTTCCAGTAGATATCGAATCTGGAAACATTTATATAAAGCCTACTACAATAAGAAAAAACCTTACCATATCTGAAGGATTATATGAAGCTAAAGATTGGTATTTTAATATTGAAGTTGTAAATACTTCTGATACTTCTCAAACACTTTTTAATTGAACAGCCAATTAAATTTGAAGCATTCTCGCCTAACGAGTATGTTGAGGTATATAACTTTTCTTTCAAAAATGAAGAACATTTGAAATAAAGAAATATTTTAGAAAATTTAAAATCCAATAACTTAAATTCTCTAGAAGAAAAAGCTATTCTTAATTTATGTAATAGTTGTATTATATATATATATATATATTTTTTAAAGAGGGTCAGATCTTGACCCCATCTAATCTGACAGAACATGCAATTCATACTTAAGACAATATACATATTTACTCTTAAACATATCGTTATCCATATATCCATAAGGAGGAGATGCAAAAGCAAATTTCTGATATGCTAAATCAAGGCATCATCCGCAATAGTTTTTCTCCTTGGGCTTCCCCTATATGGATAGTGCCTAAAAAAACAGATAGCATGGGCAAGCGAAAATGGCGGCTAGTCATTGACTACCGTAAATTGAATGACAAGATTGTCGGAGATAAATATCCCTTGCCAAATATAACCGAAATCTTAGACAAACTTGGCCGAAGCATGTATTTTTCAACGCTCGATTTCGCTTCCAGTTTTCATCAAATCGAAATTAGAGAGGAAGACATAGAAAAGACAAAACAGATGACATCACAACTTAAGCCAAGCTTCAACTTCTCTTTGGCTATACAAACACAAACTAACGAGAGAGATAAGAACTCTAACCTTGCAGTTTGCAGATCCAGCATCAAAGCTACCGGCGGGGAAGAGCCAAGTTGATCTCATCATTTTTATCATTCTTTTCTTGATAATGATATTCTTGAGCAATGTTCATACAGTCGTCACCAAAGAAGGGCATACTTTTGTAAACTAAAATTAGAATTGCAAATAAAAAATTGTAAAAAAAAATTAATTATTAGGTTAAATCAATAAAAGTTAAATAAAACACTTTAACGACATTGTGTATTATAACTTTGCGCAGTCGGACAAGGAATACTGTTTAAACATGTGTAACACTGTGTTAAGTTGGCACAATGAGTTAACACAACACCTGTGTTATGTGCGCTGATACTTCAATTTGAAACATATCAACACAATAACACAATAGCGCAAATTGTAAACACTTCAAAAAAGAGCACAATAGCACACATAAGACACAATGGCTTGCTAAAAGCAAAGAGAAAATGGCAATGAATTAACACAAATGAAGAAAGGGTTAAGAATAAGTGCCATGCTTCTTCGTATCGTATATAGAATAGAAGAAAACGAATATGATGCGTGTTGGTAGTGTATGTATATGTATGCAATACGTTTATAGGAAAGAAAATACTATTCTCTTTCTCAGCCTTCTGGCTTTTTGTAGTTGTAGCGTATACTCTTATTGTCAATACAGGGGGTTTCAAAAAAGCTATAATTATTTAAGTTTAAATAAATAGAATAGTTTATATTCACGCATTTTACGTAATTAAATAAACAATTCTAGGTTTTAGGCAAGGTGCCGCATTTATAATCTATTTTTCTTTGTTTATAGGTACATATAAATCCATAAACCTTACCTATCCACAGATTTTTGTTTATACATTATTAGTAAATCTGCATTACAGGGTGTATCACATTGCCATATTACAAAATTAAGTATTATTTTTAATGTAATGACTATTTAAAAAGAAAGTTTCTTTTAAAAGGATTTATTACTGCCTCAAAACATGTAGTGCACCGATTTTAGTGTTCTTATTTCGTCGGAATTTCTTTTAATTAGCAAAAAAAATTTAACACAATTCTTTATTTCTTTATTTAAAAACAATTTAACATTCATTGAAACTAAACTTCAATTGATTATTAAATAACGAATAAACATGTAATAAAATAAGTGATAATAAAAAATAGTGGCTAACACAAACACTTTATTTTTTAATTTTAAACAAAATAAACATGCAAAAATAACGTATGTATATATACACTATGTACATGCAATAAAATAAGTTTAGTTAAGTAGATAGTACTAACAAAATCGAGTGTATGGAAAGATTTAAATGATAAAAGAAATAAATAAATAAGAATTTAATTCCGTTGAACATTCTTCAGAATAAAAGGAAGTATTTCCCTTTTGAACACATATTTAATTTAGAATTAAATTTGATTTAGATTGGTAATGGAAAATGTAAATGATAATGTAGTTACATTTAAATGTAATTGTTCAAGAATAATGAATACTATATTTTTGGGACACCCTTTATTGAAAAGTTTATTTATGAAATCATACATTACACATCTATATATCATTTTATTTAGTAAGCGACGTGTAAGGTTTTCTTTAAGCTTATGCAAGAAACATATGGGCACAACTTTACCACAAATCGTTCTTTAAGCACAGCACATCATAATTGACGCGAAAATCTCTTTCTCACTTAAGTTAAATGAAACTTCCCTTCTTATTCGAATGAAATATGTGTGTATTTATTCTTAAAACAACTCTTTACCTAAGGGTGATCTAACTATTGTTAAAGAGAATAAATGGGGTGAATAAATGCTTCCAAAAGAAAAACTTACTTTCATCAAAGCATATTGCATTAAATATATACCTTAATTAAAAAAATATTTCATAGTATGTAACGCTCAACATGAACAAGTATTAATTCAATGTAATTTTTATTTTTTTATTTTTATATTTTGGTTTGTATTTAATTTATTGAAGATCATACAATTTAAATTTAACACCCTGTTTCTTAGTGCAATATTTCAATATTTCACACACCCAACCAAACCAAAGAGCTGAGTGCGAGCAATCTTACCCATACGTCACACCAACACCACACGTTTGCGTTTGCAAAGCAATACAACATATAATTGTATTGGATTTGATTGAGTTCTAACTCTATCCAAACTAAATCGCGCAAAGCTCTATGCGCCATGTCCATTGTGTCATTGATTTTGAGTTTTGAGTGAGTTGGGTGTTTCAAATAAAAGAGAAAAAAAGTGTCATAACACAATTGTGTTATACACTGTAAGAAGTGTTAGAGTTAAAGTGTTAGCACTCAATTTTTCCTTGAGTTACCCATGTTTAATACTGTTTGGAGCTCACTTCAACGGATTATTGCAGTGGTGGTTTTTAAGCCTTAAGCACCGTGGACCAAGATAGTGACGATTGGTAGGGTAAGTTTCAATTTCAATTTCAATTTATTTCCAAAAGATATAGTTTACAAAGGCACTTTAAGATATAACTCTTTTAGAGCATCTAGTATTATAATATTAAAAAAATTTTAGTACCAATAAAAGAAAATCCATTTATATAAACATAAATAAAATAAAATAATTAGTAGCTAGAGAAATTAATATAAATAAGTAAATTCATTTAAATAATAGTTATTAAAGATTAAAATAGTGCAAATATAATTTCTTCTTAGAGGTAGATGGTGAGGCTATAATATGCAATTCGTTTGGAAGTAAATTCCAAAAACGCACGGCAGATACATAGAAGGAGCGTTCGGCTATGACGTGCGAAAAACGCGGTATAATAAGTTTCAATCCACGTTGTGAATTGGCAAACCGGAGCGATTCACTTAAATAAGTTGGACATTTATTGTGGATGACATTTGGAACCTTAGAAAAAGCCTGTACCTCCAAAACTTTTCAAGACTCATTCCAACAAGAGTGCGTTGTAAATGAATACCATATATAAAGCGAATACAATCATTGAAAGCAACATTAAGTTTTCGTTTACATTGACAATCAAGAATAGGATATACTGAACACTTAAAAATAAAATATGGTAAAATTAAAAAATTTATGAGGTATTTCTTCATATCAGGAGATAACAATTCAGAAGAGGACCGTTAGGAACGCAGACCATAATATATATGCCTAATTGTGTCAGAAATTGCTTCACAGCAGCTTAAATTACCATTAATTCTATACCCTAAATATTTCACTTCTTTCACATACTTAATACTTTCATAATCAAGAATTACCGAAGGAAAATCATCAGGACTAATCACACCATCAGCATACAAATGGACTCGGCAGTTATTTATTACATCGGGGAGGTCATTAATGAACAGTGAAAACAAAAGCGGACCCAAAACTGAACCCTGTGGTATACCTGTGTTGGTTATAATAGGATTACATGTATTAACATCCGTTTTTATTAGTTGCATTCGATTTTGCAGATAATTGTGAAGAAGCTTTAACGAGGTGTTACCAAATTTAAAAATCAACTTGAGTTTAGAGAGAAGAATCGAATGATCTATACAGTCGAATGCTTTCGAAAAATCAAGTAACACCATGACACCAAACTTATCAGTATCGAGTGCAAATCGAATATCTGAAGTAACTTTTAATACCGCTGATTCAGAGCTGTGTTTGCTCCGAAACCCTGATTGCCATTGAGAAAGTAAATTATTTTCAGTTACATAGACTTGAATTTGGTCATGAATAATTTTTTCAAAAATTTTACACAGGAAACATAAAATACTAATAGGCCTGAAGTCAGAAGGATGATTATGTTAGCACTTTTCCACTCATCAGGAAATTGAGCACTATATATACAAAAGATAAATAAATGAAGAAGATGGTTTATTATAAATGGGAGCATGAGCTTTAGGAACTTTGGAGATATATCACCAGGGGCAACAGCATTTGATTTAATAGACTTGATAGAACAAAGTAACTCACAAGGACCAATGCAAACAAATGAGAAAGGATTCTCATATTAAAAAACATTAAACAAGTCATGGGGGATGCGCGAACCAGAAAAAGGAGGGATCAGGAAATTGGAAATTGATTGTGCACTAAAAGAGCATTTTTTTTCATTCTTATCGGCTTTAACACCAATTTTTTTCAAATTACTCCAAAATTCCTTAGAACTGAGAGACGGATCAAGCTTCGATAATAAAAATTCCCGCTTGGAATTACGAATGAGAGAACTAACTTTGTTACGAGCTACAACATATTGTCTTTTATTATATTCCGTTTTATTATTTTTAAATCTGCGGAAAAAACGTTCCCTTTCCCGAATCTTTGATTTTATGTTGTTATTAAACCAAGGACAAGTTTTTTTCTTAATTATTCTAGTAACTATAGGAACATATTCATTATACAGTCTAGTTACCAGATTATTGAAAATTGCTACTTTGAAATTAATATCTGAAGAAAAATAAATCTCATTTAATTCAGAATTCATAAAACTATTTTGAAGGGCTTCATAGTCAATACCACCATAGGACCGATAACTAATTGATCGGGTTATATTGGTTCTATACGTCAAACTGATACGAACAAAAAATAAAATCGTGAATAAAATCAGATGTAGGCCTTATTTGATCATTTCCCAAAATCCTCCTCTTAGAACTTGTTAAGAACATGTCGATTAAGGAAGGATTTACATCAGACTTAAAACATGTAGGCCATAAGGTGTTTACAACCGACAGGCCTATAACATCACAGAAATAGTTGAGTAATCTCGTTACGCTGTTATTAAGCAAGAAATTGACGTTATAGTCACCCCCAATCAGAATGTCACTATATTTTGGACTAAGTCTAAGTAAAGTTTCTTCTAGTTCGTAAAAATTTTCTTCAGTAAACATTTTAGGTGGACTGTATAAAGAAACAAGTAAACACTTTTCAACTGAATTTTTCACTTCAACACATATAAACTCTATATTGGCGACGTTTGACCTATAAACTGTAGAAGCAGATATATGCTCACGCACATATAAACATACATTGCCCCCACCCTGTCCTTACGATCATTTCTAAATAAGTTAAAACCAGGTAGTTTACAATTGTATTTGAGTTATGGGCACACAGCCAAGATTCGGACACCATAATTACATCCACTTTAGAAGTACTAAACATTTGATAAAACACAGTATATTTAGCTCGTAAACTCTCAGCGTTCAAACAACATACATTAAGGCCATCAAACGTACGACACATCACATTAAGAACACTCCTTACATTGTCAGGATCGGTAACAAAAAAATTTACATAAAAAACCATCACCATCATCTTCAAAAAGAAAAAAACCTGCACTAACGTAAAATCATAAAGAAATTCATAAATATAAGAAATAGAAAAATCATTAAAAATAGAAAAATTAATACAAAGTTTAGTAAATTTGAAGAATTTAAATAAGAAACTTTTATAAATATACATGGCAATCATATTGCTAAAAAAAAATTACATGTAAAATAGATAAACAATTGTTCAAGTACAAGTAATAAAGAACTATTAACGTTGATACAAATAAATAATGAAAAAAAAAAAATAAAATAAAATCATACGTCATCAGCAGCAACAGAAACGACAACATCAGAACTGGTTAAAGGATAAGCTTGTGTGAAAAATTCCTCCGACTCCTTATCTATTCTCTTCTCAACAGCATCAGCACTAACGGTATCAGTTGTAGAAATATCATACGAGGAAAACACTTCAAAGGAGTTCATACTTGTGATGCATACAGGTTTTCTATTTACATCTTTGGATTGTCTCAAATATACTTTGCCTTGTCTGGTAAACACAGCATGCAAGAAGCCTTTCTTTTTAAGTTCATTAGCTTTACAAAAAATTGATCATTTCTATCGGTTTCCTTTGCCTCTTATCCCTAAATTCAAAACTCAAAAAAATAAAGTTCGAAGTCTCCTTTTTGCCCCATGTTGGATTAAATTTTATTAAAAAGGAAATCAAATTAAATAAAAAAGTCTTACTTACTTACTTAGGTGGCGCTACAGTTCGGGACGAACCTGGGCCTCAACCAACATGCCTCTCCAGCCAACTCGGTCTTTGGCTAGCTGCCTCCAGTTTTGCACTCCAAGTTGGTTCAGGTCGTCCTCCACTTGAGCGCGCCACCTAAGGCGAGGTCTTCCTTGACTGCGTCTACCCTCTGGGATGGAATCGAAGATCCTGCGAGCCGGAGCATTGTTGTCCATTCGCTCTACATGACCTAGCCATCTTAAACGTGATATGCGTATTTTTTTGACCAGGTCAATGTCGCTGTACAGCTCGTATAGTTCTTGGTTGAACCTTCTCCTCCAAAGCCCGTTAACGCAGATAGGGCCAAAAATCTTCCGAAGAATCTTACGCTCGAAACGACTAAGGATATCTTCATCCGCTTTAGATAGAGTCCATGCCTCGGCGCCATAGAGCAGGACTGGGATGATTAGGGTCTTATACAGAGTCTCCTTTGTCTTTCGAGAGAGGGCTTTGCTACTCAATTGCCTTCCTAGCCCATAGAAACAGCGATTGGCAAGAGTAATTCTTCGCTTTATTTCTGACGAGATGTTGTTGTCAGATGTTATAGCGGATCCGAGGTACACAAAGTCTCTAACTACCTCAAAGTTGTACCTGTCTATTGTGATGTTTTGTCCAATCCGCCGGTGTTGTGTGTCCCTTTTTGTGGACAGCAGGTACTTCGTTTTGGCCTCATTGACTGCTAGTCCCATCTTAGCCGCTTCAGCTTCAATGCTAGCAAACGTTCCACTGACAGCTCGCCGAGTTCTGCCAATGATGTCTATGTCGTCAGCGTATGCTAGCAATTGCACAGACTTGAAAAAAATTGTCCCACTACAATTGACTTGCGAGTTTCTTATAATTTTTTCAAGTATTAAGTTGAAGAAATCGCACGATAGCGCATCACCTTGTCGGAATCCTTTTTTGACGTCAAAAGCTTCTGTGAGGTCAGAACCAACCTTGACGGAGCAGCGAGAGTTCTCCATCGTCATCCTGCACAGTCGGACGAGTTTTGTGGGAATGCCAAAACCTGACATGGCTCTGTATAGATCGTCTCTATAAATGCTATCGTACGCGGCCTTAAAATCGATAAAGAGGTGGTGAGTATCGATTTGGAATTCTTGGGTGGTTTCCAGGATCTGCCGTAGCGTGAACATTTGATCGATTGTGGACTTTCCTGGTCTGAAACCACACTGATAGGGGCCAATCAGGTTGCTGACGAAAGGTTTCAGGCGTTCACATAGTACGGCAGAGAGGATCTTGTAGGCGATATTCAGGAGACTTATTCCTCTATAGTTGGCGCAGTTTAGAGGGTCTCCTTTCTTGTGGATCGGGCAAACGATGCTGAGGTTCCATTCATCAGGCATACTTTCTTCTGACCAAACTTTAGAGATGAGTTGGTGTATGCACTCCACCAGGTCATCTCCGGCCGCTTTAAAAAGTTCGGCGGGTAATCCGTCGGGTCCAGCAGCTTTGTTGTTTTTGAGTTTAGATATTGCTATCCTTACTTCATTTTGGTCAGGTGGACGGAAGTTTTGTCTGTCATCATCCATGTTGAATGGTTCATTCTGCCTGACAGCGGGATTTTGGCCTTCATCGCCGTTTAACAGTCTGCAGAAATGGTCCTTCCATGTACTCAGCACCGACTGTGACTCTACTACGAGGTTTCCATTCCTATCTCTACAGGCTTCTGTGCGGGATTTTTTTCCTTGGCATGTTCTTTTTACCTGTTGGTAAAACTTCCGCACGTTGTTCCTGGAGTAGCATCTCTCAATATCTTCGATCGCGCGCTTCTCATGCTCTCTCTTCTTCTTTTGGAGAAGCCGGTGTTCTTCCCGTCTTTTCTGCTCATAGAGCTCGCGAGCAGCTCTCGTCTTTCTTTGCAGCGCCGTTTTATATGCCTCTTGTTTGGCTGCATGGGCCTGCCTGCATTCGTCATCAAACCAGAGGTTTCGTGGTGGTGGTCTGGTGAAACCTAGCACATCAGTTGCGGCATCTCTGATGGCTTGTTGGCAGTGTTGCCACTGATCTTCGGCACTTGATGCTGGCGGTACTGGATTTCTTGAGAGGTTACGGGATATTCGATCGGCATAGGTTCTGGCGGTTTCTTGCGATTGCAGCTTTCCGACGTCATACTTCCTCACAGTATTAATCCGTTGTTGTGGAGTTCGGGTTATTCGCATTCTTACCTTTGCTGCAACAAGGTAGTGATCCGAGTCGATGTTAGCTGCTCGGAAGGTGCGAACATCCAAGATACTGGAGGCGTGTCTTGCATCGATCGCAACGTGATCAATCTGATTGACGGTTCTTTGATCTGGGTGTCGCCAAGTCCCTTTGTGTATATCGAGATGAGGAAACCGTGTGCTTGCAATGGTGACGTTATGTGCCGCTGCGAAGTCAATTAGCCTAAGTCCGTTTTCAGACGTTGTGTCGTGTAGGCTATGTTTTCCGACAGTCCTACCAAAGATTTCCTCTTTACCTATTTTGGCATTAAGATCGCCTAGTACGATCTTAACGTCGTATTTAGGGCATTGCTCATAGGTTTTGTCGAGGAGCTCATAGAAGTCATCCTTGGTGGCGTCATCTTTGTCCTCTGTGGGGGCATGAGCGCATATTAGGCTAATGTTGGCGAATTTAGCCTTGATACGGATTGTCACAAGTCGCTCACTTACGTGTCGAAAGCCCAAGACTTCTTGCCTAAGTCTACCGCTTATGACGAATCCGCACCCAAATAAACGCTGTGGTCTTCTTGCGCAATCACCGTAGTACACGTCACAGTTTTTCATCCTCTTTTGCCCGGCCCATTCCATCGCACTTCCTGGATGGCAGTAATTCCTGCTCTGTAGCAGTTTAGGGCCTCCGCTAGTTGTTTGGATGCACGTGGTCTGTTAAGAGTTCTAACATTCCACGTGCAGATCCGAAGGTCGTTGTCCTTGATTCGTTTTTCCGGGTCGTCAACAGTAAATCCGTCCTTTTCCGAGGCTATTGGTCGCTTCGTAACTTTTTCTTTTTTCCGTGGCAGGGTTGTTAACCCCACGCACAACCCCCAACCTGGAGGGCCAGGTCCTTTGTTGGATTCCTTGGACAAAAGGAACCGGAGAATCCGGAGTCAGTAACCCACTTCGGGGATATGAGCGCTGCCGTTGGCCCATTAAGGGTTCATCCGCCACCATCTCTATTTCAATGCCCTGACTTGCATTGAATTGTCCTAATGACCTTATCTCCAAATACGTCGAAGTAGCTCATTAGGGCGTCTGCTTCGTTGACTGTTGACGCCACCGTTGGTCCAGTTGGTTGGGCTCATCCGCCGTACGTCCTCTTTCTGAGGGGCTCGTGCAAGACTTCTGCGAATCGATCAGAACAGTCATTAAAGCAGAGCATTATAGTGTTGCTATTTTTTCTGTGTTCAACACTCGCGCTTATAAGTTTGGCAGGAATGTCCGGATGGACAGACCAGTACCCGGTGGTTACCGCGGGGAGGTAAAATAAGCACAATTGATGTGTACGATATAGTTGCAGCGACTGTGCATCACCAGTTTGATGCCTTTCAGTGCCTACCCTATTCATACAGCACCCAACCACCAATTCGAATATGTTTGCCTCATGAAATAAATTGACACATAACTAATGATAAGATGTACTCGGAAAGTGTAAAAACGATTCGAATATGTTTGCCTCATGCAATAAATTGACACAAAAAAGTCTTACAATATAATTATTTTGAGTGCAAAACTGTTGATACAAAAACGAAAGATATAAAGTCAAGCATAATGTTTTCTATACACAAGTTGAAATCTTTAATTCCTTTCGAATTCCGGGTGCAATTAAAGATGTTCTCACCTTTAATGGGAATACTCGGTTGCTATTTGATTTTATCAGTAACGTAGAAGAAATTTTAAGCCTTATGCCACAATTGGATACAAATCCTGCGTATAAAAAATTATTTTGAGAGCCATACGAAATAAGGTTGTTGGGTCTGCCAACGAAGCTCTAAATATGTATGAAACTCAAGTAAATTGGGAAGACATCAAAAATAATTTAATAATTCAAACTAGCCTCATTAGGAATTTGCATCAGCTTCGACAAAATCAATTATCTGTAGAAACCTTTTATTCAAAGATAATCGAAACACTTTCTGCGATGATAAATCACATAAAAGTCCATGAAAAAATGCGAGTGTTGTCGAGGCTAAGCAAAGCCTTTATCAGGAAATGTGTCTTAACATCTTTTGTCTGGTCTAAGAGAACCTATGGGTTCCACTGTAAAAGCAATGCGGCCCACAAAACTTGCCGATGCCTTTAATTTTTGTAAAGAAGAGGATAACTATTATTTTTTCCAAAACTCACAATATAGATCACAGATTCCACAGACAGGTAGGTATCAAAATAGAAGAACAAACTTTCCAAATACCAACACACAAACTAATTCTAATTTTTCCACACAAAATTTTCAACAATCAGTCAATCAATCTCAAAACAGAACGCGATATCATAATTCTAATTTTGACAATAAATCTCCTAAAAATAACTTCAGACAAAATTCAAACTATAAGATTTCGGATAATTCAAGACAAAATTCAAATAATTCACGGCAAAATTTAGATAGTAGACAGGATAATAGTTTCAGGCAGGGAAATAACTCAAGGCAGGTCAATTATAATTCAACTAGAAGTAATAACAATTTTAGACCAAATAGCTCTGTTCAATGTCGTCAGTCTAACACTATGTAGAACCTCAATTTCAGAGCCAATGGACACTTTAAATGCAAATACAAATAGAGGAAGTGGAAGAAGTAGGAATGGACAAACTTTTAATATTGAGAGCCATCCTGAAGAGAATTATGCTTTGAATTTATCAGATATAAATACTGTCGATGACAGAATTTTTCACATATAAGCCTCGGAAATGCAATAGGGTATTTAGATGTAAGCAACCATAATACAAACCAGTTACCATACATCAATATTAAAAGTTTATACAATAAAAATCTAGAATTTTTGGTAGATACGGGAAGTAACATATCTTTTATAAATCCAGAGATTGTCACAGATGATAACATAGAATATAATGACCCTATTAATATTAGTTTTTTGGCGAAAAAATTGTTAACAAACAAATAAGAATACAAAATTTGTTGGAATTTAAAACTGATAAAACTTTAATATTTTTGTTATTTAAATTCCACAATTATTTGATGGACTCATTGGAACCGATATAATGAGAAAACTTTCAATGAAAATTGATTTAAAAATTCAATCTTAGAAACTGAAAACATAAGGATCCCATTAAGCTTTATACCGAATTCGATCTCGAAAACTTACGTGGTCTCTGAGCAAAGCAAATTAGTTTGCAATCTTCCAGTAGATATCGAATCTGGAAACATTTATATAAAGCCTACTACAATAAGAAAAAACCTTACCATATCTGAAGGATTATATGAAGCTAAAGATTGGTATTTTAATATTGAAGTTGTAAATACTTCTGATACTTCTCAAACACTTTTTAATTGAACAGCCAATTAAAGTTGAAGCATTCTCGCCTAACGAGTATGTTGAGGTATATAACTTTTCTTTCAAAAATGAAGAACATTTGAAATAAAGAAATATCTTAGAAAATTTAAAATCCAATAACTTAAATTCTCTAGAAGAAAAAGCTATTCTTAATTTATGTAATAGTTGTATTATATACATATATATATTTTTTAAAGAGGGTCAGATCTTGACCCCATCTAATCTGACAAAACATGCAATTCATACTTAAGACAATATACATATTTACTCTTAAACATATCGTTATCCATATATCCATAAGGAGGAGATGCAAAAGCAAATTTCTGATATGCTAAATCAAGGCATCATCCGCAATAGTTTTTCTCCTTGGGCTTCCCCTATATGGATAGTGCCTAAAAAAACAGATAGCATGGGCAAGCGAAAATGGCGGCTAGTCATTGACTACCGTAAATTGAATGACAAGATTGTCGGAGATAAATATCCCTTGCCAAATATAACCGAAATTTTAGACAAACTTGGCCGAAGCATGTATTTTTCGACGCTCGATTTCGCTTCCAGTTTTCATCAAATCGAAATTAGAGAGGAAGACATAGAAAAGACAAGACAGATGACATCACAACTTAAGCCAAGCTTCAACTTCTCTTTGGCTATACAAACACAAACTAACGAGAGAGATAAGAACTCTAACCTTGCAGTTTGCAGATCCAGCATCAAAGCTACCGGCGGGGAAGAGCCAAGTTTGTCTCATCATTTTTATCATTCTTTTCTTGATAATGATATTCTTGAGCAATGTTCATACAGTCGTCACCAAAGAAGGGCATAATTTTGTAAACTAAAATTAGAATTGCAAATAAAAAATTGTAAAAAAAAAAATAATTATTAAGTTAAATCAATAAAAGTTAAATAAAACACTTTAACGACATTGTGTATTATAACTTTGCGCAGTCGGACAAGGAATACTGTTTGTGGCTCACTTCAACGGATTATGGCAGTGGTGGTTTTTAAGCCTTAAGCACCGTGAACCAAGATAGTGACGATTGGTAGGGTAAGTTTCAATTTCAATTTCAATTTATTTCCAAAAGATATAGTTTACAAAGACACTTTAAGATGTAACTCTTTTAGAGCATCTAGTATTATAATATTAAAAAAAATTTAGTACCAATAAAAGAAAATCCATTTATATAAACATAAATAAAATAAAATAAATAGTAGCTAGAGAAATTAACCACCATCTTAGAGGTAGATGGTGAGGCTAAAATATGCAATTCGTTTGGAAGTAAATTCCATAAACGCACGGCAGATACATAGAAGGAGCGTTCGGCTATGGCGAAAAACGCGGTATAATAAGTTTCAATCCACGTTGTGAATTGGCAAACCGGAGCGATTCACTTAAATAAGTTGGACATTTATTGTAGATGACATTTGGAACCTTAGAAAAAGCCTGTACCTCCAAAACTTTTCAAGACTCATACCAACAAGAGTGCGTTGTAAATGAATACCATATATAAAGCGAATACAATCATTGAAAGCAACATTACATTGACAATCAAGAATAGGATATACTGAACAATTAAAAATAAAATATGGTAAAATCAAAAATTTTATGAGGTATTTCTTCATATCAGGAGATAACAATTCAGAGGAGGATCGTTAGGAACGCAGACCATAATATATATGCCTAATTGTGTCAGAAATTGCTTCACAGCAGCTTAAATTACCATTAATATACCCTAAATATTTCACTTCTTTCACATACTTAATACTTTCATAATCAAGAATTACCGAAGGAAAATCATCAGGACTAATCACATCCCTAGAACAAAGCATGGCACTAGATTTAGAAGGATTTAATTTCATAGCATTATGATTAGACCAAAAAAGAATGTGATTTAAATCCTCATTTAGCCTTACTATACAATCCTCCATGAGACCAATTGAGCGAAAGATGTACAGTACCACATTACCAGCATACAAATGGACTCGGCAGTTGTTTTTTACATCGGGGAGGTCATTAATGAACAATGAAAACAAAAGCGGACCCAAAATTGAGCCCTGTGGTATAACTGTGTTGTGTTGGTTATAATAGGATTACATGTATTAACATCCGTTTTTATTAGTTGCATTCGATTTTGCAGATAATTGTGAAGAAGCTTTAACGAGGTGCTACCAAATTTAAAAATCAACTTAAGTTTAGAGAGAAGAATCGAATGATCTATACAGTCGAATGCTTTCGAAAAATCAAGTAACACCATGACACCAAACTTATCAGTATCGAGTGCAAATCGAATATCTGAAGTTACTTTTGATACCGCTGATTCACAGCTGTGTTTGCTCCGAAACCGTGATTGCCATTGAGAAAGTAAATTATTTTCAGTTACATAGACTTGAATTTAGTCATGAATAATTTTTTCAAAACTTTTACACAGGCAAGATAAAATACTAATAGGCCTGAAGTCAGAAGGATGATTTTGTTAGCACTTTTCCACTCATCAGGAAATTGAGCACTATATATACAAAAGTTAAATAAATGAAGAAGATGGTTTATTATAAATGGGAGCATGAGCTTTAGGAACTTTGGAGATATATCATCAGGGCCAACATCATTTGATTTAATAGACTTGATAGAACAAAGTAACTCACAAGGACCAATGCAAACAAATGAGAAAGGATTCTCATAATCAGAAACACTAAACAAGTCATGGGGGATGCGCGAACCAGAAAAAGGAGGGATCAGGAAATTGGATATTGATTGTGCACTAGAAGGGCATTTTTTTCATTCTTATCGCCTTTAACACCAATTTTTTTCAAATTACTCCATAATTCCTTAGAACTGAGAGACGGACCAAGCTTCGATAATAAAAAATTTCGCTTGGAATTACGAATGAACTAACTTTGTTACGAGCTACAACATATTGTCTTTTATTATATTCCGTTTTATTATTTTTAAATCTGCGGAAAAAACGTTCCCTTTCCCGAATCATTGATTTTATGTTGTTATTAAACCAAGGACAAGTTTTTTTCTTAATTATTCTAGTAACTATAGGAACATATTCATTATACAGTCTAGTTATCAGATTATTGAAAATTGCTACTTTGAAATTAATATCTGAAGAAAAATAAATCTCATTTAATTCAGAATTCATAAAACTATTTTGAATGGCTTCATAGTCAATACCACAATAGGACCGATAACTAATTGAACGGGTTATATTAGTTCTATCAACGTCAAACTGATACGAACAAAAAATAAAATCGTGAATAAAATCAGATGTAGGCCTTATTTGATCATTTCCCAAAATCCTCCTCTTAGAACTTGTTAAGAACATGTCGAGTAAAGAAGGATTTACATCTGACTTAAAACATGTAGGCCATAAGGTTTTTACAACCGACAGCGTAATCTCGTTACGCTGTTACTAAGCAAGAAATTGACGTTATAGTCACCCCCAATCAGAATGTCACTATATTTTGGACTAAGTCTAAGTAAAGTTTCTTCTAGTTCGTAAAAATTTTCTTCAGTAAACATTTTAGGTGGACTGTATAAAGAAACAAATAAACACTTTTCAACTGAATTTTTCACTTCAACACATATAAACTCTATATTGGCGACGTTTGACCTATAAACTGTAGAAGCAGATATATGCTCACGCACATATAAACATACACTGCCCCCACCCTGTCCTTACGATCATTTCTAAATAAGTTAAAACCAGGTAGTTTACAATTGTATTTGAGTTATGGGCACACAGCCAAGATTCGGACACCATAATTACATCCACTTTAGAAGTACTAAACATTTGATAAAACACAGTATATTTAGCTCGTAAACTCTCAGCGTTCAAACAACATACATTAAGGCCATCAAACGTACGACACATCACATTAAGAACACTCCTTACATTGTCAGGATCGGTAACAAAAAAATTTACATAAAAAACCATCACCATCATCTTCAAAAAGAAAAAAACCTGCACTAACGTAAAATCATAAAGAAATTCATAAATATAAGAAATAGAAAAATCATTAAAAATAGAAAAATTAATAAAAAGTTTAGTAAATTTGAAGAATTTAAATAAGAAACTTTTATAAATATACATGGCAATCATATTGCTAAAAAAAAAAAAAATTACATGTAAAATAAATAAACAATTGTTCAAGTACAAGTAATAAAGAACTATTAACGTTGATACAAATAAATAATGAAAAAAAAAATAAATAAAATAAAATCATACGTCATCAGCAGCAACAGAAACGACAACATCAGAACTGGTTAAAGGATAAGCTTGTGTGAAAAAACTCCTTATCTATTCTCTTCTCAACAGCATCAGCACCAACGGTATCAGTTGTAGAAATATCATACGAGGAAAACACTTCAAAGGAGTTCATACTTGTGATGCATATAGGTTTTCTATTTTCATCTTTGGATTGTCTAAAATATACTTTGCCTTGTCTGGTAAACACAGCATGCAAGAAGCCTTTTTTTTAAGTTCATTAGCTTTACAAAAAATTGATCATTTCTATCGGTTTCCTTTGCCTCTTATCCCTAAATTCAAAACTCAAAAAAATAAAGTTCGAAGTCTCCTTTTTGCCCCATGTTGGATTAAAAAGGAAATCAAATTAAATGAAAACGTCTTACAATATAATTATTTTGAGTGCAAATCTGTTGATACAAAAACGAAAGATATAAAGTCAAGCATAGTGTTTTCTATACACAAGTTGAAATCTTTAATTCCCTTCGAATTCCGGATGCAATTAAAGATGTTCTCACCTTTAAGGGGAATACTCGGTTGCTATTTGATTTTATCAGTAACGTAGAAGAAATTATGCCACAATTGGATACAAATCCTGCATATAAAAAATAATTTTGAGAGCCATACGAAATAAGGTTGTTGGGTCTGCCAACGAAGCTCTAAATATGTATGAAACTCAAGTAAATTGGGAAGACATCAATAATAATTTAATAATTCAAACTAGCCTCATTAGGAATTTGCATCAGCTTCGACAAAATCAATTATCTGTAGAAACCTTTTATTCAAAGATAATCGAAACACTTTCTGCGATGATAAATCACATAAAAGTCCATGAAAAAATGCGAGTGTTGTCGAGGCTAAGCAAAGCCTTTATCAGGAAATGTGTCTTAACATCTTTTGTCTGGTCTAAGAGAACCTATGGGTTCCACTGTAAAAGCATGCGGCCCACAAAACTTGCCGATGCCTTTAATTTTTGTAAAGAAGAGGAAAACTATTATTTTTTCCAAAACTCACAATATAGATCACAGATTCCACAGACAGGTAGATATCAAAATAGAAGAACAAACTTTCCAAATACCAACACACAAACTAATTCTAATTTTTCCACACAAAATTTTCAACAATCAGTCAATCAATCTCAAAACAGAACGCGATATAACAATTCTAATTTTAACAATAAATCTCCTAAAAATAACTTCAGACAAAATTCAAACTATAAGATTTCGGATAATTCAAGACAAAATTCAAATAATTCACGGCAAAATTTAGATAGTAGACAGGATAATAGTTTCAGGCAGGGAAATAACTCAAGGCAGGTCAATTATAATTCAACTAGAAATAATAACAATTTTAGACCAAATAGCTCTGTTCAAAGTCGTCAGTCTAACACTATGTAGAACCGCAATTTCAGAGCCAATGGACACTTTAAATGCAAATACAAATAGAGGAAGTGGAACAAGTAGGAATGGACAAACTTTTAATATTGAGAGCCATCCTGAAGAGAATTATGCTTTGAATTTATCAGATATAAATATTGTCGATGACAGAATTTTTCACATATAAGCCTCGGAAATGCAATAGGGTATTTAGATGTAAGCAACCATAATACAAACCAGTTACCATACATCAATATTAAAAGTTTATACACTAAAAATCTAAATTTTTTGGTAGATACGGGAAGTAACAAATCCTTTATAAATCCAGAGATTGTCACAAATCATTACATAGAATATAATGACCCTATAAGAATTAAAACAGTTTTTTGGCGAAAAAATCGTTAACAAACAAATAAGTGTACAAAATTTGTTAGAATTTAAAACTGATAAAACTTTAATATTTTTGTTATTTAAATTCCACAATTATTTGATGGACTCATTGGAACCGATATAATGAGAAAACTTTCAATGAAAATTGATTTAAAAATTCAATTTTAGAAACTGAAAACATAAGGATCCCATTAAGCTTTATACCGAATTCGATCTCGAAAACTTACTTGGTCTCTGAGCAAAGCAAATTAGTTTGCAATCTTCCAGTAGATATCGAATCTGGAATCATTTATATAAAGCCTACTACAATAAGAAAAATCCTTACTATATCTGAAGGATTATATGAAACTAAAGATTGGTATTCTAATATTGAAGTTGTAAATACTTCTGATACTTCTCAAACATTTTCATTGAACAGCCAATTAAAGTTGAAGCATTCTGGCCTAACGAGTATGTTGAGGTATATAACTTTTCTTTCAAAAATTTAAAATCCAATAACTTAAATTCTCAAGAAGAAAAAGCTTTTCTTAATTTATGTAATAGTTTTAAAGATATATTTTTAAAGAGGATCAGACCTTGACCCCATCTAATCTGACAATACATGCAATTCATACTTAAGGCAATATACCTATTTACTCTTAAACATATCGTTGTCCACATATCCACAAGGAGGAGATATAAAAGCAAATTATTTTAAAAATCAATGAGAATAAGACAAAAATAAATCCAAAATTAACTATTTTGTTCAAAAGGAAAAGTATTTTTGAGGTTTTTCTCAGTACAAAAAGAGTTTCCGCCATGTTTACTGATGATGCAACATTTAAAACCATTCAGTCGGTCTATTCAATTTTTTTTTTTTAACAATAATAAGCACTTGAAACTAGTTAGATGTTATATCTTGTTGGAGGATATATCCGAAAAAGACACACAGGAAAAGGTCATAAGAGATTATCATAAGTACTCAAACCACAGAGGTATAACTGAGACTCTTAATCATTTAAAAAAAAAACATATTTCTTTCCTAATATGAAACATATAACTACCTCCCTAATAAATAGTTGCGAGATTTTTCAAAAACAGAAATATGAACGCAAGAGAGAACCTTTAAGATTCGAAAGTACCCAAACACCTTCAATGCCCTTAGAAATCGTTCATGTCGATATCTATTCAATGCATAAAGAAAATTTTTAGACCATAATAGACAAATTTAGTAAATTTGCTTCTGTTTATTTAATTTCTTCTCAAAACAGCATTAACATCATCAAGTCGTTAAAACATTTCTTTTCTCACCCTGGGATACCCAAACTATTAATCTCAGATAATGGTAGTGAATTTATCTCTTCCACTTTAAAAGAGTTTTTGTTTTTATTTCACATGATTAACCACCATACAAAATGCGCTAAATCCTCTAATGGTAATTCCCCTATAGAAAGATTTCACTCTACCCTAACCGAAATTATCAGGATTATTAAATCACAAAATAATAATAATGAAAATCGAAACGACCCACCAGATTTTATAGAGAATGAGACAATTTATGAGCTTGACGACGGAAGAAAGAAGTTGGCACCTAGATTTACCGTGCATAAAGTTGTTAAGAACAATAAAATAACCATAGACTCAAATAAACGAAAAGTCCATAAACAAAAAATTAAAAAGAAACCAAAAAAAACCCTTAAATAATTAAACTTTTGATGTCTAAACAAATGTCTCTCGATTTGCATTAGTTTCAAATCGTTAACAACAAATTTATCTTTGTAAGAAGTAACATGAATACCTTCTTTTAATCAACAGATTATGCTTTTTACATATTAACATTTTTTTTCTCTTATGCTTATACTACAAACCTTTAAACTGCGTGGCTTCAAACTTAATACACTTTGAGTATTAGAAATTTCCTTTAAATCCAATCACTATCTTCTTAAACCGATGAATTTGATCATTTTGACAAGCTCTGCTAATCTTCATATAACTTGCAACACATCCATCATTCGAGGCGAGACCCTGATTTTGACGATTAATAATTATGAACTTCAATCATCTGTTCATTCAGTTCTTTCTTGCATGGGAGGAGTTACAAGCAACATACTGATCACATCTATAAAGACACATAATGTTGTTGTTACATCTACCAAATGGCAACACACCATATCTTTACTATTCCTGCAAGTTACAGCATAGGAACAAGAAAGATGACATCACAACTCAAGCCAAGCTTATTTTTCTGTGTTTTTCATTAGTTGCTATAGTTACCTAAATTGAATTTGAATTATAGCGTAGAAACGTTTCTGTATAAATATTTTTTTTAGTCTATCTATTTTGCTTGATAAATAAACATTCTTTATATTTGTTCCATTAAAGTCTAGTCCAGAACAATTTAGACGAGCGGGACAAAACATCTACTATTCATTCTGCAGAACAAAACATGAACGTTGGGATACCTATATCTGAGCGGTCAATTAATGAATTTTCTAACCAAACTATTTTAAAAATCAATGAGAATAAGAAAAAAATAAATCCAAAATTAACTATTTTGTTCAAAAGGAAAAAAAGAATTACAGTCGAACCCAACAAAATAAATGACGAATCTGTTAAAATTAGTATTTTTAAGGATTTTCTCAGAACAAACACAGTTTCCGCCATGTTTACTGATGATGCAACATTTAAAACCATTCAGTCAGTCTATTCAAATTTTTTTTAAGCAATAATAAGCACTTGAAACTAGATAGATGTTATATCTTGTTGGAGGATATATCCGAAAAAGACACACTAATAAATAGTTGCGAGATTTGTCAAAAACAGAAATATGATCGCAAGAGAGAACCTTTAAAATTCGAAAGTACCAAAACATCTTCAATGCCCTTAGAAATCGTTCATGTCGATATCTATTCAGTGCATAAAGAACATTTTTAGACCATAATAGACAAATTTAGTAAATTTGCTTCTGTTTATTTAATTTCTTCTCGAAACAGCATTAACACCATCAAGTCGTTAAAACATTTCTTTTCTCACCACGGGGTACCCAAACTATTAATCTTAGATAATGGTAGTGAATTTATCTCTTCCACTTTTAAAGAGTTTTTGGATATTCACATGAATATCTAACGCTTAATCCTCTAATGGTAATTCCCCTATAGAAAGATTTCACTCTACCCTAACCGAAATTATCAGGATTATTAAATCACAAAATAATAATAATGAAAATTGAAACGACCCACCAGATTTTATAGAGAATGAGACAATTTATGAGCTTGATGACAGAAGAAAGAAGTTGGCACCTAGATTTACCGAGCATAAACTTGTTAAGAACAATAAAATAACCATAGACCCAAATAAACGAAAAGTCCATAAACAAAAAATTAAAAAGAAACCAAAAAATAACCTTAAATAATTAAACTTTTGATGTCTAAACAAATGTCTCTCGATTTGCATTAGTTTTAAATCGTTAACAACAAATTTATCTTTGTAAGAAGTAACATGAATATCTTCTTTTAATCAACAGATTATGCTTTTTATATATTAACATTTTTTTCTTTTATGCTAATACTACAAACCTTCAAACTGTGTGGCTTCAAGCTTAATACACTTTGAGTACTAGAAATTTCATTTAAATCCAATCACTATCTCCTTAAACCGATGAATTTGATCATTTTGACAAGTTCTGCTAGTCTACATGTAACTTGCAACACATCAATCATTCAAGGGGAGATTCTGATTTCGACGATTAATATTTATGAACTTCAATCATATGTTCATTCAGTTCATTCTTGCATGGGAGGAGTAACAAGCAACATACTGATCACATCTATAAAGATACATAATGTTGTTGTTACATCTACTAAACGGCAACACATACCATATCTTTACTATTCCTGCAAGTTACAGCATAGGAACAAGAAAGATGACATCACAACTCAAGCCAAGCTTATTTGTTTGTGTTTTTAATTAGTTGCTATAGTTACCTAAATTGAATTTGAATTATAGCGTAGAAACGTTTCTGTATAAATATTTTGTTTAGTCTATCTATTTTGCTTGATAAATAAACATTCTTTATATTTGTTCCATTAAAGTCTAGTCCAGAACAATTTATACGAGCGGGACAAAACATCTACTATTCATTCTGCAGAACAAAACATGAACGTTGGGATACCTATATCTGAGCGGTCAATTAATGAATTTTCTAACCAAATTATTTTAAAAATCAATGAGAATAAGAAAAAAATAAATCCAAAATTAACTATTTTGTTCAAAAGGAAAAAAAGAATTACAGTCGAACCCAACAAAATAAATGACGAATCTGTTAAAATTAGTATTTTTAAGGATTTTCTCAGTACAAACACAGTTTCCGCCATGTTTACTGATGATGCAACATTTAAAACCATTCAGTCAGTCTATTCAAATTTTTTTTAGCAATAATAAGCACTTGAAACTAGTTAGATGTTATATCTTGTTGGAGGATATATCCGAAAAAGACACACAGGAAAAGGTCATAAGAGATTATCATAAGTACTCGAACCACAGAGGTATAACTGAGACTCTTAATCATTTAAAAAAAAAAAACATATTTCTTTCCTAATATGAAAAATATAATAACCTCCCTAATAAATAGTTGCGAGATTTGTCAAAAACAGAAATATGATCGCAAGAGAGAACCTTTAAAATTCGAAAGTACCAAAACATCTTCAATGCCCTTAGAAATCGTTCATGTCGATATCTATTCAGTGCATAAAGAAAATTTTTAGACCATAATAGACAAATTTAGTAAATTTGCTTCTGTTTATTTAATTTCTTCTCGAAACAGCATTAACATCATCAAGTCGTTAAAACATTTCTTTTCTCACCACGGGATACCCAAACTATTAAGCTCAGATAATGGTAGTGAATTTATCTCTTCCACTTTTAAAAAGTTTTTTTTTTATGTCACATGATTAACCACCATACAAAATGCGCTAAATCCTCTAATGGTAATTCCCCTATAGAAAGATTTCACTCTACCCTAACCGAAATTATCAGGATTATTAAATCACAAAATAATAATAATGAAAATCGAAACGACCCACCAGATTTTATAGAGAATGAGACAATTTATGAGCTTGACGACGGAAGAAAGAAGTTGGCACCTAGATTTACCGTGCATAAAGTTGTTAAGAACAATAAAATAACCATAGACTCAAATAAACGAAAAGTCCATAAACAAAAAATTAAAAAGAAACCAAAAAAAACCCTTAAATAATTAAACTTTTGATGTCTAAACAAATGTCTCTCGATTTGCATTAGTTTCAAATCGTTAACAACAAATTTATCTTTGTAAGAAGTAACATGAATACCTTCTTTTAATCAACAGATTATGCTTTTTACATATTAACATTTTTTTTCTCTTATGCTAATACTACAAACCTTTAAACTGCGTGGCTTCAAACTTAATACACATTGAGTATTAGAAATTTCCTTTAAATCCAATCACTATCTTCTTAAACCGATGAATTTGATCATTTTGACAAGCTCTGCTAATCTTCATATAACTTGCAACACATCCATCATTCGAGGCGAGACCCTGATTTTGACGATTAATAATTATGAAATTCAATCATCTGTTCATTCAGTTCTTTCTTGCATGGGAGGAGTTACAAGCAACATACTGATCACATCTATAAAGATACTTAATGTTGTTGTTACATCTACCAAATGGCAACACATACCATATCTTTACTATTCCTGCAAGTTACAGCATAGGAACAAGAAAGATGACATCACAACTCAAGCCAAGCTTATTTTTCTGTGTTTTTCATTAGTTGCTATAGTTACCTTAATTGAATTTGAATTATAGCGTAGAAACGTTTCTGTATAAATATTTTTTTTAGTCTATCTATTTTGCTTGATAAATAAACATTCTTTATATTTGTTCCATTAAAGTCTAGTCCAGAACAATTTATACGAGCGGGACAAAACATCTACTATTCATTCTGCAGAACAAAACATGAACGTTGGGATACCTATATCTGAGCGGTCAATTAATGAATTTTCTAACCAAATTATTTTAAAAATCAATGAGAATAAGAAAAAAATAAATCCAAAATTAACTATTTTGTTCAAAAGGAAAAAAAGAATTACAGTCGAACCCAACAAAATAAATGACGAATCTGTTAAAATTAGTATTTTTAAGGATTTTCTCAGTACAAACACAGTTTCCGCCATGTTTACTGATGATGCAACATTTAAAACCATTCAGTCAGTCTATTCAAATTTTTTTTAGCAATAATAAGCACTTGAAACTAGTTAGATGTTATATCTTGTTGGAGGATATATCCGAAAAAGACACACAGGAAAAGGTCATAAGAGATTATCATAAGTACTCGAACCACAGAGGTATAACTGAGACTCTTAATCATTTAAAAAAAAAAAAACATATTTCTTTCCTAATATGAAAAATATAATAACCTCCCTAATAAATAGTTGCGAGATTTGTCAAAAACAGAAATATGATCGCAAGAGAGAACCTTTAAAATTCGAAAGTACCCAAACACCTTCAATGCCCTTAGAAATCGTTCATGTCGATATCTATTCAATGCATAAAGAAAATTTTTAGACCATAATAGACAAATTTAGTAAATTTGCTTCTGTTTATTTAATTTCTTCTCAAAACAGCATTAACATCATCAAGTCGTTAAAACATTTCTTTTCTCACCCTGGGATACCCAAACTATTAATCTCAGATAATGGTAGTGAATTTATCTCTTCCACTTTAAAAGAGTTTTTGTTTTTATTTCACATGATTAACCACCATACAAAATGCGCTAAATCCTCTAATGGTAATTCCCCTATAGAAAGATTTCACTCTACCCTAACCGAAATTATCAGGATTATTAAATCACAAAATAATAATAATGAAAATCGAAACGACCCACCAGATTTTATAGAGAATGAGACAATTTATGAGCTTGACGACGGAAGAAAGAAGTTGGCACCTAGATTTACCGTGCATAAAGTTGTTAAGAACAATAAAATAACCATAGACTCAAATAAACGAAAAGTCCATAAACAAAAAATTAAAAAGAAACCAAAAAAAACCCTTAAATAATTAAACTTTTGATGTCTAAACAAATGTCTCTCGATTTGCATTAGTTTCAAATCGTTAACAACAAATTTATCTTTGTAAGAAGTAACATGAATACCTTCTTTTAATCAACAGATTATGCTTTTTACATATTAACATTTTTTTTCTCTTATGCTTATACTACAAACCTTTAAACTGCGTGGCTTCAAACTTAATACACTTTGAGTATTAGAAATTTCCTTTAAATCCAATCACTATCTCCTTAAACCGATGAATTTGATCATTTTGACAAGTTCTGCTAGTCTACATGTAACTTGCAACACATCAATCATTCAAGGGGAGATTCTGATTTCGACGATTAATATTTATGAACTTCAATCATCTGTTCATTCAGTTCATTCTTGCATGGGAGGAGTAACAAGCAACATACTGATCACATCTATAAAGATACATAATGTTGTTGTTACATCTACTAAACGGCAACACATACCATATCTTTACTATTCCTGCAAGTTACAGCATAGGAACAAGAAAGATGACATCACAACTCAAGCCAAGCTTATTTGTTTGTGTTTTTAATTAGTTGCTATAGTTACCTAAATTGAATTTGAATTATAGCGTAGAAACGTTTCTGTATAAATATTTTGTTTAGTCTATCTATTTTGCTTGATAAATAAACATTCTTTATATTTGTTCCATTAAAGTCTAGTCCAGAACAATTTATACGAGCGGGACAAAACATCTACTATTCATTCTGCAGAACAAAACATGAACGTTGGGATACCTATATCTGAGCGGTCAATTAATGAATTTTCTAACCAAATTATTTTAAAAATCAATGAGAATAAGAAAAAAATAAATCCAAAATTAACTATTTTGTTCAAAAGGAAAAAAAGAATTACAGTCGAACCCAACAAAATAAATGACGAATCTGTTAAAATTAGTATTTTTAAGGATTTTCTCAGTACAAACACAGTTTCCGCCATGTTTACTGATGATGCAACATTTAAAACCATTCAGTCAGTCTATTCAAATTTTTTTTAGCAATAATATGCACTTGAAACTAGTTAGATGTTATATCTTGTTGGAGGATATATCCGAAAAAGACACACAGGAAAAGGTCATAAGAGATTATCATAAGTACTCGAACCACAGAGGTATAACTGAGACTCTTAATCATTTAAAAAAAAAAAAACATATTTCTTTCCTAATATGAAAAATATAATAACCTCCCTAATAAATAGTTGCGAGATTTGTCAAAAACAGAAATATGATCGCAAGAGAGAACCTTTAAAATTCGAAAGTACCCAAACACCTTCAATGCCCTTAGAAATCGTTCATGTCGATATCTATTCAATGCATAAAGAAAATTTTTAGACCATAATAGACAAATTTAGTAAATTTGCTTCTGTTTATTTAATTTCTTCTCAAAACAGCATTAACATCATCAAGTCGTTAAAACATTTCTTTTCTCACCCTGGGATACCCAAACTATTAATCTCAGATAATGGTAGTGAATTTATCTCTTCCACTTTAAAAGAGTTTTTGTTTTTATTTCACATGATTAACCACCATACAAAATGCGCTAAATCCTCTAATGGTAATTCCCCTATAGAAAGATTTCACTCTACCCTAACCGAAATTATCAGGATTATTAAATCACAAAATAATAATAATGAAAATCGAAACGACCCACCAGATTTTATAGAGAATGAGACAATTTATGAGCTTGACGACGGAAGAAAGAAGTTGGCACCTAGATTTACCGTGCATAAAGTTGTTAAGAACAATAAAATAACCATAGACTCAAATAAACGAAAAGTCCATAAACAAAAAATTAAAAAGAAACCAAAAAAAACCCTTAAATAATTAAACTTTTGATGTCTAAACAAATGTCTCTCGATTTGCATTAGTTTCAAATCGTTAACAACAAATTTATCTTTGTAAGAAGTAACATGAATACCTTCTTTTAATCAACAGATTATGCTTTTTACATATTAACATTTTTTTTCTCTTATGCTTATACTACAAACCTTTAAACTGCGTGGCTTCAAACTTAATACACTTTGAGTATTAGAAATTTCCTTTAAATCCAATCACTATCTTCTTAAACCGATGAATTTGATCATTTTGACAAGCTCTGCTAATCTTCATATAACTTGCAACACATCCATCATTCGAGGCGAGACCCTGATTTTGACGATTAATAATTATGAACTTTAATCATCTGTTCATTCAGTTCTTTCTTGCATGGGAGGAGTTACAAGCAACATACTGATCACATCTATAAAGACACATAATGTTGTTGTTACATCTACCAAATGGCAACACACCATATCTTTACTATTCCTGCAAGTTACAGCATAGGAACAAGAAAGATGACATCACAACTCAAGCCAAGCTTATTTTTCTGTGTTTTTCATTAGTTGCTATAGTTACCTAAATTGAATTTGAATTATAGCGTAGAAACGTTTCTGTATAAATATTTTTTTTAGTCTATCTATTTTGCTTGATAAATAAACATTCTTTATATTTGTTCCATTAAAGTCTAGTCCAGAACAATTTAGACGAGCGGGACAAAACATCTACTATTCATTCTGCAGAACAAAACATGAACGTTGGGATACCTATATCTGAGCGGTCAATTAATGAATTTTCTAACCAAATTATTTTAAAAATCAATGAGAATAAGAAAAAAATAAATCCAAAATTAACTATTTTGTTCAAAAGGAAAAAAAGAATTACAGTCGAACCCAACAAAATAAATGACGAATCTGTTAAAATTAGTATTTTTAAGGATTTTCTCAGTACAAACACAGTTTCCGCCATGTTTACTGATGATGCAACATTTAAAACCATTCAGTCAGTCTATTCAAATTTTTTTTAAGCAATAATAAGCACTTGAAACTAGATAGATGTTATATCTTGTTGGAGGATATATCCGAAAAAGACACACTAATAAATAGTTGCGAGATTTGTCAAAAACAGAAATATGATCGCAAGAGAGAACCTTTAAAATTCGAAAGTACCCAAACACCTTCAATGCCCTTAGAAATCGTTCATGTCGATATCTATTCAATGCATAAAGAAAATTTTTAGACCATAATAGACAAATTTAGTAAATTTGCTTCTGTTTATTTAATTTCTTCTCGAAACAGCATTAACACCATCAAGTCGTTAAAACATTTCTTTTCTCACCACGGGATACCCAAACTATTAATCTTAGATAATGGTAGTGAATTTATCTCTTCCACTTTTAAAGAGTTTTTGGATATTCACATGAATATCTAACGCTTAATCCTCTAATGGTAATTCCCCTATAGAAAGATTTCACTCTACCCTAACCGAAATTATCAGGATTATTAAATCACAAAATAATAATAATGAAAATTGAAACGACCCACCAGATTTTATAGAGAATGAGACAATTTATGAGCTTGATGACAGAAGAAAGAAGTTGGCACCTAGATTTACCGAGCATAAACTTGTTAAGAACAATAAAATAACCATAGACCCAAATAAACGAAAAGTCCATAAACAAAAAATTAAAAAGAAACCAAAAAATAACCTTAAATAATTAAACTTTTGATGTCTAAACAAATGTCTCTCGATTTGCATTAGTTTTAAATCGTTAACAACAAATTTATCTTTGTAAGAAGTAACATGAATATCTTCTTTTAATCAACAGATTATGCTTTTTATATATTAACATTTTTTTCTTTTATGCTAATACTACAAACCTTCAAACTGTGTGGCTTCAAGCTTAATACACTTTGAGTACTAGAAATTTCATTTAAATCCAATCACTATCTCCTTAAACCGATGAATTTGATCGTTTTGACAAGTTCTGCTAGTCTACATGTAACTTGCAACACATCAATCATTCAAGGGGAGATTCTGATTTCGACGATTAATATTTATGAACTTCAATCATATGTTCATTCAGTTCATTCTTGCATGGGAGGAGTAACAAGCAACATACTGATCACATCTATAAAGATACATAATGTTGTTGTTACATCTACTAAACGGCAACACATACCATATCTTTACTATTCCTGCAAGTTACAGCATAGGAACAAGAAAGATGACATCACAACTCAAGCCAAGCTTATTTGTTTGTGTTTTTAATTAGTTGCTATAGTTACCTAAATTGAATTTGAATTATAGCGTAGAAACGGTTCTGTATAAATATTTTTTTTTTAGACTATCTATTTTGCTCGTTAAATAAATATTTTTTATATTTGTTCCATTAAAGTCTAGTGTTTTCTTTATTGTTTTTCTGGTATATAAGTTCAACATTTTTTTTTTTTTTTTTTTATTTTTTTTTTTTTACTGGATTCGGGTGTTGAATAAGAGTCATGTGGTACTGTGATTAAGATAAATAAATATTAATAGTATTATTACAGTTTAATTCACTATTGTAAAAGTTTACATTTTGTTCAATACATTTTTACGTTAAAAGTTTTTAACCGCAATTAAAAACCAATTAAAATATAACAGGTAACGCAACAAAATACACCTTTAAAAAAAAAAAAAAAAAAAAAAAAAAAAAAAAAAAAAAACCCCACACTGTCATCATTGCACATGACTGAGAACAAAAGGAAGAGCCACCAAATTTCCTTCGAGGACCTATCCGATTTAGAATTTGATACTAACAGGTCAACTAAAATTTATAGGCCACATTCAATCATGTCACTGTCGACGGCCGACTTTCAGAAAATTAAGGCAATTATCGACGACTCAATCCACACAGAGCTGGTCAAGGTGACCGCCAAGTTGGCCACAAAAGATGACGTCACTATGCTAAATGCCGAAATAAGCTCTTTACGTAAACAAAATGAAGAACTCTCGATGAAAGTCCAGCGGTTTGAAGAACGTTGCAATGTTTTAGAAGATGAAATTGAATTGCAAAGTAGAGAACTCAAAGGCAAAAATTTAACAGTCTCTATACCAAAGGACGGGACTGATCCACAGGAAAGACTACGTTGTGTAACTCAACTACTTCTTGGAGGTTCGGGTGCACACGATATGCCAGATGCAATTAAGCTTAACGAAAATAACAACGTAATTAAATTGAAAATTAACACAGGCTCAAATGAAATAGCAAACAAGATGTTGTTGAATTGCTCAAAATTAAAAGGCACAGGTGTTTACGTCCAGCGAGATCTGACAAAACAGATGCAACTAAAACGCCGAATTTTACTAGGTTACCGCCGTGTAATCATATCACATAAACCAAATGAAAAGGTGCAATTAAAAAACAACAATCTTGTGATAGGTAATAAATCATTTTATTTAAACTACGATAACATTCTTAAAATAAATCAAAACGATGGAGAACAAGAACTACAGCGATTGTTTGGCAAAATAAGCTTTGAAGCTGTCAAAAAAACCATACTGTCAACAACAACTTCTGGACGTCAAAGTGAATGTACTAGATTAAGCAATTCTGAGCCACCAGGGGTGTCACCTAAACCAAATGGTAGTACTCTAGTACGAAACTGAGATACAGAAGCCGTCAGCACAAATAGTTTTAGTTCTAAGATATTATCGTATAACATATCAGGTCTCAATAACAAATTACTTTTTCCTGATTTCTTTAATTATATCAAAACATTTGATGTATTTTTCCTATTCGAAACACATATTATTTCTGAAAATTCTTCTAAATTTAAAAGTCTCTTTAACGGATTCAAACTTTTCTGGAACGCAGCAATTAAGACATCAACTAGAGGACGTGCAAGTGGAGGAAGCTTTTTTGGAATCAAGACGGCACTACTTAATATCTATGATTTTGTAGAACTAGAAGGCACTACCATAGTAAAACTCTTACAAAGAAATAATATGTTTATTGTTCCGGTCTACATCAATTGCAACAAGTGGAAAGAAGATTTTGAAAAATTAAACAACATTATGAATCACATGGCCATTAAAAGTGTTATTTTAATTGGGGATTTCAATGCCAGAATAAGTAGTATGCAAATACACACCGCACAACCTGCAAACAATATTCTTATCTCAACAACCACTCGTCGGTCTAAAGATGATATCTACAATCAAAATGGTCTAGATCTTTTAGAAATGCTGCAGATGTATGAAAGTATCGTTTTAAATGGTTGCGCTTTTGGAGATACGGATGGACACTTCACTTTTGTTGGAGGACAAGGGAAATCTGTTATCGATTATTGCACAGCGAATAATGATTGGATTAACTTGGTTTCAAAATTAGTAGTTGAGTATAAAACCTATTCTGACCACATGCCCCTCGTATTTGAATGGAAGAGTGAAAATACATTTCAACATCAAAACCTAAAGCTACTACCAAGACTTAAATGGAAAATTGAAAACCTGTATACCTACCAAAATAATCTGGATTTACATATCTCTGAGACTTTTTCAGTTGATGAATCTGTCGAGTTGTTTTCAGAGAAAATAATATTGCTTATAAGAAAATCTTCACCAGCTAAACCTTCTGGATATATTACAAAATTCAAAAAAAAGTTGTTCGATAAAGAATGTATGAATGCCCGAAGAAAATCATTTGCTCTTTTAAAAGCACTACGGAACTATTATATTGAGGAACTTAGAAAATGGTACGTTGACTCAAACTCCAAGTACAAGCATTTATGTCGAAAAAAAAAAGCTGAATTTGAAAATATTCAAGCAAAATCTCTAAGTCTGGCCAGTAATTCAAAAGACTTTTGGAACCTAGCTAAAGAAATAAATGGATCCAACTTTGTAATTGGTACAAATATATCCGCAGAACATCTTTCATACCACTTCAAAAACCTGCTCTCCAATAAGTCTGATTTGTCCTTTTCTTATGCAGAACCACTGGTTATAGAGGAAACTTTGGACTCTGAAATAGACGAACATGAAATAAAAATGGTACTTCAAAAAGCGAAAGATGGAAAAGCACCAGGCGAAGACGGAGTTCCATATGAATACTTCAAAAATGCAACACCAGCTTTCATTAACAAGCTAAAGCAGCTTTTCAACAACATTTTTTCAACCGGTTTCATTCCCTCTTCGTTCAAAAAATCTGTTATTTTCCCTATTCATAAGAAAGGTGATATAAACAACGTCGAGAATTATAGGGGAATATCATTTATGAACGTTATGGCCAAAATATTTTGCGGTGTTCTCGTGAACAGAATAGAAATGTGGGCTGATAACAACAGCATTTTAACAGACTTCCAAGCGGGTTTCAGGAAAAAACTATTGTACTGTTGATCAAATATTCGTATTAACGTCAATTGTTAAAGCATTCCAAGCCAGAAATAAGAAGATTTACGCTTTTTTTGTTGATTTTAAGGCAGCTTTCGACCTTGTGAATAGAAATGCACTCATGTATAAACTCTCTCAACTCGGAATCTCTACAAAGCTCTTAAATGTATTAAAGAACATGTATACTGGTACAGAAGCATCGGTATGGGATGGATCTACGTTCTCACAATATTTTGATACTAACGCTGGTGTCAAACAAGGATGCCCTCTGAGTGCTTTGTTGTTTGCGTTGTATATTAACGATATTGGCAAATATCTTCCTGGTGGGATTCGGATAGCTGACACTACAATCAATGTTCTTCTGTATGCAGACGATCTAGTGATTCTTTCAGAGTCACCAGAAAATTTGCAGCTTATGATAAATCGGTTGGCAACATACTGTATCACATGGGGACTTACAATAAATACTGAAAAATCTGAAATCATGGTATTCTCAAGATCTTCTCACAGTTTGGTTAGAGAAAGTTGGTTCTTCAATGATCATCGGCTTGAAATCACTAAGGATTACAACTATTTAGGCGTCAAGTTGAACAAAATGATGGATTTCAAAAATCATCTATCTGAAAAAGCGAAGTCCTCCCAAAGTTTGATAAATATGACTTGGAGGAATATTTTCTCAAACCAAAATGTATTGTTGTCAGCTAAATGGAAAATTTTTGAATGTGTTGTAAAAACATCTCTTTGCTATGCGGCACAAGTTTGGGGAACGGATGAATTTGATGTTGTAGAAAAGCTCCAAAGAAATTTCATAAAAAAACTTTTTAATTTGCCAAATGGAACACCTAACTACGCAGTTTACTTGGAAACGGGAATTGCGAAACTGTTTACCAACACCCTTAAGCTGCAGGCAGACTACATCCATAAAGTTGCTTCACATTCAGATGCTCGTTTGACCAAGAAAATGCTCCCTTATGAAATGCGGAATAAGGACTGGTGGATCGCAAAGTGGCAAAATATTGGTGATAGCTGTGGGGAAGGTATCCAATTTGATTTGAATAACTTAGTTCAACTAAAGGAGCAGCTTTACAACGTAATTCAAAAACACGAAGACTATGTTCGAGAAAAATTAGTAGGAGAAGCTGATCAGTCTGAGAGCAGAATAATTTACTCACAACTCAACCATAACCTGTTGGACAATAATTACTTTCAAGACACATTCAGCTATAAAGAAATATCCCTAATTTTCAAATCCAGATGTGAGCTTTTAACCTTAAATGGCAGTCCATACAACGGAAAATTCCAGCAATTCTGTACCCTCTGCAATATTAAAGCAAAAGAAGACTGCTTCCATTTTATAAGCATTTGTCCAGTATTTAAACCTCAAAGACTAAATTTTTTTAAGAAAAACAGCTTTACAATGCAAGAAACAATAGAATTATTAAATGGTGTAAATTGGAAATTATTGTATTGTTTTTTAAACTCAATTTATATGTATCGAAATCTATTAATGTCTGAATTCATTTAAATCAATTCATTTAAATTTTATTTATAAATTAAAAAATTGTTTTATATACTTTGCCTGAGCTGACGGCTATGTCAAAGCTTTAAAATTCATTATGTCTACTGAAACTGTATAAAAACATCGATAAATAAATGAATTACTTACTTACTTACTTACTTACTATAAGTTCAACAGGATAACAGGAATAAGTTAAATAAGGAATAACTTCTACAGATCTCACATAGCAACAAGACAGATGACATCACACCTCAAGCCAAGCTTAAACTTCTCTTTGGCTATACAAACACAAACTTACGAGAGAGATAAGAACTCTATCCTTGCAGTTTGCCGATCCAGCATCAAAGGTACCGGAGGGGAAGAGCCAAGCTAATCTCATCATTTTTATCATTCTTTTCTTGAAAATGATATTCTTGAGCAATGTTGATACTCGCGCTCAAGTGGAGGATGACCTCAACCAACTTGGAGTTCGAAACTGGAGGCAGCTAGCCAAAAACCGAACTGGCTGGAAAGGCATGTTGGTTGAGGCTCAGGTTCATCCCGAACTGTAGCGCCCCCTAAGGAAGTAAGTAAGTTCTACTTTTATTAAATTTAATATTGTTGGATAGTGTACATTAAGTTTTTGTCAAAAACTTTATATATTTTGAACTGAACAAATCAAAAGTTGCGTCTTGACAAAGGTGCTCACTGTCAACTGATCAGTCGAAGTGAGTATCCGGGACGAAACCCCAATTTTTGGTGGACTTAAAAAGCTATTTTGAATCAATAATTCCGCAAAGTATAAAATGAATGGTGAGTCTTTTCATTTTTCATTCATTAATTTTTCTTACAACGTAAGATATAGAATTTGTATTAAAACTGTCAGTTCATTACTTCTTAATATATTAACTACTAATCAAATTAAAGGAATTAAAGTAATAAAATATGTTATATAAATGCACAAAGTTGAGTTAAGGTTCGGTTCGGTGGATGTAAAATTGATGCCATTTGTATACCTTAAACACGATTTAAGATTTTCCGTTCGGATGAACAGGGTCGCATCGAGGGTGGTGTTGCAATTTATGTCCGAGAAAACATTCCAAAATTATATAATGTGTCTGAAGCCGACAGTCCAATTGAATATGTTTTCCAGGGCTTAGGGTACGATAAAAATAAGTTACTTATAGGAGCAGTATACAGACCAAATAGAAAGATTATTCTTGTTCTATTTTTTATATCATGGAAGACATATTTTTTTTATCATATATATATATAATAGCAATCTCTTATTATAAAATAATCTTGTGGTTGGTATGAGAAGTTATAACATATTTCCTGTTAATACCTTAGTGACAACACACTTTACTGAATACTCAAGTTAACTTTTAGATGTCTTTTTCGTAATTGATATTAGTAAGGTTCTATTTCACGTTTCTCAAGACATGACCGTATCTATATATGGGATAAGATTTTGATTGTCAGCCTGAAGTAATCAAATATGAGTTAAGGGATTTCAAACACGTTGATTATGATGTCCTTGAGCAAAACAAAATCTGCGATACAATGAAACTGATCAAATCGAATTCATTAATTTACAAGCATTATTAAATTTTAATAGACACATTCCTGTGCGTTCGAAGACAGGAAAACATAGTCATAAGACTTATGGTTTCTTCTGAAATTTATCAGTCAATATTGTTAAGAAGTAGTGCTTTTAAAAATTGGAAACGATGAAGACTACAGGAAATTTGTAGTCAATATCGTAGATTACGTAATACAGTAGTTAGCAAAAACTTAAGAGCATCGTCACCTGGGTTCTATCTTGCTTAATAGAGCAATCTTTTATATTTTTGCAAGCTCTTTCGTTTGGTCAAATTTGTTTTGTTATCTCTTTTATTCTTCAAGTTATAGAGAATTACTTTGTTCAATAAACTACTTCTTTTTTTTATAGATAATACATAAAGAAACTGTTTGTACTAAATTGAACAAAATGAAAACAATACAATGGATGTTTTCTTAGCTGCATGAGAAGTTTCGATTGTTCTTATCTATGGCTTGACAGTAAAGAATGTCAAATTGTGTTGACATTTCTGTTTTTTAAAGTTTGGCAATTCATAATGAATCGTTTAAGCCCAAAACAATGCTTCTTAATTGTGGACATTTGCTTTGAAAAAAATAAATCTATTCTTGAAGTTAATTGAGTACTTCGCCGAACGAAGAATTGTGTTTAGTGATGAGCTCATTTTTAATTAAATGGCTTCGTCAATAAGCAAAATTGCCATATATGAGGCGAGGACAATCCTCAAATTATTAACGAATCATAATTGTATCAATTAAAATTGACTGTTTGATATGATTTACACGCTTGTGGCATCTTTGGTCTTTATTTCCTTTGAAATGAGGAAGGAGCTGCCGTTACGGCGTGCGCTATTGAGCCATGCTGACTAAATGTTTTGTTTCCAAGAATTAATCAGCTATACATTGATGACATTCCAGCAAAACGAACCGCGGGGCAACTTGCCATACAGAAAGTCTAACCTTCGATTTATTGCTAAATCATTTTTAGGACAACTTTATTTCCAGAAGTGGTCCTGTTAACTGTCCTCTCGTTCTTGTGACCTAACGCCTCTTAATTACTTTTTGTAGAGCTAGGTTAAGTCATTGGTCTTAATTGGAAGCCAATATTCAAACCACTATTAGTGCCAAGCGTCCAGACTAATTGGAAAAAGTATTTAAAAATTTAACTGATCGAATGAACTATCTAACTCGAAGCCGCGTCGGACATATGCTCAAATCATATTTAAAAAATAAATGTCATGAAATTATTAACCAGATTATAAAAAATTATTTCGAACAATATTTCTGCCTTGCAGGTGCAACCTTACTCCTACTCTAAATCCTAGTATTAAGTCCAAGCAGGGGGTTGCATGCCTCTCCATACCTTCCTTTAGTGGCTTTGTCTTCAACATAATTTCCTTCAGTTTAGAAAGCATATAATCGGTATTATTTCCACTTCAATTTTGTATTTTTGTATTTGTATTTATTGACTTCATATCATAGTATATTAAAACATTATGTCTTTAACTATACTTTTACGTTTTGGTTAAGGTTAATTACATTTATATTAATAAAATAAATAAAAGTAATGAAAATGAAAGAAATAAAAGTTATTCATAAAACTAAAAAAAGAAAAGATACATTGAAAGCAAGAAAAACAGAGTAGTAAAGATTTTGATTTAAAGACTAACTAACTTTTAACTTTTAATGATTTTGTCTTCTGAAATAAATATTTAAGAGATTATGAAAGGAATTTTGATTGTTTGGTCTCCTCAGGCTGATTGGCAGGGAATTCATGAGACCAACTATGTGCACGAAGAACTGTCACTTTGAGATTCGAAAATTAAATAAGGGTGTGATTAAAATGTTACTCCTTTGTGATGATGGAAGCAAAAGTTTTTCAAACAGATACTCAGGAGTCTTATGTTTAATCAACTTAAATAGGAAGATGAGAGCTTGGAAATCAAGAAATTTGCTCAGGGGCATTCCGAGAATACTGTTGGCATACCCAGAGACATGATCAAACCGATTTAAGCCGTAAACGAAACGAGCAATGTTATTGAAGGCCACTTCTAGCTTCCATTTGCTTCTACTATCCGGACAACAGAAAATAAGGCTACCGTATAGTAATATAGGAAGAACAAGGGTTTTTGCCAGTATAAGCTTTGTGTTTATGGGCAGACATCTACAAGCAATATTAAGAACCCTCAATGCAGCGTAGGTTTTACCCAGAGCGCAAGAAATATGGTCTTCCCACGACAAAGTTTGATAAAACCAGACACCTAAGTTCTTAACTTTTTCGACGTAATTTAATGCAGAGCCATTTATTTCAATGCTTTGAATATAGGATGTTTCGAGCGCAGTATTACTGATAACGATAGCCTGACATTTATTGGAGTTCAGTTTCAAAAGATTCCGATCAGACCATTCAACCACACGCAACAGATCTTCATTGATTCGAGCAGTTGCATCTTCAACCATGCCACTCTTATAGCTCAGGTAAATTTGAACATCATCCGCATACATATGGATCCTGCAAAATTTGAGGATCGAGGGAAGATCATTATTAAAGAGTGTAATGGAGATAAAGTCGATTGAATCTGGCAATTTCCAACAAAGATAATTAGGTGTAATCCGAACCAGTCGCGGACATTGATGAAAATGATATAAAATGAAAGAGTATTAAACCACTTCACATTATATGTGATTATTTTATTTCAAATCAATGGGGGAACAATGTTAGAACCAAAAATATATTTATTCAAAAATGCTTTATCGCAAGGGTTTTGGCGACAACTATTAACATTACAAAGCTTCCGTATTAATATATTATATACGTCGAGCAGTTAACTAATATTATAAATGATAAAATGAATAAAAAGAACGAACTCTGCCATTGAATAAAACAAATCTGATTTTAAATATTTCCCACCGTTAACCTATGAAGAAATGATATTATTCACGTCGAGTAACTCTAGCCATGAACACATGAGACCTTGATAGGGTTTTTGCGTAACCTATTTTACACTACCTTAAAACTTACTTAAAATAAACTAAACATTAACTTAAAATAACCCAAAATAAACCTTAACTACTAAAATCTATAACAGCCAAAACAAGTTTTTTTTAATTTTACATTTTATATTTTTTTTTGCGCCGTCGCAACTACCTAACTTTTAGATACCTTATACATATAAATTAGTCGACCATAGGTGATGTGTCGTCTATTTTGACTGAAGATACTAGGTTTTAACTTAGCCACCAGTATCGGTAGACCTGATCCATGGCTTCCTTCCGATCCCGGTCGGGCACGGCGCTACTGAAACGGAGGCGCTCTGCTTCGCTTTCAGCGACTATGTCTTGGTCGTAAAGGAGCCGCCTATCGACTGTTCTGCGGCCGACGTAGTAGTTTAACGGAATCTCTGATCTTTTCTTTTCGAAATCAGGAGTCACAATAAGGACCTGGTCCTCCAGGTTGTGGTTGGGCCGTGGGGGGAACTTCTCGGCCATATCGCAAACAACTAATTGCGAAGCAACCACAAGTCTCATATATGGAAGGATTTACTGATGAATAACCCTGCAAACAAAATTAGGACAGCGAATTTCGGATATTTACTGTACGTGGAATATTAGATCCCTTTACAGACCCCACGCGCAGCCGAACAACTATCGGGGGCCCTTGACTGCTTTAAGGCAGACATGGCCACCATCCAAGAAATGCGATTGGACAAGCCGGGCAAAAGAAGAGTGAAAAACTACGATATTTATTATGGCAACTGCTGTACACCACAAAAACAGCGCTTATTTGTATGTGGACTCTGCGTTGGAGGCAGCCTCAGGCAAGAGGTTTTGAGCTATGAATGTGTTATCGAGCGCCTCATGACAATCCGCATCAAGGCTATATTTGCCAATATAAGCCTTTTTTGCGAACATGCCCCCACTGAGGAAAAAAGTGATGTCACCAAAGAAATGTTTTTTGAGCTACAGCTATGACATTAAAATTGCCCTAAGCGACTTTAATGCAAAACTAGGAAGAGCAGATGTCTTTAGTGCTGCAATCGGAAAACACAGCAAATACGACACAATATCCGATAACGGATTCAGGCAAATTGACTTTGCTGCGGTGCGAAAAAATTATAGCAGCTAGTACCAAGTTCCCACACCACGAAATTTACAAAGAGACATGAAGATCCCCTGATCAATCCTCTGTCAACCAGATTGACCACATTGCGATGGATGCAAGGCACTACTCCAGTATGATGGATGTATGAAATTTCCTAGGGGCAAACATTGACTGGGACCATTACCTTGTTTTAGCCAAGGTACAACTGAGGATATCCCAACCAACGCCAAGAAAAGGTAATACTGTGGAGAAGTTTAACGTCGGACGGCTGCAATCGCAAGAAATCCAGGTCCTTTTCTGATCGAGTCTCAAATAACCTCCAAAAGAATCCTTTACCGCCAGCATGAAGTAATGAGAACCAGTGACAACATTGCTTTAATGTCATCAGGGAAGCCACCAATGAAGTACCACCACAACGAAACCCCTGTTTGATGATGAGTGTCGGCAAGCACACGTAGCTAAACAAGAAGCATACAAGACGGCACTGCAGATAAGGACCAGACCTGTCCGGGCGCACTACAAGCAAAAGAGAAAAGAAGAACACTGGCTTCTCAGAAAGAAAAAAAGGGATCATCAGAAGAGCGTGATTGAGAGCTGTTATTGCTGGAATGAAGTTCTTAAGTTTTACCAAAACATAAAAAGTAACTGTTAAGCTACAGAGCTCGAACTGAAACTTTCAAAAACGATAAAGGGAACATCGTAGCGCAATCGCAGTCAATGCTGAGAATATGGAAAAACCGTTTCTGCAGACCATATAACGGCGATGACGAAACGAATTCAAGTAGAATGGTCCATCTTATCTGGGCGAAGTAGACCAACGATTCCGCCCACCACATCTTGATTAAATAAAGCTAGCTATATCTAAGCTTAAGAGCCGATTGCCTAGCTGCCGAGTTATTCAAAGCTGCAGGCGATGACTTGAATATAAGTATGCACTCATACTCATAAGCAAGTTAAGGTAACAAGAAAGCATGCCCGATGAATGAAATTTCCGCAAAATTTGCCAGATCCTTAAAAAAGGAAACCCTGTGACCTGCACTAACTACAGGGGTATTATCCTCCTCATTATCGCCTTCAAGATCTTTTCTGCTATATTATGTGAACGTCTAAAGCCATTCACATTACGCAGATGTTGGAAAAAAGCCAAGAACTTCAAATCGATACTAAGCACCTTCTAATCAATTTCAAAGCCACGTAGGTACGAATTATAGAGACAAGTTATATAGAGCAATATGCAGGTTTAACATCCCCGCCAATTTAATTCTTGAAAGAATAGCGCCGAATTCTCAAGCCAACACCAGAGGCACGATTTTTCAAAAGACCTTCCAATTACTCGCATACGCCGATGATATTGACATAATCGGAAGAACACAGCGTGGTTTTAGTTGCGCTTTTGTGAGTATTGAGACGGAAGCAGCGAACATGGGCTTAGCAGTCAATGAGGGCAAAATCAAGTATATGCTTTCATCAAGAAGAGATACCTCCCATCGACATCTTGGACAAAACATCACGATAGACAGCTATATTTTAGAGGTAGTTAAAAGCTTTGCCTACTTTTGCTCCGCTGTTAACTGAAATCAAACGAAGAATAACTCTTACCATTCGCTGCTTCTTCGGGCTTAGAAGGCAATTGAGTAGCAAAGCCCTCTGTCGGGAAACTAAATTGTCCCTTTATAAGACCCTCATCATCCCAGTCCTGCTCTATGGTGCAGACACATGGACGCTGTCATAAGGGAATAAGGAAGTTTTAGGCTAGTTTGGGATGAAATATTCTCCAGGTTATTTTCGGTCGCATATGAAATAACGCAGAGTAGAGGGTAAGACACAACGAAGAACTGTATTGGCTGTACAGCGACATAGACCTAGCCAAAAGAGTAAAAATTCAACGTCTCAGTCATCTGAGTCATATAGAGTGAATGGACATCAATGCTCCGATCCGGAAAATCTCCAAATCCACCCATAGGGATGGCGCAGTAGAAGAACACTGAAGGTTAAGTGGCGCATATAAGTGGAAGAGGACCACAACCGACTCCACGTGCGAAACTGGAGGCAACTAGCTAAGGACTGAGTTGGCTGGAGCACCTTGTTGGTTGAGGCCCAGGTCAAAACCGGACTGTATCGCCACCTAAGATAAGGTATGGTAATGTTAGTATGTCGACTTATTAAATCTCATTTTTTATTATATTTAGGGAAAGCTTTATTGGAATATTAGTAAAAAGTTACACAACATCAAAAGAAACTAAAAAATCTTTTTGTTTTAAATTCACTTTTATGACCTTTTCAACAAATTCATAAGAATTTTTAATAGTGTACTCCGAGGTATTTGTCACACATTGAAATATTCTACCAACAAATTTGGATAGCTCGTAGCAGGCCAATTTCGTAGACGATATGATATGGTGCGTTGGCATATTTGGCTTGTGTTTTGTAGGTAAGCCGTAGAAAGAGGGAAGTTGTGCGTTGTATGTTGCCATCTTAGCCTTTTCCCTATCATCTATGATTTTTTTGTGGTTGAGTCATTTAAACATTTTGTTATTGCGAATTTGAAGTGTTGTTGTAGTTTATTGTTTCTCACGCACCAGTATGTGTTGCGGTCTGAAAAAAAATTCACTTTCTCGTACTCCTCGCGCTCCATTATTGCCACAGTTACATCGCCTTTTTCAAGCTGAAAGAATAATGATATTTTTGTGCTGCTTTACAAAAAAGATAGCATTTTTGTTGACATATTTTGAGAATTGATCATAGTGTTGATCATGACGTTTGAACGAGCAAAGTATATTGCTCATTACTTGCTCTCCTTCATCATGCACTTTTCAGTTCGAATAAACGGAATGTTTTTTTTATCAACTAGAAGTGCATATTTTCTTCCATAAACAACAGCTAGTGGATTTCGATATGGAATTCTGTCTTGGTTCTGTTGTCCCAAAAAGGGTATTTTCGCTGTTTTCGGTTCTATTATCTTAATTTATCTTATCTGAAAAAAATTTCTGAAACATTTTAATTCGCGTCAAATGATATCAAAATTATATATTTTAGACGACCCACTGTTAAACTACATTTAGTCAAAGTTTAAACAATTTTTCACATTTTTTAGTTTTCCTCAAATATTTTTATAAATAAACTCTTTATCATAAAAATAGTGCATATAAAAGTTGTAAAATCAAATTCTAGAAAAATCAAGAGCTAGAAATGAGGTGTGTCGTTTGTTGAGACTCCGGTGCCGATAGCATCGATAGCTGAGGAGCTATTGGCAAATTAAAGGGAGAGAGTTGAGGCGAATCAAGAACCTTTTACTCATATCATTACTGGAGGTGCAATAATTATTTTTATCTCACATAATTTTTGGTGAATGGTGATGGTGACCTTTTCAATAGAATGAGGAGCGAGTGCTGTTTTTGGAAAGTTATTTGTATATTGATGTTTGAGTTATGAATAGATAAACGTTGCCGTAAGAATAAGACGACAGTCATGCATGGTGTACCTGAACTTGCGACCAATAAAGATCTATATCTTTCTTAAAATTTAAGTTTAATAATTATTTTGGACTTATTAGCACTGATATAGTGACAGAACTGGGTGTTAAAATTTATTAAGAAAATAAATTTTGGCAAACTAATAATTTTAAAAACCCTGCAAATTTCAAAACTAATCTCATGCTAAGACTCTACATGGTTCCAGGCCTTAGTAATGTAATTTGGTGTCTTGGAGTTGATGTTGAAAATTAAATTTTAATCATTAATCGAACATATATCTAACGACTGGTATTCGCTCGTGGAGGTTGTTAACAACTCAAATAATCTTCAAGTATTCAAGCAAGTTTGTTTGATTCAAATTTCCAGTTAGAAATTAATAATTAAATGTCAACAATAAAGAGCTTCTTTATTAAAAATGCATCTGCAAAACTATAAAAACTGATCACCTTAATAATGATACGTCAAAGTTTCGTGCCATGGTCAGCTCCTATTTGCATAGTTCCTAAGAAAAGAGATCCAAATGGAAAAGAAAAATGGCGTATGCAAACTAAACAAAAAAACCGTAGGTGATAAGTATCCGCTCCATATACATATCAACGTGTAATGAACAACATTCATTAGGATTTTCAACCCTAAAAAAAACATTCCGATACCAAAAACACCGAAACAAATAAAATCTTTTTTGGGTCCTCTGGGTTATTACAGGAAATTTATTAAGGATTTTGCTCACCTCACATAACCAATGAATGGTTTGAAACATATTAGTCCATTTTATCTAATGAACCGTTGCTTGAGTACCCTGATTTCACTAAGCCTTTTAACTTTACTACTAACGATAGTAACATTTCTATATATTGTGTACTATCAAAAGGCTCTATAGTATCTCATGAACTAATTTGCTTTTCAAGTCGGACCTTATCAAAATCAGAGCAAAATTATAGTACAATCGAAAAGGAACTTTTGGCAATAGTTTGGTCTGTTAAATATTTTCATCCATATTTATATGGGCGGAGATTTCAAATAATTACCAATCACTAAGCATTTACTTAGCTATTTTCCCTCACAGATTCAAATTCAAAGCTAGTTCTATGGAGACTTAGATTAGAAGAGTTTTGATTACTAAGATTTTGATAAGACTTATTGAAAAGGAAAAGGAAACCTTAATGGTGATGCTTTGTCTTGAGTTGGAACTCATGCAAATATGACTCTTGGAAACCTAAAAAGGTTGAATAATAATCAGTAACGAAGATGTTATGGTTTAAGTCTTCAAGGAGTATTTCAATTCAAAACGTGTAACTGCAATTCTAGCGGATGATTACATATTCAAAACCGTATTTTTCAAATATTTTAAGAATGGTTCTCTTAAGTTATTGAGGTTTAATATAATTTTAGATGATATTGCTGATAGTGATTAGCAGGAGGAATTCGGTTGGCAATATCATTATAAACCCAACCACATACATAAGCATCGCAGAAAATTATCTTCACATAAAAAGACGGTCGTACTTTCAAAATATGAAGAATATAATTCAAAAAGTTATAAATAATTGTCAAATATATATAATGTAATCAAAAAAGTTTAAAATATGAAATAACTGAGACCTCATCTATAATCATAATATTTTAACTATCTGTAAGGCACAATGCCTTTTAGAATGAATGACATAGGAAAGATTTTTTTTTCGTTTAAAATGGTGCACGTTTCTTAAGAGTTTACCTAAAAAAAAAAAGTAGTTTTTTTTGATTCCTATCTATATATGTACTATATTCGCTGTACCTCTACTTCTTAACACTATTTATTATTCAGTTAGTGTCATTTGTTATTCCTTCGCGAAAGTTCTAAGTATTTGAAAATAGATGTTTTTAATAGTTAAATCTATTAAGGGAAATGATAACTTGTGTGTCGAAAGATACATATGTATACTTTTTCTTTTAAAAGTTAAAAAAGTTAAATAAAGTAAACATTGTAACTGGGCATGTGCATACAAATGCAACAAATGTTTTTTTTAATAAGCAGACTATTTTTTCTTTCTTAACAGACAGAATTTTGAGAAGAGAAATTTTGAAAACAGAAAAAATTGAAAAAAGCTGAATTTTGAAAAACTGAATTTTTGTTTTAAACAGCAGAATTTTGAAAAGCAGTATTTTGACGATGGAGAACTCTCGCTGCTCCGTCAAGGTTGGTACTGACCTCACAGAAGCTTTTGACGTCAAAAAAGGATTCCGACAAGGTGATGCGCTATCGTGCCATTTCTTCAACTTAATACTTGAAATAACTGTAAGAAACTCGCAAGTCAATTGTAGATGGACAATTTTTTTTCAAGTCTGAGCAATTGCTAGCACACGCTGACGACATAAACATCATTGGCAGAACTCGGCGAGCTGTCACTGGAGCGTTTGCTGAAGCGGTTAAGATGGGACTAGTAGTCAATGAGGCAAAAACGAAGTACCTGCTGCCCACAAAAAGGGACACACAACACCGGCGGATTGGACAAAACATCACAATAGACAGGTGCAAATTTTGAGGTAGTTAGGGACTTTGTGTACCTCGGATGCGCTATAACATTTGACAATAATATCTCGTCAGAAATAAAGCGAAGAATTACTCTTGCCAATCGCTGTTTCTTTGGGCTAGGAAGGCAATTGAGTAGCAAAGCCCTTTCTCGAAAGACAAAGGAGACTCTGTATAAGACCCTAAACATCCCAGTCCTGCTCTATGGAGCCGAGGCATGGACTCTATCTAAAGCGGATGAAGATATCCTTAGTCGTTTCGAGCGTAAGATTCTTTGGAGGATTTTTGGCGCTATCTGCGTTAACGGGCTTTAGAGGAGAAGGTTCAACCAAGAATTATACGACATTCAAGAAATATAGCGACATTCACCTGGTCAAATACATACGTATATCACGTTTAATGTGGCTTGGTCATGTAGAGCGAATGGACAACAAGCAGGATCTTCGATTCCATCCCAGAGGGTAGACGCAATCAAGGAAGACCTCGCCTTATGTGGCGCGCTCAAGTGGAGGACGACCTCAACCAACTTGGAGTGCGAAACTGGAGGCATCTAGCCAAAGACCGAGCTGGCTGGAGAGGCATGTTGGTTGAGGCCCAGGTTCGTCCCGAACTGTAGCGCCCCCTAAGTAAGTAAGTAATACTTAAATTTACGAAAATGAGAGCTTCTTGTTTTGATTAATTTTATTCTTCTACTTCAACGTGGTTAACTGCATTGTTTTTTTTATTATTTTGCAAATTTTGGTTTTAAGTTTGAAGTTTGAGCCAAATACAATTTTGGAAAAATAATATAACTCTTGTGTTTTATTGGTTGTTTCAATTGCTTCGATTTTAACATTTTAAGTATTTGCATTACAAAAAGGATAAATTTTAAGAATTCCACTGTTTCGAATTTTCACAAAATACTTTACATTATCCTTATAAGTTATCATTAGATTAATGTTTTCTGGGACGGCATAGTACCAGGTTTTATAATTTATTAATTTCCAAATTTCATTACTTAATTTAAACATTTTTACTACACATTCATTTTTATTGAATAAACCATGATGTAAATTCATTACACAGTCTATATTTATAAAAAAAAAGTTGGGGATTTGGGTTTACAAATAATGTTTGGTTTTGATTTTATACAGTCTGAAAGATCTTTTTCGTTTAGTTTTATATATTCATTGTTATTGTTTGAAGCAATACGATTGAATTCGGTTTGTACAAAGAAGTAATTATTTTTAAGATAATGAGCCGGCATAGGATATTGGATATTAAAGGAATCTTAATGTGAAATGTGAGAGATTTTATGACGTAAATAGGGTCAGTTCTGGCATTTTTTTTTTTTTTTTCAATTCAAAACAATTGAAGGCTCTAATGGTAACCTATTATTTGCAATACCTTGCGTTTCAATTTCTCTCAACGCACTTATACATGTTTCTGAGAATAAAATATGATTACTTAATTTATTTTCTTGTGCTTTAAAATGTTATCAAATATTTAAGTTTCGGTTTTTTTATGACAAATATTTCATTCTTTATAAGATTTTCCATTTCAGTAAAAGCAAACATTATATCTTGACTTTTAAGTAATTCATTGCAAATACCAACATTAGTGTTGTTAACATGTTTAATTAAATGTCCAAGAAATGTAAATTCATTATTAATTTGATGTGCTATTTTTGTTTGTTTAGACTCAAGTTTATCAATATTTTGTTTAATGAACATTGCGTCTGAATCGTCCATATTTCCGAAATAGAAATTTTCGAATCTGCCGATCAAATTAAACAGTCCTCCGGTTGATCTATTAGGAGAGCTTAAAATTCTTCGTATGATATTATAATTATTTATGATTTCTGAGGCAAATGGATTTATTGATTTGACAACTTGAATACATAAAATGTTTGTTCTATTAATTTTTATGATTTTGTCACATAATACATTTAACAAATGAGCATGATCATTAATTTGTTCGAGACAGTTGTTGTAAGAGTCAAATTTAAATGAAAAATAAAATTCCATTACTTTTTAAAAAAGTAAAATGTTGCCTTCACTTTCAAAGTGTATTGTGGAAGCATTGTTGATTTCTACCAACTCATGTCTATCATTTAAATCTAATGAAGTGCTTATGAGAAAAAATTTGACTAAAGTTTTCAGCATTATATATATATATGTATATATAATGCACATGGATATATACTCCGTTGGTAACAAAAATTTGTTGAGTATTGTCGATAAATTTAGCAATTGTTCATAAACTCACCGCCAGGAATGGTATACATTATTATTAAGACAGTTTATAAATTTTCCATGCACTGATGACGTTTCAAAAACGTTCACCAGCTCCCCGACTATAATTTTCATTGCCTTCTTTATTGCTCAGTTAAAAACTCTTTCCAATTAAATAAAAAAAATCGATTTTGTTTACAAAAATAATAAATTAAAATATATACATACGTATATAAACGTAGTGTAGGGGCATTACTGCACAAGTATTAACTTTAAAAGGGAATTATCTTCAGCACTTTTGGGTAATAATTTAACTTTTTCACGTTATAACGTCTTATAAATCGATGACACTCTGCACACATGAAATAACATGACTCATGCTCACGTTACTTATTGCGACCTCACAGTGCTCACGTTACTTTTTGCGTTCGGTGGAACGGCCTAAGCACAATATGTGGTTTGTGTATTGAATGCTTTTACGAAAAAACTGAGAGGACTTAATTAATATACACGAGACTGTACGTATTCCAATACGAGATGGCATTGTATTTTGTTTTTATTGTATTTAATGCAACCAAACCTTTTTCAAATATATGTTATTATATATTTTTGGCTGAAATCTCCATATAGCATTTTTTTTTTAATACTCGTTAATAAAATTAAAATACTCGTTACTTCTTTTCAAATTCCACAATACGAAAGAGTGTAAAATGTAATATATATGTTACCCGCAAAACTTGTTTAGCTTACGATCGTTCGGTAGAACTAGACTTGACAAGCTCCGCAATACTCGCGCCTACTCCAAATCTTTTAGTGACAACAAGCAGGAGGAAACAGGGGGCAGAATGCTTCTTCATTCATATATTACTGTTTAACCGACTAAAATATTAATTAACGAGAAAAATTAAGTCTTTTAAACAGTGGGATTAGTATAGGGGGCATGATGCCCCGTGTATGCTCCTTTCATACTAGATTTTTCGAGGTGAGACATAAGTCGCCTTTATTGCCCATTTTTGTGTTGGACGTAATTTTTTTCAATTAAGGAAATAATGAAAAAATTGTGAAGTTTGGGCTTATTTCCACTTCGACGGAAATAAAGTCGATTAAGTTTGAATCAACCTTATTACCATCTATGAATATCGTCCGCGAAAATAAAAACCTAAAATCTCATAACATAGCTATACATTAATTAAATTGAAAAGAACGAGTATTTTAACAGTATTTTTCGAAGAAAATTTACTATTGGTTTAAATATATGTGCTAAAAAGTTAATTTCATTTGCGTTTTAGGGTAAATATATTTTCGTTTATGTTAAATATATCTGTTTTTCGGTTAAACTTATTGCGAAAGGGTTAAAATAATTTGCGTTTATGTTAAATTTATTTGCTTTTTGCTTAAACTTATTTGCTTAAGGGTTAAAGCAATTTGCGTTTATGTTAACTTAATTTTCTTTTCGGTTAAACTTATTTGCTATTGTGTTAATTAAATGTGCGAGTGCTATATATAAGAATGGATGTATGTTTGTATGTATGTCCGGCATGGACTCCTAACCCGCCTTTGGATTTTTATGATTTTTTTAGGGTAAATATAGCTTCTGCAAGAAAAAAAGGACCTACAATTTACCGCCGAGTCCAAACGGCTACATGATATACACTTTTTCGAGACACATTTTTACTCTTGGAGATTTCGTCAATTCCTCGCAAGAGGCAGTACCCCGGAAAAGAAGGTACCTATGAGCGGGACTCGAGCCCAGGCTCTTCGCTTAGCAGTCCGACACACTAACACCTAAGCCACGAGGCACTACAAACAAATGCCATACTGGTGTATTAAAGTATTCGGTATACAAACAGTGAGATAGTTAAGGAGGCGGCATACTGCCCCATGCAACCCTCCTGCTTGGAGTCACTATAGGATTTGAAGTTGGTGCAAAGTTATGTGTATTCAAAATTAATTTTGTATTTAATGAAACGTAAACTTTAATATAATGTATGACGTTAGTTAACATTTCTGATGGCTTTAATTTTTTTTTCAAAAATTAAAAATCTAAATCGACTTTTTTCAACTATTCTCTTCAACAACACAATAGCTAGCAATGTGGGCCTTGTTTTGAAAATCATCAGCGAATAACAGAATAGTTGAAAAAATCGTGCCTCACATTGCCTAGCTATCGTGGTTTTTGAAAAAAATTAATATTTGTCGATATGCTTCCGGAAGAAGCTATAAGCTAAAAGTCATTCAAAATAGTCTTCTTCGGTTAAGATGAACACTATTGTGCTTAAAAATGAACTTATCTCACTTGGCTAAAAATGTAAAGAAGTCAAAATTGTTAAAAAAGAATTATGAACACTACGTTGATTTTTTCATATAATTTCTTTTGAGAACGTATCAATTAAAATGGCTGATTTACGTAAAAATATTTGAGCGGTTTTTCGTACCCTAGTCAGATGGGAATATCAACGTCAGTTAAAACACAAAATAACACAATGCCACAACTGCCAAATGTTCGGACATGGCGAGAAAAACTGTATTCTTGCTTGAATAGAATCAGGTACCAAGAAATGAAAGAAAAGCTCTGCAAAAATTCAAATTCAACCATGTATTCAACGTCACACCAAAAAACCGGTCTCCGTTTTATAATCGAAACCGATAAATCACATGAGCTCTGAAGACTTTCCTTGTCTCCCTAAAGGATCTTCCACACATCAACAATCCCCTCTATCAGCATCAGTGCCACGGTGTTCAGCATTTACTCAAGCTAAATCGAAAAACCGGTCAAGCGAAACCTTCGCACTCTACACTTTTCTTTCAAGAGGAGCTTTCTTCATTGACAACAGAGATGATTTCCAAATTGAGTGAATATAAAAAAAAGCTCAACAATTAAATATGATAGTGAAGCTTGCTACAAAATATCATTATTTCAATGTCATATAATGTAAATAATTCTTTAAAGATTTTAACTTGGAATGCCAGGAACATAAATAATAATAATAATAATAATTGTACAGAATTTTTCAGCTTTCTTTGCAATCTGAACGCCGATGGGTGTTTAGTGAGTGAAATTCGATTTACTGACTCAAGCTATATTGGTCATAGATTTGATGGTTTAAATAGAATAGGTGGCATAGTTGCCATTGTTATAAAAAAGACCATTAAACATAGAAAAATAGTAACGAAAAATTCTATTAAAAAAACAAAATTTTTACTTTTTAATATAATTTTAAGTTAATGTATTTATTATTTAAATTACAACATTTATTTTTAACTATTAATATTAAAGTCGCGACGCGCGTTTCGGACTTGCGTCCATCATCGGGCTAATAAATACTTTTTTGCCCGTTGATGGACGCAAGTCCGAAACGCGCGTCTAAATCAAATCTAGAAATATTTGTACCTGTTCCGTTAGAGAATGTACGACGAGAACAAATTGACATTAATTTAAGATCTTTCACTTCAAATATTCTAGAACATGTTAATCTATCCGTGCCTTTAAGAAAAAACATACTCCAAATGTTAAAAGAAAGAAACGGGCTAAGAAGACAATGGAAAAGATTTTGTATTCAAACTATTTATAATGAAATGAAAATTTTAAATAGGTCAATTTCTGATCAAATTGTTACGAAAACAAAGAGTGGAATTAAAATTTGAGAAGCCTCGATAAATGTTCTAAACTATTTTGGAACAACGCGAAAATTCTAAAAAAAGAAGAATATGCGTGTTCCATATCTGGAAAATTGCAGGCACAATCTTTTTTACACCTGAAATGTGAACTTTTGGCTGATACTTTCTTGTTGAACCACAACTCTTCAGTTACACTCACCTCACCATTCGATTCAACAATTGAAGCTTCCTTACATGAATTCAACCTAAACGAATACAGCATTCCAATTGATAATTTAATTGTTTATGAGGATGTTGAATATTTTATAGCTAGTCTCAAAAACAATAAATCTCCAGGAGTTGACAAAATAAACAACCAGAAGTATCCGACATACATATTCAATGCTTGTTTAAAGATAGAGTATTTTCCTGACGATTGGAAAGTTGTTAAGGTTATACCCATTCTTAAATTAGGGAAAAGTACAAATAATGCCCAGAGTTACAGGCCGATCAGCCTTCTGAACAGTTGCAGTAAAATTTTTGAAAAAATTATAAAAATAAAATTACAGGTTTTCATATCTATCCAAAATATTTGCCAATGAAAAAATTTGGTTTCAGGGAAGATCATTCAACCTCACATCAAGTCCTAAGGATTTGTAACCATATTAAAAGTAGTTTATCTTCTAAGGAGTCCACTGGGCTAGTACTATTTGATATTGAGAAACCCTTTGGTTCAGTGTGGCATGATGGGCTCTTCTTTAAGCTTATCAAATTCAGATTCCCTCCTTATCTCATTAAACTGATTCAAAGTTTCTTAACAAATAGATACTTTATGGTCTATTTAAGCAATGACTTTTCAACAAGAAGATCAGTTCCAGCTGGTGTTCCCCAAGGATCGGTTCCTGCTCCCCTTTTATATAATTTGTTCACTGCCGATCTCCTGATTTACCTGATTGTGAAATGGCCATGTATGCAGATGATATTGCAATTTTTTCATCACATGAACTAGGTGGTGTCATAAACTACAGAGAGCGCTTAATATCATTTTTGAATATTATAAACATTGGAAAATTAAAATTAACGCTGACAAAACCCAATCTATCTTTTTCACGAGAAAAAGAAAAAAATGCTTTTTGCCCAGCAAAAACTTAGAGCTCGAAAACACTGAAATAAAGTGGGTCGATACAGTTAAGTATCTTGGAGTAACTTTAGACAAAACTCTGACTTTTAGAAATCACACTTCAAACATAAATACGAAAATAAAGATTGCTACTAAAATGCTATATCCCCTAATAAATCGAACATCATTACTTAATAATGAAAACAAAATTATCATATTTATTTCAATCCATGATACTGTACGCGTCACCAGTATGGGGTTCTTGTGCTCAGATGCACATAAAAAAGTACAAATTTCGCAAAACAAAGTATTAAAAATGATTTTAAATCTTCCGTGGTTTTATTCTACCTTTGAGCTTCATAAAAAAGCTGATGTACTTCCCATTGCAAGAAAAGTTGAAATTCTTAATGAAAAATTCTTTGGAAAATGTAATTTATCTGTAAATTCTTTAATAAGGTCTCTTTGTATATAAAATATTTAAATGTACGTAATATATGTTAATTTATTTAAATTATTTACTTTCTCTGTAACTATTAATACTGTTTATATTTATATTCATTTATTAATTAACTTATTTATTTATTTATAATTGTTTTTTTTCTTTTTTTTCCGATTTATTTATTTGTTTATTGGTTTATTTATTTTTGTTTTATGTATTTAATTATTCACATTTATATTTGTTCATCTGTTTTGTTTTTTTTCCAAATATTTGTTATTTATATAATAGTCTGTTTATTTATTTTTTTTTTTTTTTTATAGTTATTAATTTATTTGCTTATGAATTGATTTTAATTTCTCTCTGTAAATCTTGTGATATTAGTATATAAGCATCTTAACTATTATTATTGTTTTTTTTCGTTTTCTTTTTTTTACATGGTGGTTTTTACTAATAGTTTTCCTTCAGATAAATTAATTTTTTTTTCATATTCTGCAAATTCATTACAATATTTTTTTTCAGTAGTAAGATACAAATTATCAAATCTCTGTACAAGCTGTGCTAAAAACACAATATCTAAACCTACAAAATTGTATTATCTATTAAATAAAATATCTATCTATATATTGAAGCTATAAGGATGGCCTAAGGATAACTTTTAGTTGTGTTGTTGATTCTCAAGATTCACGGTGAAGAATCCGAAGGAAAAGAGGGAAAATCCAGCCAATTTGACCTTTTTACCTTTGAGTTTATTTCACGGCACCGTTAGAAGAGTTAGTAACAGAAAGGAGTCTAAATAGCAAAATTCGAGTAACTGAAGGTCGTTGCTATTGTTGGGAATTGTATTTGAAAAAAATGGTAGAGGGAATAAGCTTGCTTCCCGGTATAATGATCATGAAGTTATTTAAAATAATAAGATTACAATTCGCACAAGTAAACCAAAAGTTCACAAACAAAAAGTGAGAAACAGGTGTTAAAAATAGTGCTATCAGCAGTGTCAAAATATAAACAACAAAAGTCAGAATTTTTGTTTATTAGTTCTTTTTTCAAATTTGTTTGCAAGTTATTCAAAAACATAGAATAAAGTGCTGCCCCTCGAAGTGATTTACACAAATGATAAATGTATAAAATCTTAAGGAAACTACTGGTTTCTTTTTTGTGCAAAGAATTATGAACTTTAAAATCGGTTTCCTTGTCATTACAAACTTAAAGATGACTCGATTATAATAGTGCCAGTTATAGGGATAAAAATTGTTAGACGCTTATTTTCACCAAAAATTAGTTAAACCCGTGGTCTTAGCACAAACCATAGAATCAAAACAACTGTGTTAAGCTTATGCTGAACTCACTTTTCTCAAATAGATTGTTTTACGAAGGAATAAGTAAAGTAATCGCACTACAACGGTCCAAATTAGCAACAAGAACCATGCAATCATGTTTTAAATTTACATCAGACTTGCTAGCGTATATGTACTGCGTCATAAGAGCATCATAAATATATTCGCAGCATCTTCAAAAGGATAACCACAGATTCGAACTTAACTACTTATTTATTTGAGCTGAACCATCCCAACAAAAACAAACATGAGCACAAGTTCGAACTGAACCATTTTAGATGAAGCATCCCAAAAACATCAAGATAGAAGCACCTGCTCCAAAAGGACCATATATAGCTGAAGAGAGTATCCTCTCATTGAATAGATGTTTTGATTTCTAATTAAGATTATTTTATGTAAAATATTGAAAGCTTATAATTGTAAAGTTGTTGGTTATGAAATTGTCAGTAAACCATGAACATATTGTGGGGCTAATTTCCTTTGGAAATTGCTATATTCTTCACATACTTGTTTACAGTATTTGAACAAGGTGGGCAAAAAGAAATCACACTATTGAAACATCCTCTCATTTTTGCAAATGGCCGTCAATGTCAAATCTGTTTTGACATTTGTGGACTAGACAGATACAGAATACAGGTGAACAAGCCATGGAGCGATACATGAACCGGCATGAACCAATCGATTTAACCGATTCAGACTTTTTTTTGGGGTTTTTTGAAGTCCCGTGTTTACGTGAACAAGCCCGAGACTCTGGAAGCCCTCAAGGACAACATTCGACACGAGTGCGAGAATCTGTCGCCCGAAGTTCTCGCTGAAGTGATGAAAAATGACATAAAACGAACCCGTATGGCAATCAATTTTGACGGCGCCCATTTGGCCGATATCATCTTCTCGATTTGAACAATACAATTCTATAGGTTCATAAGTAAGAAAAAACTAAAATAAGACAAAAACAAGAAAAGAGTATACCGACGATATAATCTGAGTGTCCTGCTTTCTAAATATATTATTTTTGTTGTTTAGGATATGAAGCGTTTCAAAGGTGTATCTATTTGATCAAATAGTAAATTGCTCATTATATGGAGCTCTGGAAAAAAAATAGTAGACGACATTTGAATTCGGTATTCGAAAAAGTACTAGTACACGTGTCAAAAACCTTATTTTGCACAATTGCACCTGGGCCCTATTGCACCAACAACTTATCACTTATCTTTTAGCAACTTATCATAAATTTTGAAAAGTTTCCGTTGCACCAACCAGATATTTTATAAACATTAATTTGAGTTTAAAAAGTAAAAAGTGCTCAACTTACTAGGTAAGTATTGCACTAAACAAAAAGTGATTGAGTCAAAAAAAAAATACCGATTTGAAATGTGATTTGTTTATCGAATTGTACAAAAATTATCAAATTCTGTTGCACCAAAGTATAATTTCTTACACTTATCGAAGGAAATAATGATAATTTAAGCACAATTATATTCGATCTGCCGTCAAAGCCAACACACAGGTGCACGGTGAGAGAGTGAAGCCGAGGAGTGCTAATGCCTGTGCGTTTTCTTAAAAAAAATACAAAAAAAGAAAAGAAAAAAAAAATATATATATTAATCTCGGGCGCGAACCGACAACATTTAGTGCGCGTGTTGTGAAAATTTATTTGATGCTACAACATCAAGGTATCACGCAAAAAAAAAAAAAAAAGAATACTCACCAACGAAAAAATACTCGCAGTAAGCATTCCTTGCAACTTTTCTTTTCCTTATCTCACTCACAGACGATTTTACTTGAACATTGCGGTAAATCCGAATGCACAAGTCTAATCGTTATCGGATAGATTAATTTATGCTCCCTTAATGACCAGGGGCGGATCAAATACATTGTATTGTCAAGGTATAACACTGTTAATTGTATTGAGAAGCTCAAATTGGGATTGAGTGGAGTATTGATTATAGGTAATTGTCCGTCTTAGTTTTTTTTAGTTCTGTGTTTTAGAATGGTAGGTGAGTTCATATTCGACTATGCAAATATTCGTGGACTTAGGAAAAGTTTCTATGCTGTCTATGTCCACTCTGTGATGAACAGACCAGCTGTGTTGGCACTTAGTGAAACACAAGTTGGGGAAAATACCGATCATTCGGAATTTTCCTTGCATGGGTCTTCACTTGTGCCTCTATTCTCTGCCAAACATGGCCTCGCCGTTTACATAAGGAATGATGTTGCATATCAACTTCAACCACAATTCGGTCTGTGTGTAAACACGGAATTAAATTTCATGTGGTTAAAATTAACGAATAAGAAGCGCATCATTCATATATGTTTTCTTTATAGAAGCCCAAATTTAGAAAGAGTTTCAACTTCTAACGAATTTGATGCTTTGTCTGACTCCATTCAAGGAATTGTTTCCCGTTACCCTCACACTGAAATCGTTATTACGGGATATTTCAATGTACACAAATCCAGTTGGCTTCGCTTTTCTGGGCAGACAACACGCGAAGGAAGGTATGTTGAGATTTTCGCTGAGTTAAACCATCTTACTCAGCTCGTTGATGAGCCAACCCGAATTCCTGACATTGCAGGTCAAACCCCCAACACTCTAGACTTGTTTCTTACCTCCGATCCTGATAAATGCACAATTCGTGTATTATCGCCTCTAGGCACATCTGACCATTGTGTCATCTCTGCAAATTTCTCGTGCCAACTCAATTCAGTTCAAGAAAAAAACCCAAGGAGAACCGTTTGGAAATACGAGAAAGCCAACTGGGACGACCTCAATAAATATTTCAGGACCTTAAACTGGTAACTATGCTTCCTCGATAGTGACATTGATTCAAACGCAGACATGGTTACAAATTTAATTCTTTTAGGAATGAGAAATTTTATCCCAAACAGGTCGAAGAGTATCAAACCTAAGGAAAACTCATGGTTTGATTCGAGCTGTAGAGAGGCTGTCAGGTTAAGAATGTAAGTTTCCGTTGTTACAAAGCCAAAATCACTGAGGAAAACCGGAAAAAGTTTTAGCAAGCTTGAAAGGCCTGCAATGTTCATATTCGAAAAACCAATTTTTTACATGGGCAAAAAATTCGGCAAAAAATACTGCAATGTCCCAAATTCTTCGTCATCGTCAGTTCCTACGCTCGTCTTCAACGATACTCCTGCTGTCACTTCTCTAGAAAAAGCAGATCTGCTTGCTGCCCAATTCTTGTCAAACTGAACACTGCCCACAGGTGTCAGAACTCCTCCTGTACTCGAGAGCGTAAATGATTTTATGGGACCAATCTTCTTTCGCACCCGTTCAGTCGCAGAGTATTGAAAGATCTCAACATAAATATATCCGCTGGCCCGGATTGTATCCTCGCTATTATTCTGAAGAGGTGTTCTTCAACGCTGGCAAAACCTTTGCGTAAGCTTTTCCATCGGTCCCATTGCTCTGGACTCTTTCCGAGTGCATTGAAAACAGCATTTGTCCAGCCTATCCCCAAACAAGGCGAATCTTCTGCACCCTCAAACTACCGACCAATTGCACTAACGTCCCTTCTTTCTAAGGTCATGGAAACGCTGATTGATTTTCAGCTTAAGAAATATCTCGAAGAACGAAAGCTTTTTAATGACCGGCAATACGGCTTTCGTAGCAACAGGTCCACTGGTGATTTGATGGTATATCTCACCGAAAAGTGGAACCAATCTCTTCATATTTCTAAGGCATTTGATAGAGTTTGGCATCAAGCCAAAATACGTGCATTTGGATTAGTAATTACCTTTCGAACCGCTCAATCCAAGTTGTATTGGACGGTTTCAAATATGATATTCACAAAATAAATGCTGGTGTGCCCCAAGGCTCTGTTTTGTCTCCGACTCTTTTCCTTATTTTTATCAATGACTTATTATCTGAAACAACTAATCCAATCATTTGTTTTGCTGACGACAGTACTCTCAGCTTTTCATATTCGTTTCCAAATTCACATCCAAGTTCTTCGGATGTTGAACTGCAACGGCAGCGTATGATAAGTTCATTAAATTCTGATCGTGACAGCATTGCACAATGGGGGAATAAAAAATCGCGTAGAATTTAATTCTTCTAAAACTCAATGTTGTCTTTTGTCGTTAAAGCAAAACATACCTCCAATGCCACTATCCATGAGCGGCACTTGCATTGAAGAAACAGAACACCTCTCAGTTCTCGGTATAAGCATTACAGACCACCTTATGGAATGACCACATATTTTACATCGCAAAGATGGCTGCGAGGTGTTTAGGTTTCTTTCGAAGATGCAAGAAGTTCTTCACCCCGTCTGATCTGGCTACAGTATATAAAGCATATATTCGACCAAAACTCGAGTATAATTCCCATATTTGGGCAGGTGCTCCTATGACCCACTTGAGTTTTCTAGATAGAATTAAAAAAAGAGCTTTGAAAATGATAGGCGACCGAACAATAACAGAAACGTTTACATCCCTTGGGCACCGCCGTAATGTTTCGTGCCTTTCGTTATTTTATCGTTATTTTTACAAACAATGCTCTAGCGAAATAGCCAGCTGCATTCCTCCCCTGAAACGATTCAACCGTAATACTCGAACTGCAAGGAATGCCCATCAGTTTACCCTTGAGCCTAACTTTGGACGTACTGTTAAGTATAGAGATTCTTTCTTTGCTTTCTTTCAGAGCTTTGCCAGGCTCTGTGTTTCCCTCCCATTTTGATATGTAGAACTTTAAAACTAATGTGCATCGGTATCTCCTCTTTTATCCCTCCTCATTTCCCTAATGCTCGTGCGGTGTTTAAACATTTTAAGGGTACACACAAGCCCCTTTCGCGCGTGTAAATTATAAAAAAAAAAATATATATTAGCTTAGAAAGGTTAGTAGGAAGGTTAGTATTCATTTAGGTTCTTTAACAACCAACATCGGATAAGTTAAATTTGAATGGGCTTTGGCATAAGTTTATGACATTTCTCATGCGGTACAAGAGAATACCAACGTATTTCGGGTAGCTTCAGATTTTTTTTTGGCAGCAGCTGGTTTGTCATCAATTGTGTCTGACATCGAATTACAAAAACACCAACCTATCCAGGTAGCTATGCGTCGATTTTATTATATATTTTCTTTTCTTATACTAACAGCATACACATCATCGTACAGATAATGATATACCATTAATGTATATGTGTACACAAATATATAATCCTTCCGCTTTTCTTAAGCACCGTTCACACGCAGACAAGACAATGGGACAATAATCAATTGTCTTGTCCAAGCTTCTTGAACAAGGTTGGATGATGTCGATATTGTCCTTAGTGATAGCTCGGAGGACAATATAATGACAATTGTCTTGTCCTGGAAACAATTGTTCACATGGAACAATGATTGTCTTGTCCCATTGTCTTGGCCTCTGCATTGTCCCATGTGAACCCCGCTTTATATGTACATAAAGTGTACGACTGGTTGGCACGTACTTGCTCTTACGAAAATTAAAGATATAGCATTTAAGCACAATAACCTTAATGTTTTTCTTCTGTTTTGAAATTAAGATTGCAAAGGTTGTATAGCCCATAGATTAATGTTTGATACATCAAAAAATTCTTGTTTTGTCTTCTTATTAATTTAAAAAAAATCAAATCTATTGATGGAACCAGTCAAAACTAATTGGCTGATATGTGTAATCTTCCCAATATTACAGATTTCTTACGGTTAATGACATTCTAGGACTCCAACTTTTTTACCAAATATTCAAATCAATATATTTTATCATTCCTAAAAATTTCAAATTTCTTGATCAATTCCTTAAAAACATAAAATTCTTTTAGTTGCTTTGTGCGAGAATACTTTTCGAATTTAGTGTTTTTGATAAGTCATGCCTTTTGCTGGAGCAACACTTTTCATTTTTACTAAGCATAAATATGAAAAGTTTTAAATGAAAAGTGAGTGAGTTTACAAATGCATTCATGCAACGCTAATCAATTACAATTATCAGAAAATCGCTCAACTAGTAAGTTGCTAAAATATAAGTGGTAAGTCATTGGTGCAATAGGGCCCTGGTTTCATTACGTACAGAAAAACAAGCATTGATTTTTTTTTTAATTTGCCATAGATGATTTAGATTTTTATTCACATAAAAGAAAATTCAGTTTTTAAAAATTGTATGCTTATATCGAATATTACATAAGGCATTGCTTTAATGCCGTCTGCCCAAGTGGTTACTGTCTTGTACAACAAATTGTTAGCTCTGTTTACAATAATTACAATAATTATAAATTATTCTGTACCTAAGTGTTTTTTTTTTAAGGCTTTGAGTTCAAATTTGCCATATTTTTTTTATAACTTGAATCGAAAAACTTTTGTAATAAAAGTTATAGGTCTTCCAATTATCTATACTTTTTGCCTAGACAGAAAAAGAAAAAGTCGGAGATGAAGTTTGAATTCGTTCTTCGAAAGAGTAACAGTTCACGGGCCAGAAACCATATTTTGTACAATTGCTCCTTGTGTCATTATAACGGCATTTTGTTTTTAATCGTTTTTTCTATATACATATTATATAGATAATATCGGCTAGATTTTTTTTTTATTTTTTTTATTTATATAAAAAAAAATTTATTATTAATAAAAAAAATATTTACAATTTATAAAACAATATTTTTTAATTATTTATATCAAGTTTATGATGGCTAGGTCATGTAGGGCGAATGGACAAGAACGCTCGGCTCGCAGGATCTTCGATTCCATCCCAGAAGGTAGACGCAGTCAAGGAAGACCTCGCCTTAGGTGGAGCGCTCAAGTGGAGGACGACCTCAACAAACTTGGAGTGCGAAACTGGAGGCAGCTAGCCAAAGACCCAGCTGGCTGGAGAGGCATGTTAGTTGAGGCCCAGGATCGTCCCGAACTGTAGCGCCCCCTAAGTATTTATTTATTTTAAGAGCAATAATAATAATAAAATATTTTTATTAATAAATGTTGATTTTATTGGGAGGAATTTACCAATTTTAATTATTTAATTATATTTAAAATAAAAAAAAAATTAAAATATAATTCAATATAAATTAATTAAAATTATTAATAAATACTCGTATTGTATTATTTATAATTCCAAACTTTATTAGTTAAACTTAATATTAAATTATGACCAGTCGCCACGATGTCTAAAACAAAAGTGGATTCTTTAAAAACGACTGTACTACATGAAAGTTATGTAAGAGAGATGATCTGTTGACATGTTAGCTGTTTATATATACTGCAGAAAAAATAGAATATGTATTATAGGATCATACGATTTATAGCTGTAATTATTTATCAGAGGTTTGAGAAAGATTATGTTTGTATGATCGTAGAATATACACAGGGTGTTCCAGTACATGACACCCCTTAACGCCTAATTGATTCCATAGAATTTAACTGCTCTCTGTTCTCGACAAGATCTCCGAGGTGTTTGTTGTTCTTGATGAGACATTTGTTTTGGGGATTTTCGGCGTGGAGAGTTTGTCATTTGTTTATGATCAGCTGACGTGACATGTTCATAGATGAACTCATGACGCTGTCTTAGTTGATCGACGTGTCGTTTAACAATTTGTCCATCTTCAAGGAGAACCTTGTAAGATACAGGGCCTATCTTTAATTTAATAATAGCGATCCATTTTGCACCCCGTGAATAGTTCCTTACCCAAACCAAATCGTTAACTTCAAACTGCTTTGGAATAACATCTTGAAAGGCATTCTGTGATTCTTGTGTTTTCGACCGAAGAGAAATGGTGTTTGGGTGTATTTTATCGAAATACGTTTTTATTTGGCGGTTATACATGAGGTCAGAGAGAGATCGTCCTGTTGTTGATGATGGAGTAATATTTTGACTTAAAAGGAACCGCGAGAGTTTAAGTTGAATTTCGGCATCGTCAGGCATTTTCTTTAAAAAATTCTTCGCTGTTTGGACCATGCGTTCGGCTTGTCCATTTGAAGAAGGATGGAATGGAGCTATACGAATGTGCCAGATAAGATTGTTGCTGCAAAAATCTAAAAAATCTTTAGACGTAAATGGCGTCCAATTGTCCGAGACAAGGCTATCTGGGAGACCGTGTGTTGCAAAGAGCATGCGAAGAACCTGAATAGCACATTTTGAAGAGGTTGTACTTACGTGATGAACCCCGAGCCATTTAGAGTACGAGTCGACCACAAGGAAAAATATCTTTCTTTGAAATGGCCCAGCGAAATCGACGTGAAGTCTTGACCAAGGATGTTCTGTCGTCTCCCAAGGAATGGTCTTTTCAGGTTGTTCTTCAAGTCTAGATTCTTGGCAAGCTTGACACATCTTTACTATTCGCTCACAGTCCTTACCAATATTTGGCCACCAAACATAGCTGCGTGCTAACGCCTTCATCCGAACGATGCCTGGGTGACCTGCATAAAGTGCAGCAAGTATAGTTTCTTGGCCTGACTCTGGAATAATTGTTCGGTTTCCCCTCCGATGAATGACGTCGTACTCGTACGCGTTGAGAAAAATTCGTCGTCTCAGTATCTGAGCCGATAAAACGTTTGGAGTCTGCTTGTTAGGGTTGAATATTCCTAATAACGGCCGATGATCAGTGATTATTGTGAACCGTCTTCCGTAAAGGAATTCATGTAATTTTTTGATACCCGCTATGATAGCAACGCTTTCACGGTCAATTTGTGAATAATTTCGTTCCGCTTTGCTAAGTGTTCTTGAGTAGAAATGTATTGGCTTTTCCGAACCGTCGTCCAACAAATGGCATAGAACAATGCCTACTCCGTACGGCGAAGCGTCGCAAACGATTCGAAGTGGAAGCTTGTGGTTGTAGTGGATGAGAAGTTGGTCCGATGAAATGATATCTTTGAGTTTGTTAAACGCCATATCGTGAATTTTCGACCATTCCCATTTCTTGTTCTTGTCGAGCAGGCGGTGAAGTGGCTCTGCGACTGTCGCTTTCTGTGGAAGAAAAGAATGGTGAAAATTTAAGATTCCAAGAAATGCCTGTAGTTGTTTCTTGTCACATGGTGCTGGGGCTTCCTTAATTGCCTTAATTTTATCCGCCTTAGGACGGATACCAAGTGAATCAATTTTGAAACCCAAGAATTCGATGGATTTTAATCCAAACTGACATTTTTGACGACGCAGTCGTAATCCCAGCTTCCTGAACCTCGAACAAACTTCATGAAGTCGCTCTGCTAACTGCTTTGAGTCACAACCTGTGACGACGATATCATCAAAATATGGTAATACTCCCTCGATGCCCCGGAGCGCGTTTTCGATGAATGCCTGGAAGATTCCCGGTGCTGAACTTACTCCAAACTGCAGTCTATTTACACGATATGCTCCTTGTTGGGTGATGATGGTCTGGTACTTTGATGATTTTTCATCAATTTTGAGTTGTGTGTAGGCTTGATTCAAATCCAATTTGGCATAAACGACACCATCTTGAATAGATGCGAGTAGTGTACTGATACGAGGGATCTGAAAACAGCGTGGTTTAATTGCTTTGTTTAATGTCGATTTATAGTCCCCGCAGATTCGTATGGAGCCGTCCGATTTGATAACAGGAACTATAGGCGTTGCCCAGTCTGAGTACTCAACAGGTACCAAAACACCTTCCTCTTGTACGCGATTTATCTCTGCTTCAACTTTAGGTTTAAGTACTAGTGGCACGCGACGAGGAGGAAGTCTAACTGGGGGTACATGTTGATCTATCTCTAATGAAATTGGAGGGCCGTTATAGCACCCTAATTCTTCAATAAACAAGTCTTCGTATTTTGAAACGATATCCTAAATAAGATTATTTTCCGATACTATGTTGACCCCTTGCAGGCTAATGCCCATTGGTGCGAACCAATTGCAACCTAAGACACTGGATTTGTTGCCATCTATGACTACAAGTGGAAGATCCGATATATTTTTATTATTATACACAATGTTCACTTCGATAACACCAATAATGGGAATGTGATTATGTTGAAAATCCATCAAGCTTAGGTTACAGCTATTGAAGTGTGGTTTTTTATCCGGCCAAATTTTTTCACACGTAGATGTTGAAATAATAGTAAAGCTGGAGCCTGAATCCACTTCAAAACTGCATTCCCTGTTGTTAATTTAAAGAAGTACTCTTTTCTTAAGATCGGTTATTGGAAGAATGTGGTTAATTGTTGATTTGGTTTTGGAACGTTGACTTTTGTTTCTGGATTTGTTGGACGATTTGGCTTTCTTCGATCTGCAAACACGTTGTATATGGCCAGTTTTCCCACAATTTGAACAAGTGGTATCTCGAAACGGACAAGTAAATCTGGTATGAGCGGCACCACAACCATTACAATTATAAGATGATGGCTTTGAGTTCTGTTGCGCATGAGACATTTGTTTCCCAACGAAGTGTATTGATTGGTCAGGATGACGAATTTCATGGAGATTTCTTGTAGCAGCTTCTGCGGATGACGCCTTTTCGATGACCTTTGTTAGTTCCAGGTTGGCCTCTGCCAGAAAACTGCGCTTTAATGCTTCATCCCGCAGGCCGCAAACAATCCTATCTGTGAGCATCCGGTCAAGGGAAACTCCGAAGTTACAATTGATTGCCAGTCTTCTCAGCTCAGCAACATATGATGCAAAACATTCGTCAGGTTGTTGGTCTCGTTTAAAAAAATTGTAAAATGCGGCGATTTCAGATGGCGTTGGAGAAAAATGATTTTTTAGCATTGTTTCAATGTCGGCAAGAGTTAAAACGCTTACCTCTTTTGGAGCTGCCAATGAACACAAGAGGTCATACAGCTGTGAACCGCACACGGTCAGAAAAACTGCTCTTTTTCTATCATCCCCCTGTATATCATTGGCAAGCAGGAATAACATAAAACGCTGATAATAGGAATTCCATTTTTCCGGCTGAGCGATGTCAAACTGTTCTAGAGTTGATGTTATTGAACCCCCTGTCGACATTTGTTCTTTTTTAATTCCGCCCGTTTTGCTGTCCCCCTTATCGTTGGCCATAAGGTAAGTATAATTTAAAATATAGCAATCCTACCGACTGCGCCACTAATAAATACTCGTATTGTATTATTTATAATTCCAAACCTTATTAGTTAAACTTAATATTAAATTATGACCAGTCGCCACGATGTCTAAAACAAAAGTGGATTCTTTAAAAACGACTGTACTACATGAAAGTTATGTAAGAGAGATGATCTGTTGACATGTTAGCTGTTTATATATACTGCAGAAAAAATAGAATATGTATTATAGGATCATACGACATATAGCTGTAATTATTTATCAGAGGTTTGAGAAAGATTATGTTTGTATGATCGTAGAATATACACAGGGTGTTCCAGTACATGATAATTATTTATTAATAAATTATATAAATTTAATTTTTTGTATTTTTAATTAATATAAATTTATAAAATCATTATTAATATTTTATTATTGTTACTATTATATATTTATTTTTTTTTAAATATAATTTAATATAAATTAATTAAAATTATTTATTAATAAATTGTATAAATCTAAATTATTGTATTTTTAATTAATATAAATTTATAAAATTATTATATTATATTTAATTATATAATTAAAATTAATCATATATACTAATATAAATTTATTTAAACAAATATTTTTTATAAATTTAAAAAATATTTTTTTATTAATAATTTATAAAGTTTTATTTTGGCTAAAAAAATTATTATCAATTTTTATTATATGTAAATTTTTGTGTTAATTTATATTTATTTAAAAAGTAAATATAATTAAGTTATTTACAATAATTAGTATTATTAATTAAAGAAATTTAGAAATAGAAATATTAATTTAATATTAACTTAATTTGTGCCAGCAGTTGCGGTTATACAAATAATATACATAAGTTTTATTAATATTAGTTAAATAAAAATAAATAAAATATTTTTTTATTAATAAAGTGAAATTTTCTAAAATAAAATTTATTAAAACTAGAAAAATTTTAATTAAAAATTAGGAATAGATACCCTATTATTTAAAATGTATTATTATTTCTATTATTATTTTTTTATTAGCATATAATTTAAATTACATGGTAATCTTAAAAAGAAATGAGCTTAGCTGCGAAGACTTTTAGCTCTATTTAAAATGCAATTTAATTTATTTGAGTAGTCAACGGCCTTGGCTCCGATAAAGCATCGCTTCCCGTTAAGCTGATATTAACAGATACTACATTTTGATCTTAGCCATAAGGCCGAAAAACGATGATGATCTTCGCATCATTAAAGAAAAAGAAGTCAGCAGGAGTCGATGGTATATATATATATATTGTACTACGACATCTCCCTGAGGAAACAATAGACATATACACAACACTGATCAACAACGCGCTGAATAATGCATATTATCCAGTAAGTTGGAAGACAGCTGTTGTACATCCTCTCCCAAAAAAGGGAAAGGGCAATTCCAATCCGGCAAATCTCCGGTCAATAAGTCTTTTTCCGAATATCAGCAAGGTATTCGAAAAAGTTATCAATAGAGCTCTGTCCAAGTGGGCCGAGGACAAAAATATAATTCCAGACACCCAGTTCGGCTTTAAGGTGGGAAATGACACAATTCATAATCTGAAGCTAACCAGATGGGGCATAAGTAGACCACTGCTATATATGCTTTACGACATGCTCAATGGTAAAAAGTTTGTTGTCAAGAGTGGCAATGTAACATCTACCACAACGTGTGATATCAAAAACGGTCTGCAACAGGGAGCGGTGAACTCGCCGATTCTCTTTAGTATTTACACCAGCAATCTCATTGGGAGTCGACCTCATGCAATTGCCGATGATTTAGTTGCGTACAGAACAGGTCCAAAAGTTGAAGTCATCAGAATTCTCTTGCAACGTGATTTCGATAAAATTCAAAAGAACTGTAATGATTGAAAGCTGAAAATTAACTTCCATAAATGTGATACTATCTTGTTTAGAACCCCTTTGGCTGGGGCCTCTAGGGATACGAGAAAGAACTGGCGCAAGCTAGTGATCGCTGGGCCACAAGGACATTCACTGGCGAGTAAAGATGTAGTAAAGTACCTTGGCATCTGGTTGGATCAGTATCTATATTTCAATCGCCATATAAAGGCTGCTCTGGTCAGGGGTGGGGAAGCTTCTGCCCTGACAAGATGGTTGTTTTATAGCAGCCGCCTTGATAGCAGGGTGAAAGTGATTTGTTACATGGACCTCATCAGGCCGATGATTACCTACGGATATCCTGTGTGGTTCAACGTTGCACCATCTCTAATGGAAAAGATTCGGGTGTTCGAGAGACAGTGTCTTCGCACTTGTCTCGGACTTTATAGAACACCAGAGTCGGAGTACAAACACTATTTTCCCAACTTAGAGGGCCCGCATAGGGCCAGTAAGTTAATTAAGTTGATAGTTTTAGCTAGTTTTATGATTTTTGTCTAGCATTTAAGTAGATATAAGTAAAAGTAAAATAAAAATCATTAAAAAGTAAAAAAAAGTAAAAGCATCGCTTCCCGTGAGATCACATATCAAGCATCGTTACTTGTGGTTAGGAGAAAGATGGAGGACCGTCCGAAAACTAACTGCGTGCTGTTGACATGTGTTATGTGTTTTCTGTTTTCCGTTCTCCTTCTTTCTCTTCTGTCCTGTATCAATGTCGTCTTGTGTGTTGTCATATAATTGTCTGAGCCACAGTAGCCAGTGCTCGTAAGTGTGTAGATTTATTTACGGAGTAGATTAAAATGTAATGAAATGTAATGTAGTTATATTCTTGAAACTTAAAAAATTTGGCGGTATTTTTGTCTATTCAGAGGAACTTGTTTTTTAATCGATATTCCACGATGTACCTTACTTAAAATTGTTATTCAATTTAAATATCGTTGTTATTAGAATATTTTGTAAGAATAATAATTTTCTATAATTTATAATAAAATTGATATCAAATGAAGGTGTAGTTTATTTTTAAGTATAAATGAGTTACAAAAAAAATTATCTATATAAATTTAAATATGAAAAATTTAATGAAATTGAGCTTGAAAGTAAAATTATAAAGATTGATAATTTGATTTTAGTTCTAAAATATGTACATATCGCCCGTCACTCTTGTTATTAAAATAAGATAAGTCGTAACATAGTAGATGTATTGGAAAGTGTCTCTAGAATCAATTTAAAGCTTATAAAGAAAAGTATTTCATTTACATTGAAAAAAATTTTTTGCAAATCAATATAAATTGATTAATAATTATTTATTTTATTTTTTATTTTAGTAATATAAATTATTTAAAATAATTATAAAAATTAATGTTTTAGTATTTTATAAATAATAAATAATTTTAACAAATGAACAAATTTTATTTTAAAAGAAAATTTTATTTATTGAATCTTGTGTATAATTTGATTTTAATAATAATTTTTAATTTTAATTTAATTTATTTTTCTCGATTTTAAAAGATTTAATAAATTATAAAAGTTAATGTTATACAATTATTTTTTAATAATTTATTAGAAATGAAATGTTATTCGTTTTTAAAGATATCTAGTTTTTTAAGCAACAAATTTAATTTAAGTTTAAAAAATTATTTATTTAATTATATAATTTTTAAATCTAATATTTTATGGGATAAGCTATAAAATAAATTTTTAAAATGTTATATGTTTAGAATTATCAATTTTTATAAAATTTGTTAAAAATTAATTTTTATATAAAATTATTTATTACATTTTAAATTTTTTATTAAAATATTTATTTAGATATTAAAAATAAATTAATAATGATATAATTAGTATATTATATAATATATATTTATTTTAAAAAATGAAAAGTTTAAATAAAGAATTCAGCAATAATAATATTCGCCTGTTGAACAAAAACATGTCTTTTAGAAATTAATTTAAAGTCTAACCTGCCCAATGATTTTTATAATTGCCGCAGTATTTTAACTGTGAAAAGGTAGCATAATCATTAGTCTTTTAATTTGAAAGCTGGAATGAATGGTTGGACGAAATATTAACTGTTTCATTTAAAATTTTAATAAAATTTTATTTTTTAGTTAAAAAGCTAAAATTAAATTAAAAGACGAGAAGACCCTATAAATCTTTATATATTTTTTATTTTAGTTTTATAGATAAATTTAATTATAATAAAATAATATATTTTATTGGGGTGATATTAAAATTCAAAAAACTTTTAAAATTTAAACCATTAATTTATGAATAATTGATCCATTTTTAATGATTATAAAATTAAATTACTTAAGGGATAACAGGTATTTTTTTTTGGAGAGTTCATATTGATAAAAAAGATTGCGACCTCGAAGTTGGATTTAGATATAAATTTATGTGCAAGTGTTTATTTTTTAAGTCTGTTCGACTTTTTAAATCTTACATGATCTGAGTTCAAACCTGTGTAAGCCAGGTTGGTTTCTATATTTAATTAATTAAAGTATTTTAGTACGAAAGGATTAAATATTTAAATAATTTATTTTAAAATTTAAGAATATAATTAACTAATTTTCTATTTTGGCAGATTAATGTAATAAATTTAGAATTTATAAATGTAATTTATATTACAGATAGTACTTGTTTTATATAGAATTTATTTTATTTTTTGTATTGAGATTAATATTAATTATTTGTGTATTAGTAAGAGTTGCTTTTTTAACTTTGTTAGAACGTAAAGTTTTAGGTTATATTCAAATTCATAAAGGTCCTAATACAGTTGGGTTAATAGGAATGCCTCAACCTTTTTGTGATGCAATTAAATTATTTACTAAGGAATAAACTTATCCTTTAATTTCAAATTATATTTCTTATTATTTTTCTCCAATTTTTTCATTATTTTTATCATTATTATTATGAATATGTGTACATTTTTTGTTAAATTATTTTCTTTTGATTTAGGGTTGTAATTTTTTTATATGTTGTACTAGAATAAGAGTTTATACTGTAATAATTGCTGGTTGATCTTCTAATTGCAATTATGCTTTATTAGGAGGTTTACGATCTGTAGCTCAAACTATTTCTTATGAAGTAAGATTATCATTAATTTTATTATCTTTTTTTTTTTTTACTTAATAATTATAATATATAAAATTTTTTTTATAATCAGATTTATTTATGATTTTTTTTTACTTTATATCCTTTAGCTTTGATTGGATTATTTATTTCTTTAGCTGAAACTAATCGTACTCCTTTTGATTTTGATGAAGGGGAATCAGAGTTAGTTTCTGGGTTTGATGTTGAATATAGTAGAGGAAGTTTTGCTTTAATTTTTTTATCTGAATATGCAAGAATTTTATTTATAAGAATGTTATTTGTATTAATTTTTTTGGGAGGAGATGTAATTAATTTATTTTATTTAAAATTAATATTTATTTCTTTTATTTTTATTTGAGTTCGTGGGACTTTGCCTCGATTTCGTTATGATAAATTAATGTATTTAGCATGAAAAATATTTACACCTTTTTCTCTAAATTATTTTTAATTGGATTAAAAATGTATTTATTTAATTTTATTTAAATAATTAATTTTAGTTAAGTTAATAGAAATTTTTTATTTATATTTTATATTTTCAAAACATATGCTTATTCAAGCTCATTAACTTATATTTAATTTAATAATTTATCTCATCATTTACAAATTAAATTATGGATTAAATTAAATGGATTAATTAAATAATATAATAAATATAAAATAGTTAATAATTGTCCAATTATATATATATATAATATATATCTACTGATCGTGCTCCAATTCATGTTAATAAAATAATAATAGTTGTTATAATTCAAAATAATATTTGATTAATTGGATAAAATGAAATACCACAAAATTTACTTGAGTTATAAAATGGTATAATTATTAAAATGGCAATTGATATTACTAAAGCAATTACTCCACCTAATTTATTAGGAATTGAGCGTAAAAAAGCATATGCAAATAAAAAATATCATTCAGGTTGAATTTGAATAGGAATTACCAATGGATTAGCTGGAATACAATTATCTGGATCTCCTACTATACAAGGATTTATTAAAGTTAATCATGTTAATAATAGTAATAAAATAATAAATCCTCTAATATTTTTTATAACTAAATTAAGGATGAAAAGGGATTATGTCTAAATTAGAATTTAATCCTACTGTATTATTTGATCCTGTTTGATGCAAAAATAATAAATGAATTATTACATTGGCTAAAACAATATAAGGTAAAATAAAATTAAATGTAAAAAATCGGATTAAAGTAGCATTATCTACTGCAAATCCTCCTCAAATTCATTGACAATTTCCAACCCTAAATAAGGAATAGCTGATAAAAGATTAGTAATTACTGTAGCTCCTCAAAAAGATATTTGACCTCACGGTAGTACATATCCTATAAAAGTAGTTGCTATTAATAATAATAAAATAATTATTCCTGATAATCATGTAGTAGTAAATATATAGGATTCATAATTATGTACCTCGTCCTACATGTAAATAGATACAAAAAAAAAAAAAAGATGCACCATTAACATGTTATGTCGTAATAGTCATCCATAATTTACATTACGACAAATGTGATCAACTCAATTAAATGCTATATTAATATCTGCAGTATAATGTATAGCTAAAAATAATCCTGTTAAAATTTGAATTATTAAACATAATCCTAATAGTGAACCAAATTTCATCATATAGAAATATTTGTTGGAGAAGGTAAATCTACTAAAGCATTATTAATAATTTTAAAAATTGGATGATTAGTTCGTAAAGGTGTATTCATTATTTAACATATTAATCGAATTGGACCATAAAATAATTTAGTAATTTTTACAGTAGCAATTAATGTAATTAATAAATAATTAATAAGTAAAATAGTAATTATATTTGTAGGATAATTATATAATTTGTTTAAATTTAATCTATTTTCTATAATATATGAATTTAAATAATAAATAGAAATTATTTCATTATTAATTGAGTTATATATTAGTATTATTTTATTTATAAAAAGAGCTATAGTAATAAATATAATATAATAAATAAATATTATTAATAATATTTTTATAGAAAATGTAAATATTTCATTTTATGCTAAGGATGTTACATAAATAAATAATACAAGTATTCCTCCAATAAAAAGTAAAAAATTATATATAAGAAAATCACATTATTTTTGTTATTATTCCTGAAATACAACAAATTGTAATAGTTTGGATTAATAATATAATTCCTATTCTTAAAGAATGATTTATTTGTATAAATATAAATCTTTTATTAAAATTAATAAATATAAAATAAGTAGAAAAATATAAAGAAATATTTTAATTAAAATATTAATTTTGGAGATAAATTATAAAGAATATTTCTTTTTTCTTGAAGTTTAAAAAGAAATATTTCTTATTTTTGATTTGCAAGGCCAATGTTTTTTTTTCAAACTATTAAAACTAATGATAATATTAATTAATTTATTATTACCTTTTTTTTATTAATAATAGGATGTTTTATTTTTATTTCTAATCGTTAACATTTATTGTCTATGCTTTTAAGATTAGAATATATTGTTTTGTCATTATTTTATTTATTATTTATTTATTTAAACATATTAAATTATGAAAATTATTTTAGAATAATTTTTATAACATTTAGAGTTTGTGAAGGAGTTTTAGGGCTATCAATTTTAGTATCAATAATTCGTATATATGGAAATGATTATTTTCAATCTTTTAATATTTTAAAATGTTAAAAAAATTATTTATATTAATTATATTATTTCCTTTTTGTTTATTAACAAATATATTTTGAATGGTTCAAAATATATTATTTATAATTATATTTATTTTAATTATAAATATTTTTTTAGGAAATTATTGAATAAAAATTTCTTATTTTATAGGAATAGATTTACTTTCATATAGAATAATTTTATTAAGTTTTTGAATTAGTTCTTTAATATTAATAGCAAGATATTCAATTAATAAATATAAAAAATATGAACAAATATTTTTAATTAATTTTTTTAATTTTATTATTAATATTAATTTTAACTTTTAGAAGAATAAATATTTTTTTATTTTTATTTTTTGAATGTAGATTAATTCCTAAATTATTATTAGTTTTAGGATAAGGATATCAACCTGAACGGTTGCAAGCTGATATATATTTATTATTTTATACTTTATTAGTTTCTTTTCCAATATTAGTAGCTATTTTTTATATTTAAAATAATTATAATACAATAATTTTGTTATTAATTAATAATTATAATTTTAATTATGTAATTTTATTATGTTGCTGGATCAATAATTTTAGCTGGAATTTTACTAAAATAAGGAGGTTATGGATTATTACGATTTTTTTATATTTTTAAAAATTTTAGGATTTAAATATAATTATTTATTTATAAGAATGAGATTAGTTGGAGCTATTTTAGTTAGTTTAATTTGTTTATGACAAACTGAAAAGCATTAATTGCTTATTCATCTGGTGCTCATATAGGGATTGTATTAAGAGCATTAATAATTATGACTTATTGAGGAATTTCTGGTTCATATACGTTAATAATTGCACGTGGGTTATGTTCTTCAGGATTATGTTGTTTAGCTAATATTACTTATGAACGATTAGGAAGACGAAGTTTATTAATTAATAAAGGATTATTAAATTTTATACCTCCAATAAGTTTATGATGATTTTTATTGTGTTCTGCTAATGTAGCAGCTCCCCCTAATTAAATTTATTACGTGAAATTTCTTTAATTAATAGAATTATTATTTAATCTTTACTGTCTATATTTTTATTAATTTTTACATGTTTTTTTAGTGCTGTTTATACTTTATATTTATATGCAAATAGACAACATGGAAAATTATATTCTGGAATTTATTCTTTTAGAATAGGGTATAATCGTGAATATTTATTATTATTTTTGCATTGATTTCCTTTAAATTTATTAGTATTAAAATCTGAAATAAGTATTTTATGATTATAATTTAAATAGTTTAATAAAAATATTGATTTGTGGTATCAATGATATGAATTTATTCATTTTAAATTTTGAAATATTTATCAATTTGTTTACTATTTTTTTTTATTATTTATAAGAACTATATAATTAATTAGTTCATTTTATTTTATTATAAATGAACTAATATTTTTTTTAATGAGAATTATTTATTTTACATTCAATAAGAATTGTAATATCTTTTTTGTTTGATTGAATAAGTTTAATATTTTTGTCTTTTGTTTTATTAATTTCTTCTGTTTAATATTCAATTAATAAGATCTTCTTTCTTTTTTTAATAATTGGTGAAATATTTGGCATCACCATGCATCTAGTACTATTTTGAAATCCACTTAGCTTAACTTATCATCCACCCACCTGTCATTCTATCTTGCATTCATTTTCATTCATATTTTTCTGAAAAACTTCATTTGAGATTCTATCGTCAGCCAGGCAAGTTGTTCTTTAATAATTATATAATAATCTTGTTTATAATAAAACAAAACCTTTTTATATTGAATTAAATTAAAATTTTTTTTGTTCGGGTGTTCGAGAGACAGTGTCATGTCACTTGTCTCGGACTTTATTGAACACCAGAGTCGGAATACAAACACTATTATCCCAACTTAGAGGGCCCGCATAGGGCCAGTAAGTTAATTAAGTTGATAGTTTTAGCTAGTTTTATGATTTTTGTCTAGCATTTAAGTAGATATAACTAAAAGTAAAATAAAAATCATTAAAAAGTAAAAAAAAGTAAAAGCATCGCTTCCCGTGAGATCACATATCAAGCATCGTTACTTGTGGTTAGGAGAAAGATGGAGGACGGTCCGAAAACTAACTGCGTGCTGTTGACATGTGTTATGTGTTTTCTGTTTTCCGCTCTCCTTCTTTCTCTTCTGTCCTGTATCAATGTCGTCTTGTGTGTTGTCATATAATTGTCTGAGCCACAGTAGCCAGTGCTCGTAAGTGTGTAGATTTATTTACGGAGTAGATTTAAATGTAATGTAATGTAATGTAGTTATATTCTTGAAACTTAAAAAAATTGGCGGTATTGTTGTCTATTCAGAGGAACTTGTTTTTTAATCGATATTCCACGATGTACCTTACTTAAAATTGTTATTCAATTTAAATATCGTTGTTATTAGAATATTTTGTAAGAATAATAATTTTCTATAATTTATAACAAAATTGATATCAAATGAAGGTGTAGCTTATTTTTAAGTATAAATGAGTTACAAAAAAAATTATCTATATAAATTTAAATATGAAAAATTTAATGAAATTGGGCTTGAAAGTAAAATTATAAAGATTAATAATTTGATTTTAGCTCTAAAATATGTACATATCGCCCATATAGTAGATGTACTGGAAAGTGTCTCTAGAATTAATTTAAAGCTTATAAAGAAAAGTATATCATTTACATTGAAAAAAATTTTTTCCAAATCAATTTAAATTGATTAATAATTATTTATTTTATTTTTTATTTTAGTAATATAAATTATTTAAAATAATTATAAAAAATAATGTTTTAGTATTTTATAAATTAATAAATAATTTTAACAAATGAACAAATTTTATTTTAAAAGAAAATTTTATTTATTGTATCTTGTGTATAATTTAATTTTAATAATAATTTTTAATTTTAATTTAATTTATTTTTCTCGATTTTAAAAGATTTAATAAATTATAAAAGTTAAAACAATTATTTTATACATATGTTATACAATTATTTTTAATAATTTATTTGAAATGAAATGTTATTCGTTTTTAAAGATATCTAGTTTTTTAAGCAACAAATTTAATTTAAGTTTAAAAAATTATTTATTTAATTATATAATTTTTAAATCTAATATTTTATGGGATAAGCTATAAACTAATTTTTTAAAATGTTATATGTTTAGATTATCAATTTTTATAAAATTTGTTATAAAGTAATTTTTATATAAAATTATTTATTACATTTTAAATTTTTTATTAAAATATTTATTTAGATATTAAAAATAAATTAATAATGATATAATTAGTATATTATATAATATATATTTATTTTTAAAAATGAAAAGTTTAAATAAAGAATTCAGCAATAATAATATTCGCCTGTTGAACAAAAACATGTCTTTTAGAAATTAATTTAAAGTCTAACCTGCCCAATGATTTTTTTAATTGCCGCAGTATTTTAACTGTGAAAAGGTAGCATAATCATTAGTCTTTTAATTTGAAAGCTGGAATGAATGGTTGGACGAAATATTAACTGTTTCATTTAAAATTTTAATAAAATTTTATTTTTTAGTTAAAAAGCTAAAATTAAATTAAAAGACGAGAAGACCCTATAAATCTTTATATATTTTTTATTTTAGTTTTATAGATAAATTTAATTATAATAAAATAATATATTTTATTGGGGTGATATTAAAATTCAAAAAACTTTTAAAATTTAAACCATTAATTTATGAATAATTGATTCATTTTTAATGATTATAAAATTAAATTACTTAAGGGATAACAGCGTATTTTTTTTTTGGAGAGTTCATATTGATAAAAAAGATTGCGACCTCGAAGTTGGATTAAGATATAAATTTAGATGCAAGTGTTTATTTTTTAAGTCTGTTCGACTTTTTAAATCTTACATGATCTGAGTTCAAACCGGTGTAAGCCAAGTTGGTTTCTATATTTAATTAATTAAAATATTTTAGTACGAAAGGATTAAATATTTAAATAATTTATTTTAAAATTTAAGAATATAATTAACTAATTTTCTATTTTGGCAGATTAATGTAATAAATTTAGAATTTATAAATGTAATTTATATTACAGATAGTACTTATTTTATATAGAATTTATTTTATTTTTTGTATTGAGTTTAATATTAATTATTTGTGTATAAGTAAGAGTTGCTTTTTTAACTTTGTTAGAACGTAAAGTTATAGGTTATATTCAAATTCATAAAGGTCCTAATACAGTTGGGTTAATAGGAATTCCTCAACCTTTTTGTGATGCAATTAAATTATTTACTAAGGAATAAACTTATCCTTTAATTTCAAATTATATTTCTTTAATAATAAAAATTTAATATATTATATGATAATATTAAATTTTTATTATTATCAGATTTATTTATGATTTTTTTTATTTTATATCCTTAAGCTTTGATTGGATTATTTATTTCTTTAGCTGAAACTAATCGTACTCCTTTTGATTTTGCTGAAGGGGAATCAGAGTTAGTTTCTGGGTTTGATGTTGAATATAGTAGAGGAAGTTTTGCTTTATTTTTTTTATCTGAATATGCAAGAATTTTATTTATAAGAATGTTATTTGTATTATTTTTTTTGGAAGGAGATGTAACTAATTTATTTTATTTAAAATTAATATTTATTTCTTTTATTTTTATTTGAGTTCGTGGGACTTTACCTCGATTTCGTTATGATAAATTAATGTATTTAGCATGAAAAAGATTTTTACCTTTTTCTTTTATTTTTAATTGGATTAAAAATGTATTTATTTAATTTTATTTAAATAATTAATTTTAGTTAAGTTAATAGAAATTTTTTATTTCTATTTTATATTTTCAAAACATATGCTTATTCAAGCTCATTAACTTATATTTAATTTAATAATTTATCTCATCATTTACAAATTAAATTATGGATTAAATTAAATGGATTAATTAAATAATATAATAAATATAAAATAGTTAATAATTGTCCAATTATATATATATATAATATATATCTACTGATCGTGCTCCAATTCATGTTAACAAAATAATAATAGTTGTTATAATTCAAAATTATATTTGATTAATTGGATAAAATGAAATACCACGAAATTTACTTGAGTTATAAAATGGTATAATTATTAAAATGGCAATTGATATTACTAAAGCAATTACTCCACCTAATTTATTAGGCATATGCAAACAAAAAATATCATTCAGGTTGAATTTGAATAGGAATTACCAATGGATTAGCTGGAATACAATTATCTGGATCTCCTACTATATAAGGATTTATTAAAGTTAATCATGTTAATAATAGTAATAAAATAATAAATCCTCTAATATTTTTTATAAGTAAATTAAGGATGAAAAGGGATTTTGTCTAAATTAGAATTTAATCCTACTGTATTATTTGATCCTGTTTGATGCAAAAATAATAAATGAATTATTACATTGGCTAAAACAATATAAGGTAAAATAAAATTAAATGTAAAAAATCGGATTAAAGTAGCATTATCTACTGCAAATCCTCCTCAAATTCATTGAACTAGTTCCAACCCTAAATAAGGAATAGCTGATAAAAGATTAGTAATTACTGTAGCTCCTCAAAAAGATATTTGACCTCACGGTAGTACATATCCTATAAAAGTAGTTGCTATTAATAATAATAAAATAATTATTCCTGATAATCATGTAGTAGTAAATATATAGGATTCATAATTATGTACCTCGTCCTACATGTAAATAGATACAAATAAAAAAAAGATGCACCATTAGCATGTAATGTTCGCTATAGTCATCCATAATTTACATTACGACAAATGTGATCAACTCTATTAAATGCTATATTAATATCTGCAAAATAATGTATAGCTAAAAATAATCCTGTTAAAATTTGAATTATTAAACATAATCCTAATAGTGAACCAAATTTCATCATATAGAATTATTTGTTGGAGAAGGTAAATCTACTAAAGCATTATTAATAATTTTAAAAATTGGATGATTAGTTCGTAAAGGTGTATTCATTATTTAACATATTAATCGAATTGGGCCATAAAATAATTTAGTAATTTTTTACAGTAGCAATTAATGTAATTAATAAATAATTAATAAGTAAAATAGTAATTATATTTGTAGGATAATTATATAATTTGTTTAAATTTAATCTATTTTCTATAATATATGAATTTAAATAATCAAAAGAAATTATTTCATTATTAATTGAGTTATATATTAGTATTATTTTATTTATAAAAATAGCTATAGTAATAAATATAATATAATTAATAAATATTATTAATAATATTTTTATAGAAAAATGTAAATATTTCATTTTATGCTAAGGATATTACATAAATAAATAATACAAGTATTCCTCCAATAAAAAGTAAAAAATAATATATAAGAAAATCACATTATTTTTGTTATTATTCCTGAAATACAACAAATTGTAATAGTTTGGATTAATAATATAATTCATATTCTTAAAGAATGATTTATTTGTATAAATATAAATCTTTTATTAAAATTAATAAATATAAAATAAGTAGAAAAATATAAAGAAATAAATTTAATTAAAATATTAATTTTGGAGATAAATTATAAAGAATATTTCTTTTTTCTTGAAGTTTAAAAAGAAATATTTCTTATTTTTGATTTGCAAGGCCAATGTTTTTTTTTTAACTATTAAAATTAATGATAATTTTAATTAATTTATTCTTACCTTTTTTCTTATTAATAATAGGATGTTTTGTTTTTATTTCTAATCGTAAACATTTATTGTCTATGCTTTTAAGATTAGAATATATTGTTTGGCATTATTTTATTTATTATTTATTTATTTAAACATATTAAATTATGAAAATTATTTTAGAATAATTTTTATAACATTTAGAGTTTGTGAAGGAGTTTTAGGGCTATCAATTTTAGTATCAATAATTCGTATATATGGAAATGATTATTTTCAATCTTTTAATATTTTAAAATGTTAAAAATTTTATTTATATTAATTATATTATTTCCTTTTTGTTTATTAACAAATATATTTTGAATGGTTCAAAATATATTATTTATAATTATATTTATTTTAATTATAAATATTTTTTTAGGAAATTATTGAATAAAAAATTCTTATTTTATAGGAATAGATTTACTTTCATATAGAATAATTTTATTAGGTTTTTGAATTAGTTCTTCAATATTAATAGCAAGATATTCAATTAATAAATATAAAAAATATGAACAAATATTTTTAATTAATTTTTTTAATTTTATTATTAATATTAATTTTAACTTTTAGAAGAATAAATATTTTTTTATTTTTATTTTTTGAATATAGATTAATTCCTAAATTATTATTAATTTTAGGATAAGGATATCAACCTGAACGGTTGCAAGCTGATATATATTTATTATTTTATACTTTATTAGTTTCTTTTCCAAGATTAGTAGCTATTTTTTATATTTAAAATAATTATAATACAATAATTTTGTTATTAATTAATAATTATAATTTTAATTATGTAATTTTATTATGTTGCTGGATCAATAATGTTAGCTGGAATTTTACTACAATAAGGAGGTTATGGATTATTACGATTTTTTTATTTTTTAAAAATTTTAGGATTTAAATATAATTATTTATTTATAAGAATGAGATTAGTTGGAGCTATTTTAGTTAGTTTAATTTGTTTATGACAAACTGAAAAGGATTAATTGCTTATTCATCTGGTGCTCATATAGGGATTGTATTAAGAGCATTAATAATTATAACTTATTGAGGAATTTCTGGTTCATATACGTTAATAATTGCACGTGGGTTATGTTCTTCAGGATTATGTTGTTTAGCTAATATTACTTATGAACGATTAGGAAGACGAAGTTTATTAATTAATAAAGGATTATTAAATTTTATACCTCCAATAAGTTTATGATGATTTTTATTGTGTTCTGCTAATGTAGCAGCTCCCCCTAATTAAATTTATTACGTGAAATTTCTTTAATTAATAGAATTATTATTTAATCTTTACTGTCTATATTTTTATTAATTTTTACATGTTTTTTTAGTGCTGTTTATACTTTATATTTATATGCAAATAGACAACATGGAAAAGTATATTCTGGAATTTATTCTTTTAGAATAGGGTATAATCGTGAATATTTATTATTATTTTTGCATTGATTTCCTTTAAATTTATTAGTATTAAAATCTGAAATAAGTATTTTATGATTATAATTTAAATAGTTTAATAAAAATATTGATTTGTGGTATCAATGATATGAATTTATTCATTTTAAATTTTGAAATATTTATCAATTTGTTTACTATTTTTTTTATTATTTATAAGAATTATATTATTAATTAGTTCATTTTATTTTATTATAAATGAACTAATATTTTTTTTAATGAGAATTATTTATTTTACATTTAATAAGAATTGTAATATCTTTTTTGTTTGATTGAATAAGTTTAATATTTTTGTCTTTTGTTTTATTAATTTCTTCTGTTTAATATTCAATTAATAAGATCTTCTTTCTTTTTTTAATAATTGGTGAAATATTTGGCATCACCATGCATCTAGTACTATTTTGAAATCCACTTAGCTTAACTTATCATCCACCCACCTGTCATTCTATCTTGCATTCATTTTCATTCATATTTTTCTGAAAAACTTCATTTGAGATTCTATCGTCAGCCAGGCAAGTTGTTCTTTAATAATTATATAATAATCTTGTTTATAATAAAACAAAACCTTTTTATATTGAATTAAATTAAAATTTTTTTTGTTCGGGTGTTCGAGAGACAGTGTCATGTCACTTGTCTCGGACTTTATAGAACACCAGAGTCGGAATACAAACACTATTATCCCAACTTAGAGGGCCCGCATAGGGCCAGTAAGTTAATTAAGTTGATAGTTTTAGCTAGTTTTATGATTTTTGTCTAGCATTTAAGTAGATATAAGTAAAAGTAAAATAAAAATCATTAAAAAGTAAAAAAAAGTAAAAGCATCGCTTCCCGTGAGATCACATATCAAGCATCGTTACTTGTGGTTAGGAGAAAGATGGAGGACGGTCCGAAAACTAACTGCTTGCTGTTGACATGTGTTATGTGTTTTCTGTTTTCCGCTCTCCTTCTTTCTCTTCTGTCCTGTATCAATGTCGTCTTGTGTGTTGTCATATAATTGTCTGAGCCACAGTAGCCAGTGCTCGTAAGTGTGTAGATTTATTTACGGAGTAGATTTAAATGTAATGTAATGTAATGTAATGTATTCTTGAAACTTAAAAAAATTGGCGGTATTGTTGTCTATTCAGAGGAACTTGTTTTTTAATCGATATTCCACGATGTACCTTACTTAAAATTGTTATTCAATTTAAATATCGTTGTTATTAGAATATTTTGTAAGAATAATAATTTTCTATAATTTATAACAAAATTGATATCAAATGAAGGTGTAGCTTATTTTTAAGTATAAATGAGTTACAAAAAAAATTATCTATATAAATTTAAATATGAAAAATTTAATGAAATTGGGCTTGAAAGTAAAATTATAAAGATTAATAATTTGATTTTAGCTCTAAAATATGTACATATCGCCCGTCACTCTTGTTATTAAAATAAGATAAGTCGTAACATAGTAGATGTACTGGAAAGTGTCTCTAGAATCAATTTAAAGCTTATAAAGAAAAGTATATCATTTACATTGAACAAATTTTTTTGCAAATCAATATAAATTGATTAATAATTATTTATTTTATTTTTTATTTTAGTAATATAAATTATTTAAAATAATTATAAAAAATAATGTTTTAGTATTTTATAAATAATAAATAATTTTAACAAATGAACAAATTTTATTTTAAAAGAAAATTTTATTTATTGTATCTTGTGTATAATTTAATTTTAATAATAATTTTTAATTTTAATTTAATTTATTTTTCTCGATTTTAAAAGATTTAATAAATTATAAAAGTTAAAACAATTATTTTATACATATGTTATACAATTATTTTTAATAATTTATTAGAAATGAAATGTTATTCGTTTTTAAAGATATCTAGTTTTTTAAGCAACAAATTTAATTTAAGTTTAAAAAATTATTTATTTAATTATATAATTTTTAAATCTAATATTTTATGGGATAAGCTATAAAATAAATTTTTCAAATGTTATATGTTTAGAATTATCAATTTTTATAAAATTTGTTATAAATTAATTTTTATATAAAATTATTTATTACATTTTAAATTTTTTATTAAAATATTTATTTAGATATTAAAAATAAGTTAATAATGATATAATTAGTATATTATATAATATATATTTATTTTTAAAAATGAAAAGTTTAAATAAAGAATTCAGCAATAATAATATTCGCCTGTTGAACAAAAACATGTCTTTAAGAAATTAATTTAAAGTCTAACCTGCCCAATGATTTTTTTAATTGCCGCAGTATTTTAACTGTGAAAAGGTAGCATAATCATTAGTCTTTTGATTTGAAAGCTGGAATGAATGGTTGGACGAAATATTAACTGTTTCATTTAAAATTTTAATAAAATTTTATTTTTTAGTTAAAAAGCTAAAATTAAATTAAAAGACGAGAAGACCCTATAAATCTTTATATATTTTTTATTTTAGTTTTATAGATAAATTTAATTATAGTAAAATAATATATTTTATTGGGGTGATATTAAAATTCAAAAAACTTTTAAAATTTAAACCATTAATTTATGAATAATTGATCCATTTTTAATGATTATAAAATTAAATTACTTAAGGGATAACAGCGTATTTTTTTTTTGGAGAGTTCATATTGATAAAAAAGATTGCGACCTCGAAGTTGGATTAAGATATAAATTTAGATGCAAGTGTTTATTTTTTAAGTCTGTTCGACTTTTTAAATCTTACATGATCTGAGTTCAAACCGGTGTAAGCCAAGTTGGTTTCTATATTTAATTAATTAAAATATTTTAGTACGAAAGGATTAAATATTTAAATAATTTATTTTAAAATTTAAGAATATAATTTACTTATTTTCTATTTTGGCAGATTAATGTAATAAATTTGGAATTTATAAATGTAATTTATATTACAGATAGTACTTGTTTTATATAGAATTTATTTTACTTTTGTATTGAGTTTAATATTAATTATTTGTGTATAAGTAAGAGTTGCTTTTTTAACTTTGTTAGAACGTAAAGTTATAGGTTATATTCAAATTCATAAAGGTCCTAATACAGTTGGGTTAATAGGAATTCCTCAACCTTTTTGTGATGCAATTAAATTATTTACTAAGGAATAAACTTATCCTTTAATTTCAAATTATATTTCTATAATAATAAAAATTTAATATATTATATGATAATATTAAATTTTTATTATTATCAGATTTATTTATGATTTTTTTTATTTTATATCCTTAAGCTTTGATTGGATTATTTATTTCTTTAGCTGAAACTAATCGTACTCCTTTTGATTTTGCTGAAGGGGAATCAGAGTTAGTTTCTGGGTTTGATGTTGAATATAGTAGAGGAAGTTTTGCTTTAATTTTTTTATCTGAATATGCAAGAATTTTATTTATAAGAATTTTTTGGGAGGAGATGTAACTAATTTATTTTATTTAAAATTAATATTTATTTCTTTTATTTTTATTTGAGTTCGTGGGACTTTACCTCGATTTCGTTATGATAAATTAATGTATTTAGCATGAAAAAGATTTTTACCTTTTTCTTTTATTTTTAATTGGATTAAAGATGTATTTATTTAATTTTATTTAAATAATTAATTTTAGTTAAGTTAATAGAAATTTTTTATTTCTATTTTATATTTTCAAAACATATGCTTATTCAAGCTCATTAACTTATATTTAATTTAATAATTTATCTCATCATTTACAAATTAAATTATGGATTAAATTAAATGGATTAATTAAATAATATAATAAATATAAAATAGTTAATAATTGTCCAATTATATATATATATAATATATATCTACTGATCGTCCTCCAATTCATGTTAATAAAATAATAATAGTTGTTATAATTCAAAATAATATTTGATTAATTGGATAAAATGAAATACCACGAAATTTACTTGAGTTATAAAATGGTATAATTATTAAAATGGCAATTGATATTACTAAAGCAATTACTCCACCTAATTTATTAGGAATTGAACGTATAATAGCATATGCAAATAAAAAATATCATTCAGGTTGAATTTGAATAGGAATTACCAATGGATTAGCTGGAATAATATAATCTACTATATAAGGATTTATTAAAGTTAATCATGTTAATAATAGTAATAAAATAATAAATCCTCTAATATTTTTTATAACTAAATTAAGGATGAAAAGGGATTTTGTCTAAATTAGAATTTAATCCTACTGTATTATTTGATCCTGTTTGATGCAAAAATAATAAATGAATTATTACATTGGCTAAAACAATATAAGGTAAAATAAAATTAAATGTAAAAAATCGGATTAAAGTAGCATTATCTACTGCAAATCCTCCTCAAATTCATTGACAATTTCCAACCCTAAATAAGGAATAGCTGATAAAAGATTAGTAATTACTGTAGCTCCTCAAAAAGATATTTGACCTCACGGTAGTACATATCCTATAAAAGTAGTTGCTATTAATAATAATAAAATAATTATTCCTGATAATCATGTAGTAGTAAATATATAGGATTCATAATTATGTACCTCGTCCTACATGTAAATAGATACAAATAAAAAAAAGATGCACCATTAGCATGTAATATTCGCAATAGTCATCCATAATTTACATTACGACAAATGTGATCAACTCTATTAAATGCTATATTAATATCTGCAATATAATGTATAGCTAAAAATAATCCTGTTAAAATTTGAATTATTAAACATAATCCTAATAGTGAACCAAATTTCATCATATAGAAATATTTGTTGGAGAAGGTAAATCTACTAAAGCATTATTAATAATTTTAAAAATTGGATGATTAGTTCGTAAAGGTGTATTCATTATTTAACATATTAATCGAATTGGGCCATAAAATAATTAAGTAATTTTTACAGTAGCAATTAATGTAATTAATAAATAATTAATAAGTAAAATAGTAATTATATTTGTAGGATAATTATATAATTTGTTTAAATTTAATCTATTTTCTATAATATATGAATTTAAATAATCAAAAGAAATTATTTCATTATTAATTGAGTTATATATTAGTATTATCTTATTTATAAAAATAGCTATAGTAATAAATATAATATAATTAATAAATATTATTAATAATATTTTTATAGAAAATGTAAATATTTCATTTTATGCTAAGGATGTTACATAAATAAATAATACAAGTATTCCTCCAATAAAAAGTAAAAAATAATATATAAGAAAATCACATTATTTTTGTTATTATTCCTGAAATACAACAAATTGTAATAGTTTGGATTAATAATATAATTCATATTCTTAAAGAATGATTTATTTGTATAAATATAAATCTTTTATTAAAATTAATATATATAAAATAAGTAGAAAAATATAAAGAAATAAATTTAATTAAAATATTAATTTTGGAGATAAATTATAAAGAATATTTCTTTTTTCTTGAAGTTTAAAAAGAAATATTTCTTATTTTTTATTTGCAAGGCCAATGTTTTTTTTTAAACTATTAAAATTAATGATAATTTTAATTAATTTATTCTTACCTTTTTTTTTATTAATAATAGGATGTTTTATTTTTATTTCTAATCGTAAACATTTATTGTCTATGCTTTTAAGATTAGAATATATTGTTTTGTCATTATTTTATTTATTATTTATTTATTTAAACATATTAAATTATGAAAATTATTTTAGAATAATTTTTATAACATTAAGAGTTTGTGAAGGAGTTTTAGGGCTATCAATTTTAGTATCAATAATTCGTATATATGGAAATGATTATTTTCAATCTTTTAATATTTTAAAATGTTAAAAATTTTATTTATATTAATTATATTATTTCCTTTTTGTTTATTAACAAATATATTTTGAATGGTTCAAAATATATTATTTATAATTATATTTATTTTAATTATAAATATTTTTTTAGGAAATTATTGAATAAAAATTTCTTATTTTATAGGAATGGATTTACTTTCATATAGAATAATTTTATTAAGTTTTTGAATTAGTTCTTCAATATTAATAGCAAGATATTCAATTAATAAATATAAAAAATATGAACAAATATTTTTAATTAATTTTTTTAATTTTATTATTAATATTAATTTTAACTTTTAGAAGAATAAATATTTTTTTATTTTTATTTTTTGAATATAGATTAATTCCTAAATTATTATTAATTTTAGGATAAGGATATCAACCTGAACGGTTGCAAGCTGATATATATTTATTATTTTATACTTTATTAGTTTCTTTTCCAATATTAGTAGCTATTTTTATATTTAAAATAATTATAAACAATAATTTTGTTATTAATTAATAATTATAATTTTAATTATGTAATTTTATTATGTTGCTGGATCAATAATTTTAGCTGGAATTTTACTAAAATAAGGAGGTTATAGATTATTACGATTTTTTTTATTTTTTAAAAATTTTAGGATTTAAATATAATTATTTATTTATAAGAATGAGATTAGTTGGAGCTATTTTAGTTAGTTTAATTTGTTTATGACAAACTGAAAAGCATTAATTGCTTATTCATCTGGTGCTCATATAGGGATTGTATTAAGAACATTAATAATTATGACTTATTGAGGAATTTCTGGTTCATATACGTTAATAATTGCACGTGGGTTATGTTCTTCAGGATTATGTTGTTTAGCTAATATTACTTATGAACGATTAGGAAGACGAAGTTTATTAATTAATAAAGGATTATTAAATTTTATACCTCCAATAAGTTTATGATGATTTTTATTGTGTTCTGCTAATGTAGCAGCTCCCCCTAATTAAATTTATTACGTGAAATTTCTTTAATTAATAGAATTATTATTTAATCTTTACTGTCTATATTTTTATTAATTTTTACATGTTTTTTTAGTGCTGTTTATACTTTATATTTATATGCAAATAGACAACATGGAAAATTATATTCTGGAATTTATTCTTTTAGAATAGGGTATAATCGTGAATATTTATTATTATTTTTGCATTGATTTCCTTTAAATTTATTAGTATTAAAATCTGAAATAAGTATTTTATGATTATAATTTAAATAGTTTAATAAAAATATTGATTTGTGGTATCAATGATATGAATTTATTCATTTTAAATTTTGAAATATTTATCAATTTGTTTACTATTTTTTTTTATTATTTATAAGAACTATATAATTAATTAGTTCATTTTATTTTATTATAAATGAACTAATATTTTTTTTAATGAGAATTATTTATTTTACATTCAATAAGAATTGTAATATCTTTTTTGTTTGATTGAATAAGTTTAATATTTTTGTCTTTTGTTTTATTAATTTCTTCTGTTTAATATTCAATTAATAAGATCTTCTTTCTTTTTTTAATAATTGGTGAAATATTTGGCATCACCATGCATCTAGTACTATTTTGAAATCCACTTAGCTTAACTTATCATCCACCCACCTGTCATTCTATCTTGCATTCATTTTCATTCATATTTTTCTGAAAAACTTCATTTGAGATTCTATCGTCAGCCAGGCAAGTTGTTCTTTAATAATTATATAATAATCTTGTTTATAATAAAACAAAACCTTTTTATATTGAATTAAATTAAAATTTTTTTTGTTCGGGTGTTCGAGAGACAGTGTCATGTCACTTGTCTCGGACTTTATTGAACACCAGAGTCGGAATACAAACACTATTATCCCAACTTAGAGGGCCCGCATAGGGCCAGTAAGTTAATTAAGTTGATAGTTTTAGCTAGTTTTATGATTTTTGTCTAGCATTTAAGTAGATATAACTAAAAGTAAAATAAAAATCATTAAAAAGTAAAAAAAAAGTAAAAGCATCGCTTCCCGTGAGATCACATATCAAGCATCGTTACTTGTGGTTAGGAGAAAGATGGAGGACGGTCCGAAAACTAACTGCGTGCTGTTGACATGTGTTATGTGTTTTCTGTTTTCCGCTCTCCTTCTTTCTCTTCTGTCCTGTATCAATGTCGTCTTGTGTGTTGTCATATAATTGTCTGAGCCACAGTAGCCAGTGCTCGTAAGTGTGTAGATTTATTTACGGAGTAGATTTAAATGTAATGTAATGTAATGTAGTTATATTCTTGAAACTTAAAAAAATTGGCGGTATTGTTGTCTATTCAGAGGAACTTGTTTTTTAATCGATATTCCACGATGTACCTTACTTAAAATTGTTATTCAATTTAAATATCGTTGTTATTAGAATATTTTGTAAGAATAATAATTTTCTATAATTTATAACAAAATTGATATCAAATGAAGGTGTAGCTTATTTTTAAGTATAAATGAGTTACAAAAAAAATTATCTATATAAATTTAAATATGAAAAATTTAATGAAATTGGGCTTGAAAGTAAAATTATAAAGATTAATAATTTGATTTTAGCTCTAAAATATGTACATATCGCCCGTCACTCTTGTTATTAAAATAAGATAAGTCGTAACATAGTAGATGTACTGGAAAGTGTCTCTAGAATCAATTTCAAGCTTATAAAGAAAAGTATATCATTTACATTGAAAAAATTTTTTTGCAAATCAATATAAATTGATTAATAATTATTTATTTTATTTTTTATTTTAGTAATATAAATTATTTAAAATAATTATAAAAAATAATGTTTTAGTATTTTATAAATAATAAATAATTTTAACAAATGAACAAATTTTATTTTAAAAGAAAATTTTATTTATTGTATCTTGTGTATAATTTAATTATAATAATAATTTTTAATTTTAATTTAATTTATTTTTCTCGATTTTAAAAGATTTAATAAATTATAAAAGTTAAAACAATTATTTTATACATATGTTATACAATTATTTTTAATAATTTATTAGAAATGAAATGTTATTCGTTTTTAAAGATATCTAGTTTTTTAAGCAACAAATTTAATTTAAGTTTAAAAAATTATTTATTTAATTATATAATTTTTAAATCTAATATTTTATGGGATAAGCTATAAAATAAATTTTTAAAATGTTATATGTTTAGAATTATCAATTTTTATAAAATTTGTTATAAATTAATTTTTATATAAAATTATTTATTACATTTTAATTTTTTTATTAAAATATTTATTTAGATATTAAAAATAAATTAATAATGATATAATTAGTATATTATATAATATATATTTATTTTTAAAAATGAAAAGTTTAAATAAAGAATTCAGCAATAATAATATTCGCCTGTTGAACAAAAACATGTCTTTTAGAAATTAATTTAAAGTCTAACCTGCCCAATGATTTTTTTAATTGCCGCAGTATTTTAACTGTGAAAAGGTAGCATAATCATTAGTCTTTTAATTTGAAAGCTGGAATGAATGGTTGGACGAAATATTAACTGTTTCATTTAAAATTTTAATAAAATTTTATTTTTTAGTTAAAAAGCTAAAATTAAATTAAAAGACGAGAAGACCCTATAAATCTTTATATATTTTTTATTTTAGTTTTATAGATAAATTTAATTATAGTAAAATAATATATTTCATTGGGGTGATATTAAAATTCAAAAAACTTTTAAAATTTAAACCATTAATTTATGAATAATTGATCCATTTTTAATGATTATAAAATTAAATTACTTAAGGGATAACAGCGTATTTTTTTTTTGGAGGATTCATATTGATAAAAAAGATTGCGACCTCGAAGTTGGATTAAGATATAAATTTAGATGCAAGTGTTTATTTTTTAAGTCTGTTCGACTTTTTAAATCTTACATGATCTGAGTTCAAACCGGTGTAAGCCAAGTTGGTTTCTATATTTAATTAATTAAAATATTTTAGTACGAAAGGATTAAATATTTAAATAATTTATTTTAAAATTTAAGAATATAATTAACTTATTTTCTATTTTGGCAGATTAATGTAATAAATTTGGAATTTATAAATGTAATTTATATTACAGATAGTACTTGTTTTATATAGAATTTATTTTATTTTTTGTATTGAGTTTAATATTAATTATTTGTGTATAAGTAAGAGTTGCTTTTTTAACTTTGTTAGAACGTAAAGTTATAGGTTATATTCAAATTCATAAAGGTCCTAATACAGTTGGGTTAATAGGAATTCCTCAACCTTTTTGTGATGCAATTAAATTATTTACTAAGGAATAAACTTATCCTTTAATTTCAAATTATATTTCTATAATAATAAAAATTTAATATATTATATGATAATATTAAATTTTTATTATTATCAGATTTATTTATGATTTTTTTTATTTTATATCCTTAAGCTTTGATTGGATTATTTATTTCTTTAGCTGAAACTAATCATACTCCTTTTGATTTTGCTGAAGGGGAATCAGAGTTAGTTTCTGGGTTTGATGTTGAATATAGTAGAGGAAGTTTTGCTTTAATTTTTTTATCTGAATATGCAAGAATTTTATTTATAAGAATTTTTTGGGAGGAGATGTAACTAATTTATTTTATTTAAAATTAATATTTATTTCTTTTATTTTTATTTGAGTTCGTGGGACTTTACCTCGATTTCGTTATGATAAATTAATGTATTTAGCATGAAAAAGATTTTTACCTTTTTCTTTTATTTTTAATTGGATTAAAAATGTATTTATTTAATTTTATTTAAATAATTAATTTTAGTTAAGTTAATAGAAATTTTGTATTTCTATTTTATATTTTCAAAACATATGCTTATTCAAGCTCATTAACTTATATTTAATTTAATAATTTATCTCATCATTTACAAATTAAATTATGGATTAAATTAAATGGATTAATTAAATAATATAATAAATATAAAATAGTTAATAATTGTCCAATTATATATATATATAATAAATATCTACTGATCGTGCTCCAATTCATGTTAATAAAATAATAATAGTTGTTATCATTCAAAATAATATTTGATTAATTGGATAAAATGAAATACCACGAAATTTACTTGAGTTATAAAATGGTATAATTATTAAAATGGCAATTGATATTACTAAAGCAATTACTCCACCTAATTTATTAGGAATTGAACGTATAATAGCATATGCAAATAAAAAATATCATTCAGGTTGAATTTGAATAGGAATTACTGGAATAATATTATCTACTATATAAGGATTTATTAAAGTTAATCATGTCAATAATAGTAATAAAATAATAAATCCTCTAATATTTTTTATAACTAAATTAAGGATGAAAAGGGATTTTGTCTAAATTAGAATTTAATCCTACTGTATTATTTGTTCCTGTTTGATGCAAAAATAATAAATGAATTATTACATTGGCTAAAACAATATAAGGTAAAATAAAATTAAATGTAAAAAATCGGATTAAAGTAGCATTATCTACTGCAAATCCTCCTCAAATTCATTGACAAGTTCCAACCCTAAATAAGGAATAGCTGATAAAAGATTAGTAATTACTGTAGCTCCTCAAAAAGATATTTGACCTCACGGTAGTACATATCCTATAAAAGTAGTTGCTATTAATAATAATAAAATAATTATTCCTGATAATCATGTAGTAGTAAATATATAGGATTCATAAATTTGTACCTCGTCCTACATGTAAATAGATACAAATAAAAAAAAGATGCACCATTAGCATGTAATGTTCGCAATAGTCATCCATAATTTACATTACGACAAATGTGATCAACTCTATTAAATGCTATATTAATATCTGCAAAATAATGTATAGCTAAAAATAATCCTGTTAAAATTTGAATTATTAAACATAATCCTAATAGTGAACCAAATTTCATCATATAGAATTATTTGTTGGAGAAGGTAAATCTACTAAAGCATTATTAATAATTTTAAAAATTGGATGATTAGTTCGTAAAGGTGTATTCATTATTTAACATATTAATCGAATTGGGCCATAAAATAATTTAGTAATTTTTACAGTAGCAATTAATGTAATTAATAAATAATTAATAAGTAAAATAGTAATTATATTTGTAGGATAATTATATAATTTGTTTAAATTTAATCTATTTTCTATAATATATGAATTTAAATAATCAAAAGAAATTATTTCATTATTAATTGAGTTATATATTAGTATTATTTTATTTATAAAAATAGCTATAGTAATAAATATAATATAATTAATAAATATTATTAATAATATTTTTATAGAAAATGTAAATATTTCATTTTATGCTAAGGATATTACATAAATAAATAATACAAGTATTCCTCCAATAAAAAGTAAAAAATAATATATAAGAAAATCACATTATTTTTGTTATTATTCCTGAAATACAACAAATTGTAATAGTTTGGATTAATAATATAATTCATATTCTTAAAGAATGATTTATTTGTATAAATATAAATCTTTTATTAAAATTAATATATATAAAATAAGTAGAAAAATATAAAGAAATAAATTTAATTAAAATATTAATTTTGGAGATAAATTATAAAGAATATTTCTTTTTTCTTGAAGTTTAAAAAGAAATATTTCTTATTTTTTATTTGCAAGGCCAATGTTTTTTTTTTAAACTATTAAAATTAATGATAATTTTAATTAATTTATTCTTACCTTTTTTTTTATTAATAATAGGATGTTTTATTTTTATTTCTAATCGTAAACATTTATTGTCTATGCTTTTAAGATTAGAATATATTGTTTTGTCATTATTTTATTTATTATTTATTTATTTAAACATATTAAATTATGAAAATTATTTTAGAATAATTTTTATAACATTTAGAGTTTGTGAAGGAGTTTTAGGGCTATCAATTTTAGTATCAATAATTCGTATATATGGAAATGATTATTTTCAATCTTTTAATATTTTAAAATGTTAAAATTTTTATTTATATTAATTATATTATTTCCTTTTTGTTTATTAACAAATATATTTTGAATGGTTCAAAATATATTATTTATAATTATATTTATTTTAATTATAAATATTTTTTTAGGAAATTATTGAATAAAAATTTCTTATTTTATAGGAATGGATTTACTTTCATATAGAATAATTTTATTAAGTTTTTGAATTAGTTCTTCAATATTAATAGCAAGATATTCAATTAATAAATATAAAAAATATGAACAAATATTTTTAATTAATTTTTTTAATTTTATTATTAATATTAATTTTAACTTTTAGAAGAATAAATATTTTTTTATTTTTATTTTTTGAATATAGATTAATTCCTAAATTATTATTAATTTTAGGATAAGGATATCAACCTGAACGGTTGCAAGCTGATATATATTTATTATTTTATACTTTATTAGTTTCTTTTCCAATATTAGTAGCTATTTTTATATTTAAAATAATTATAAACAATAATTTTGTTATTAATTAATAATTATAATTTTAATTATGTAATTTTATTATGTTGCTGGATCAATAATTTTAGCTGGAATTTTACTAAAATAAGGAGGTTATAGATTATTACGATTTTTTTTATTTTTTAAAAATTTTAGGATTTAAATATAATTATTTATTTATAAGAATGAGATTAGTTGGAGCTATTTTAGTTAGTTTAATTTGTTTATGACAAACTGAAAAGCATTAATTGCTTATTCATCTGGTGCTCATATAGGGATTGTATTAAGAGCATTAATAATTATGACTTATTGAGGAATTTCTGGTTCATATACGTTAATAATTGCACGTGGGTTATGTTCTTCAGGATTATGTTGTTTAGCTAATATTACTTATGAACGATTAGGAAGACGAAGTTTATTAATTATTAAAGGATTATTAAATTTTATACCTCCAATAAGTTTATGATGATTTTTATTGTGTTCTGCTAATGTAGCAGCTCCCCCTAATTAAATTTATTACGTGAAATTTCTTTAATTAATAGAATTATTATTTAATCTTTACTGTCTATATTTTTATTAATTTTTACATGTTTTTTTAGTGCTGTTTATACTTTATATTTATATGCAAATAGACAACATGGAAAATTATATTCTGGAATTTATTCTTTTAGAATAGGGTATAATCGTGAATATTTATTATTATTTTTGCATTGATTTCCTTTAAATTTATTAGTATTAAAATCTGAAATAAGTATTTTATGACTATAATTTAAATAGTTTAATAAAAATATTGATTTGTGGTATCAATGATATGAATTTATTCATTTTAAATTTTGAAATATTTATCAATTTGTTTACTATTTTTTTTTATTATTTATAAGAACTATATAATTAATTAGTTCATTTTATTTTATTATAAATGAACTAATATTTTTTTTAATGAGAATTATTTATTTTACATTCAATAAGAATTGTAATATCTTTTTTGTTTGATTGAATAAGTTTAATATTTTTGTCTTTTGTTTTATTAATTTCTTCTGTTTAATATTCAATTAATAAGATCTTCTTTCTTTTTTTAATAATTGGTGAAATATTTGGCATCACCATGCATCTAGTACTATTTTGAAATCCACTTAGCTTAACTTATCATCCACCCACCTGTCATTCTATCTTGCATTCATTTTCATTCATATTTTTCTGAAAAACTTCATTTGAGATTCTATCGTCAGCCAGGCAAGTTGTTCTTTAATAATTATATAATAATCTTGTTTATAATAAAACAAAACCTTTTTATATTGAATTAAATTAAAATTTTTTTTGTTCGGGTGTTCGAGAGACAGTGTCATGTCACTTGTCTCGGACTTTATAGAACACCAGAGTCGGAATACAAACACTATTATCCCAACTTAGAGGGCCCGCATAGGGCCAGTAAGTTAATTAAGTTGATAGTTTTAGCTAGTTTTATGATTTTTGTCTAGCATTTAAGTAGATATAACTAAAAGTAAAATAAAAATCATTAAAAAGTAAAAAAAAGTAAAAGCATCGCTTCCCGTGAGATCACATATCAAGCATCGTTACTTGTGGTTAGGAGAAAGATGGAGGACCGTCCGAAAACTAACTGCGTGCTGTTGACATGTGTTATGTGTTTTCTGTTTTCCGCTCTCCTTCTTTCTCTTCTGTCCTGTATCAATGTCGTCTTGTGTGTTGTCATATAATTGTCTGAGCCACAGTAGCCAGTGCTCGTAAGTGTGTAGATTTATTTACGGAGTAGATTTAAATGTAATGTAATGTAATGTAGTTATATTCTTGAAACTTAAAAAAATTGGCGGTATTGTTGTCTATTCAGAGGAACTTGTTTTTTAATCGATATTCCACGATGTACCTTACTTAAAATTGTTATTCAATTTAAATATCGTTGTTATTAGAATATTTTGTAAGAATAATAATTTTCTATAATTTATAACAAAATTGATATCAAATGAAGGTGTAGCTTATTTTTAAGTATAAATGAGTTACAAAAAAAATTATCTATATAAATTTAAATATGAAAAATTTAATGAAATTGGGCTTGAAAGTAAAATTATAAAGATTAATAATTTGATTTTAGCTCTAAAATATGTACATATCGCCCGTCACTCTTGTTATTAAAATAAGATAAGTCGTAACATAGTAGATGTACTGGAAAGTGTCTCTAGAATCAATTTCAAGCTTATAAAGAAAAGTATATCATTTACATTGAAAAAATTTTTTTGCAAATCAATATAAATTGATTAATAATTATTTATTTTATTTTTTATTTTAGTAATATAAATTATTTAAAATAATTATAAAAAATAATGTTTTAGTATTTTATAAATAATAAATAATTTTAACAAATGAACAAATTTTATTTTAAAAGAAAATTTTATTTATTGTATCTTGTGTATAATTTAATTTTAATAATAATTTTTAATTTTAATTTAATTTATTTTTCTCGATTTTAAAAGATTTAATAAATTATAAAAGTTAAAACAATTATTTTATACATATGTTATACAATTATTTTTAATAATTTATTAGAAATGAAATGTTATTCGTTTTTAAAGATATCTAGTTTTTTAAGCAACAAATTTAATTTAAGTTTAAAAAATTATTTATTTAATTATATAATTTTTAAATCTAATATTTTATGGGATAAGCTATAAAATAAATTTTAAAAATGTTATATGTTTAGAATTATCAATTTTTATAAAATTTGTTATAAATTAATTTTTATATAAAATTATTTATTACATTTTAAATTTTTTATTAAAATATTTATTTAGATATTAAAAATAAATTAATAATGATATAATTAGTATATTATATAATATATATTTATTTTTAAAAATGAAAAGTTTAAATAAAGAATTCAGCAATAATAATATTCGCCTGTTGAACAAAAACATGTCTTTTAGAAATTAATTTAAAGTCTAACCTGCCCAATGATTTTTTTAATTGCCGCAGTATTTTAACTGTGAAAAGGTAGCATAATCATTAGTCTTTTAATTTGAAAGCTGGAATGAATGGTTGGACGAAATATTAACTGTTTCATTTAAAATTTTAATAAAATTTTATTTTTTAGTTAAAAAGCTAAAATTAAATTAAAAGACGAGAAGACCCTATAAATCTTTATATATTTTTTATTTTAGTTTTATAGATAAATTTAATTATAGTAAAATAATATATTTTATTGGGGTGATATTAAAATTCAAAAAACTTTTAAAATTTAAACCATTAATTTATGAATAATTGATCCATTTTTAATGATTATAAAATTAAATTACTTAAGGGATAACAGCGTATTTTTTTTTGGAGGATTCATATTGATAAAAAAGATTGCGACCTCGAAGTTGGATTAAGATATAAATTTAGATGCAAGTGTTTATTTTTTAAGTCTGTTCGACTTTTTAAATCTTACATGATCTGAGTTCAAACCGGTGTAAGCCAAGTTGGTTTCTATATTTAATTAATTAAAATATTTTAGTACGAAAGGATTAAATATTTAAATAATTTATTTTAAAATTTAAGAATATAATTAACTTATTTTCTATTTTGGCAGATTAATGTAATAAATTTGGAATTTATAAATGTAATTTATATTACAGATAGTACTTGTTTTATATAGAATTTATTTTATTTTTTGTATTGAGTTTAATATTAATTATTTGTGTATAAGTAAGAGTTGCTTTTTTAACTTTGTTAGAACGTAAAGTTATAGGTTATATTCAAATTCATAAAGGTCCTAATACAGTTGGGTTAATAGGAATTCCTCAACCTTTTTGTGATGCAATTAAATTATTTACTAAGGAATAAACTTATCCTTTAATTTCAAATTATATTTCTATAATAATAAAAATTTAATATATTATATGATAATATTAAATTTTTATTATTATCAGATTTATTTATGATTTTTTTTATTTTATATCCTTAAGCTTTGATTGGATTATTTATTTCTTTAGCTGAAACTAATCATACTCCTTTTGATTTTGCTGAAGGGGAATCAGAGTTAGTTTCTGGGTTTGATGTTGAATATAGTAGAGGAAGTTTTGCTTTAATTTTTTTATCTGAATATGCAAGAATTTTATTTATAAGAATTTTTTGGGAGGAGATGTAACTAATTTATTTTATTTAAAATTAATATTTATTTCTTTTATTTTTATTTGAGTTCGTGGGACTTTACCTCGATTTCGTTATGATAAATTAATGTATTTAGCATGAAAAAGATTTTTACCTTTTTCTTTTATTTTTAATTGGATTAAAAATGTATTTATTTAATTTTATTTAAATAATTAATTTTAGTTAAGTTAATAGAAATTTTGTATTTCTATTTTATATTTTCAAAACATATGCTTATTCAAGCTCATTAACTTATATTTAATTTAATAATTTATCTCATCATTTACAAATTAAATTATGGATTAAATTAAATGGATTAATTAAATAATATAATAAATATAAAATAGTTAATAATTGTCCAATTATATATATATATAATATATATCTACTGATCGTGCTCCAATTCATGTTAATAAAATAATAATAGTTGTTATAATTCAAAATAATATTTGATTAATTGGATAAAATGAAATACCACGAAATTTACTTGAGTTATAAAATGGTATAATTATTAAAATGGCAATTGATATTACTAAAGCAATTACTCCACCTAATTTATTAGGAATTGAACGTATAATAGCATATGCAAATAAAAAATATCATTCAGGTTGAATTTGAATAGGAATTACCAATGGATTAGCTGGAATAATATTATCTACTATATAAGGATTTATTAAAGTTAATCATGTTAATAATAGTAATAAAATAATAAATCCTCTAATATTTTTTATAACTAAATTAAGGATGAAAAGGGATTTTGTCTAAATTAGAATTTAATCCTACTGTATTATTTGATCCTGTTTGATGCAAAAATAATAAATGAATTATTACATTGGCTAAAACAATATAAGGTAAAATAAAATTAAATGTAAAAAATCGGATTAAAGTAGCATTATCTACTGCAAATCCTCCTCAAATTCATTGACAAGTTCCAACCCTAAATAAGGAATAGCTGATAAAAGATTAGTAATTACTGTAGCTCCTCAAAAAGATATTTGACCTCACGGTAGTACATATCCTATAAAAGTAGTTGCTATTAATAATAATAAAATAATTATTCCTGATAATCATGTAGTAGTAAATATATAGGATTCATAAATTTGTACCTCGTCCTACATGTAAATAGATACAAATAAAAAAAAGATGCACCATTAGCATGTAATATTCGCAATAGTCATCCATAATTTACATTACGACAAATGTGATCAACTCTATTAAATGCTATATTAATATCTGCAATATAATGTATAGCTAAAAATAATCCTGTTAAAATTTGAATTATTAAACATAATCCTAATAGTGAACCAAATTTCATCATAAAGAAATATTTGTTGGAGAAGGTAAATCTACTAAAGCATTATTAATAATTTTAAAAATTGGATGATTAGTTCGTAAAGGTGTATTCATTATTTTACATATTAATCGAATTGGGCCATAAAATAATTAAGTAATTTTTACAGTAGCAATTAATGTAATTAATAAATAATTAATAAGTAAAATAGTAATTATATTTGTAGGATAATTATATAATTTGTTTAAATTTAATCTATTTTCTATAATATATGAATTTAAATAATCAAAAGAAATTATTTCATTATTAATTGAGTTATATATTAGTATTATTTTATTTATAAAAATAGCTATAGTAATAAATATAATATAATTAATAAATATTATTAATAATATTTTTATAGAAAATGTAAATATTTCATTTTATGCTAAGGATGTTACATAAATAAATAATACAAGTATTCCTCCAATAAAAAGTAAAAAATAATATATAAGAAAATCACATTATTTTTGTTATTATTCCTGAAATACAACAAATTGTAATAGTTTGGATTAATAATATAATTCATATTCTTAAAGAATGATTTATTTGTATAAATATAAATCTTTTATTAAAATTAATATATATAAAATAAGTAGAAAAATATAAAGAAATAAATTTAATTAAAATATTAATTTTGGAGATAAATTATAAAGAATATTTCTTTTTTCTGGAAGTTTAAAAAGAAATATTTCTTATTTTTTATTTGCAAGGCCAATGTTTTTTTTAAAACTATTAAAATTAATGATAATTTTAATTAATTTATTCTTACCTTTTTTTTTTATTAATAATAGGATGTTTTATTTTTATTTCTAATCGTAAACATTTATTGTCTATGCTTTTAAGATTAGAATATATTGTTTTGTCATTATTTTATTTATTATTTATTTATTTAAACATATTAAATTATGAAAATTATTTTAGAATAATTTTTATAACATTTAGAGTTTGTGAAGGAGTTTTAGGGCTATCAATTTTAGTATCAATAATTCGTATATATGGAAATGATTATTTTCAATCTTTTAATATTTTAACATGTTAAAAATTTTATTTATATTAATTATATTATTTCCTTTTTGTTTATTAACAAATATATTTTGAATGGTTCAAAATATATTATTTATAATTATATTTATTTTAATTATAAATATTTTTTTAGGAAATTATTGAATAAAAATTTCTTATTTTATAGGAATAGATTTACTTTCATATAGAATAATTTTATTAGGTTTTTGAATTAGTTCTTCAATATTAATAGCAAGATATTCAATTAATAAATATAAAAAATATGAACAAATATTTTTAATTAATTTTTTTAATTTTATTATTAATATTAATTTTAACTTTTAGAAGAATAAATATTTTTTTATTTTTATTTTTTGAATATAGATTAATTCCTAAATTATTATTAATTTTAGGATAAGGATATCAACCTGAACGGTTGCAAGCTGATATATATTTATTATTTTATACTTTATTAGTTTCTTTTCCAATATTAGTAGCTATTTTTTATATTTAAAATAATTATAATACAATAATTTTGTTATTAATTAATAATTATAATTTTAATTATGTAATTTTATTATGTTGCTGGATCAATAATTTTAGCTGGAATTTTACTAAAATAAGGAGGTTATGGATTATTACGATTTTTTTATATTTTTAAAAATTTTAGGATTTAAATATAATTATTTATTTATAAGAATGAGATTAGTTGGAGCTATTTTAGTTAGTTTAATTTGTTTATGACAAACTGAAAAGCATTAATTGCTTATTCATCTGGTGCTCATATAGGGATTGTATTAAGAGCATTAATAATTATGACTTATTGAGGAATTTCTGGTTCATATACGTTAATAATTGCACGTGGGTTATGTTCTTCAGGATTATGTTGTTTAGCTAATATTACTTATGAACGATTAGGAAGACGAAGTTTATTAATTAATAAAGGATTATTAAATTTTATACCTCCAATAAGTTTATGATGATTTTTATTGTGTTCTGCTAATGTAGCAGCTCCCCCTAATTAAATTTATTACGTGAAATTTCTTTAATTAATAGAATTATTATTTAATCTTTACTGTCTATATTTTTATTAATTTTTACATGTTTTTTTAGTGCTGTTTATACTTTATATTTATATGCAAATAGACAACATGGAAAATTATATTCTGGAATTTATTCTTTTAGAATAGGGTATAATCGTGAATATTTATTATTATTTTTGCATTGATTTCCTTTAAATTTATTAGTATTAAAATCTGAAATAAGTATTTTATGATTATAATTTAAATAGTTTAATAAAAATATTGATTTGTGGTATCAATAATATGAATTTATTCATTTTAAATTTTGAAATATTTATCAATTTGTTTACTATTTTTTTTTTTATTATTTATAAGAATTATATTATTAATTAGTTCATTTTATTTTATTATAAATGAACTAATATTTTTTTTAATGAGAATTATTTATTTTACATTCAATAAGAATTGTAATATCTTTTTTGTTTGATTGAATAAGTTTAATATTTTTGTCTTTTGTTTTATTAATTTCTTCTGTTTAGTATTCAATTAATAAGATCTTCTTTCTTTTTTTAATAATTGGTGAAATATTTGGCATCACCATGCATCTAGTACTATTTTGAAATCCACTTAGCTTAACTTATCATCCACCCACCTGTCATTCTATCTTGCATTCATTTTCATTCATATTTTTCTGAAAAACTTCATTTGAGATTCTATCGTCAGCCAGGCAAGTTGTTCTTTAATAATTATATAATAATCTTGTTTATAATAAAACAAAACCTTTTTATATTGAATTAAATTAAAAATTTTTTTGTTCGGGTGTTCGAGAGACAGTGTCTTCGCACTTGTCTCGGACTTTATAGAACACCAGAGTCGGAATACAAACACTATTATCCCAACTTAGAGGGCCCGCATAGGGCCAGTAAGTTAATTAAGTTGATAGTTTTAGCTAGTTTTATGATTTTTGTCTAGGATTTAAGTAGATATAAGTAAAAGTAAAATAAAAATCATTAAAAAGTAAAAAAAAAGTAAAAGCATCGCTTCCCGTGAGATCACATATCAAGCATCGTTACTTGTGGTTAGGAGAAAGATGGAGGACCGTCCGAAAACTAACTGCGTGCTGTTGACATGTGTTATGTGTTTTCTGTTTTCCGCTCTCCTTCTTTCTCTTCTGTCCTGTATCAATGTCGTCTTGTGTGTTGTCATATAATTGTCTGAGCCACAGTAGCCAGTGCTCGTAAGTGTGTAGATTTATTTACGGAGTAGATTTAAATGTAATGTAATGTAATGTAGTTATATTCTTGAAACTTAAAAAAATTGGCGGTATTGTTGTCTATTCAGAGGAACTTGTTTTTTAATCGATATTCCACGATGTACCTTACTTAAAATTGTTATTCAATTTAAATATCGTTGTTATTAGAATATTTTGTAAGAATAATAATTTTCTATAATTTATAACAAAATTGATATCAAATGAAGGTGTAGTTTATTTTAAAGTATAAATGAGTTACAAAAAAAATTATCTTTATAAATTTAAATATGAAAAATTTAATGAAATTGGGCTTGAAAGTAAAATTATAAAGATTAATAATTTGATTTTAGCTCTAAAATACGTACATATCGCCCGTCACTCTTGTTATTAAAATAAGATAAGTCGTAACATAGTAGATGTACTGGAAAGTGTCTCTAGAATCAATTTAAAGCTTATAAAGAAAAGCATATCATTTACATTGAAAAAAATTTTTTGCAAATCAATATAAATTGATTAATAATTATTTATTTTATTTTTTATTTTAGTAATATAAATTATTTAAAATAATTATAAAAAATAATGTTTTAGTATTTTATAAATAATAAATAATTTTAACAATAATTTTATTTATTGTATCTTGTGTATAATTTAATTTTAATAATAATTTTTAATTTTAATTTAATTTATTTTTCTCGATTTTAAAAGATTTAATAAATTATAAAAGTTAAAACAATTATTTTATACATATGTTATACAATTATTTTTAATAATTTATTAGAAATGAAATGTTATTCGTTTTTAAAGATATCTAGTTTTTTAAGCAACAAATTTAATTTAAGTTTAAAAAATTATTTATTTAATTATATAATTTTTAAATCTAATATTTTATGGAATAAGCTATAAAATAATTTTTTAAAATGTTATATGTTTAGAATTATCAATTTTTATAAAATTTGTTATAAATTAATTTTTATATAAAATTATTTATTACATTTTAAATTTTTTATTAAAATATTTATTTAGATATTAAAAATAAATTAATAATGATATAATTAGTATATTATATAATATATATTTATTTTTAAAAATGAAAAGTTTAAATAAAGAATTCAGCAATAATAATATTCGCCTGTTGAACAAAAACATGTCTTTTAGAAATTAATTTAAAGTCTAACCTGCCCAATGATTTTTTTAATTGCCGCAGTATTTTAACTGTGAAAAGGTAGCATAATCATTAGTCTTTTAATTTGAAAGCTGGAATGAATGGTTGGACGAAATATTAACTGTTTCATTTAAAATTTTAATAAAATTTTATTTTTTAGTTAAAAAGCTAAAATTAAATTAAAAGACGAGAAGACCCTATAAATCTTTATATATTTTTTATTTTAGTTTTATAGATAAATTTAATTATAGTAAAATAATATATTTTATTGGGGTGATATTAAAATTCAAAAACCTTTAAAATTTAAACCATTAATTTATGAATAATTGATCCATTTTTAATGATTATAAAATTAAATTACTTAAGGGATAACAGCGTATTTTTTTTTTGGAGAGTTCATATTGATAAAAAAGATTGCGACCTCGAAGTTGGATTAAGATATAAATTTAGATGCAAGTGTTTATTTTTTAAGTCTGTTCGACTTTTTAAATCTTACATGATCTGAGTTCAAACCGGTGTAAGCCAAGTTGGTTTCTATATTTAATTAATTAAAATATTTAAGTACGAAAGGATTAAATATTTAAATAATTTATTTTAAAATTTAAGAATATAATTAACTAATTTTCTATTTTGGCAGATTAATGTAATAAATTTGGAATTTATAAATGTAATTTATATTACAGATAGTACTTGTTTTATATAGAATTTATTTTATTTTTTGTATTGAGTTTAATATTAATTATTTGTGTATAAGTAAGAGTTGCTTTTTTAACTTTGTTAGAACGTAAAGTTATAGGTTATATTCAAATTCATAAAGGTCCTAATACAGTTGGGTTAATAGGAATTCCTCAACCTTTTTGTGATGCAATTAAATTATTTACTAAGGAATAAACTTATCCTTTAATTTCAAATTATATTTCTATAATAATAAAAATTTAATATATTATATGATAATATTAAATTTTTATTATTATCAGATTTATTTATGATTTTTTTTATTTTATATCCTTAAGCTTTGATTGGATTATTTATTTCTTTAGCTGAAACTAATCGTACTCCTTTTGATTTTGCTGAAGGGGAATCAGAGTTAGTTTCTGGGTTTGATGTTGAATATAGTAGAGGAAGTTTTGCTTTAATTTTTTTATCTGAATATGCAAGAATTTTATTTATAAGAATGTTATTTGTATTAATTTTTTTGGGAGGAGATGTAACTGATTTATTTTATTTAAAATTAATATTTATTTCTTTTATTTTTATTTGAGTTCGTGGGACTTTACCTCGATTTCGTTATGATAAATTAATGTATTTAGCATGAAAAAGATTTTTACCTTTTTCTTTTATTTTTAATTGGATTAAAAATGTATTTATTTAATTTTATTTAAATAATTAATTTTAGTTAAGTTAATAGAAATTTTTTATCTCTATTTTATATTTTCAAAACATATGCTTATTCAAGCTCATTAACTTATATTTAATTTAATAATTTATCTCATCATTCACAAATTAAATTATGGATTAAATTAAATGGATTAATTAAATAATATAATAAATATAAAATAGTTAATAATTGTCCAATTATATATATATATAATATATATCTACTGATCGTCCTCCAATTCATGTTAATAAAATAATAATAGTTGTTATAATTCAAAATAATATTTGATTAGTTGGATAAAATGAAATACCACGAAATTTACTTGAGTTATAAAATGGTATAATTATTAAAATGGCAATTGATATTACTAAAGCAATTACTCCACCTAATTTATTAGGAATTGAACGTAAAATAGCATTTGCAAATAAAAAATATCATTCAGGTTGAATTTGAATAGGAATTACCAATGGATTAGCTGGAATACAATTATCTGGATCTCCTACTATACAAGGATTTATTAAAGTTAATGATGTTAATAATAGTAATAAAATAATAAATCCTCTAATATTTTTTATAACTAAATTAAGGATGAAAAGGGATTATGTCTAAATTAGAATTTAATCCTACTGTATTATTTGATCCTGTTTGATGCAAAAATAATAAATGAATTATTACATTGGCTAAAACAATATAAGGTAAAATAAAATTAAATGTAAAAAATCGGATTAAAGTAGCATTATCTACTGCAAATCCTCCTCAAATTCATTGAACTAGTTCCAACCCTAAATAAGGAATAGCTGATAAAAGATTAGTAATTACTGTAGCTCCTCAAAAAGATATTTGACCTCACGGTAGTACATATCCTATAAAAGTAGTTGCTATTAATAATAATAAAATAATTATTCCTGATAATCATGTAGTAGTAAATATATAGGATTCATAATTATGTACCTCGTCCTACATGTAAATAGATACAAATAAAAAAAAGATGCACCATTAGCATGTAATGTTCGCAATAGTCATCCATAATTTACATTATATTATATTTGTAGGATAATTATATAATTTGTTTAAATTTAATCTATTTTCTATAATATATGAATTTAAATAATCAATAGAAATTATTTCATTATTAATTGAGTTATATATTAGTATTATTTTATTTATAAAAATAGCTATAGTAATAAATATAATATAATTAATAAATATTATTAATAATATTTTTATAGAAAATGTAAATATTTCATTTTATGCTAAGGATGTTACATAAATAAATAATACAAGTATTCCTCCAATAAAAAGTAAAAAATTATATATAAGAAAATCACATTATTTTTGTTATTATTCCTGAAATACAACAAATTGTAATAGTTTGGATTAATAATATAATTCATATTCTTAAAGAATGATTTATTTGTATAAATATAAAACTTTTATTAAAATTAATAAATATAAAATAAGTAGAAAAATATAAAGAAATATTTTAATTCAAATATTAATTTTGGAGATAAATTATAAAGAATATTTCTTTTTTCTTGAAGTTTAAAAAGAAATATTTCTTATTTTTGATTTGCAAGGCCAATGTTTTTTTTTTTTAACTATTAAAATTAATGATAATTTTAATTAATTTATTCTTACCTTTTTTTTATTAATAATAGGATGTTTTATTTTTATTTCTAATCGTAAACATTTATTGTCTATGCTTTTAAGATTAGAATATATTGTTTTGTCATTATTTTATTTATTATTTATTTATTTAAACATATTAAATTATGAAAATTATTTTAGAATAATTTTTATAACATTTAGAGTTTGTGAAGGAGTTTTAGGGCTATCAATTTTAGTATCAATAATTCGTATATATGGAAATGATTATTTTCAATCTTTTAATATTTTAAAATGTTAAAAATTTTATTTATATTAATTATATTATTTCCTTTTTGTTTATTAACAAATATATTTTGAATGGTTCAAAATATATTATTTATAATTATATTTATTTTAATTATAAATATTTTTTTAGGAAATTATTGAATAAAAATTTCTTATTTTATAGGAATGGATTTACTTTCATATAGAATAATTTTATTAAGTTTTTGAATTAGTTCTTCAATATTAATAGCAAAATATTCAATTAATAAATATAAAAAATATGAACAAATATTTTTAATTAATTTTTTTAATTTTATTATTAATATTTATTTTAACTTTTAGAAGAATAAATATTTTTTTATTTTTATTTTTTGAATGTAGATTAATTCCTAAATTATTATTAACTTTAGGATAAGGATATCAACCTGAACGGTTGCAAGCTGATATATATTTATTATTTTATACTTTATTAGTTTCTTTTCCAATATTAGTAGCTATTTTTTTATATTTAAAATAATTATAATACAATAATTTTGTTATTAATTAATAATTATAATTTTAATTATGTAATTTTATTATGTTGCTGGATCAATAATTTTAGCTGGAATTTTACTAAAATAAGGAGGTTATGGATTATTACGATTTTTTTATTTTTTTTAAAAATTTTAGGATTTAAATATAATTATTTATTTATAAGAATGAGATTAGTTGGAGCTATTTTAGTTAGTTTAATTTGTTTATGACAAACTGAAAAGCATTAATTGCTTATTCATCTGGTGCTCATATAGGGATTGTATTAAGAGCATTAATAATTATGACTTATTGAGGAATTTCTGGTTCATATACGTTAATAATTGCACGTGGGTTATGTCCTTCAGGATTATGTTGTTTAGCTAATATTACTTATGAACGATTAGGAAGACGAAGTTTATTAATTAATAAAGGATTATTAAATTTTATACCTCCAATAAGTTTATGATGATTTTTATTGTGTTCTGCTAATATAGCAGCTCCCCCTAATTAAATTTATTACGTGAAATTTCTTTAATTTATAGAATTATTATTTAATCTTTATTGTCTATATTTTTATTAATTTTTACATGTTTTTTAGTGCTGTTTATACTTTATATTTATATGCAAATAGACAACATGGAAAATTATATTCTGGAATTTATTCTTTTAGAATAGGGTATAATCGTGAATATTTATTATTATTTTTGCATTGATTTCCTTTAAATTTATTAGTATTAAAATCTGAAATAAGTATTTTATGATTATAATTTAAATAGTTTAATAAAAATATTGATTTGTGGTATCAATGATATGAATTTATTCATTTTAAATTTTGAAATATTTATCAATTTGTTTACTATTTTTTTTTTATTATTTATAAGAATTATATTATTAATTAGTTCATTTTATTTTATTATAAAAATATTTTTTACATTCAATAAGAATTGTAATATCTTTTTTGTTTGATTGAATAAGTTTAATATTTTTGTTTTTTATTTTATTAATTTCTTTTGTTTAATATTCAATTAATAAGATCTTCTTTCTTTTTTTAATAATTGGTGAAATATTTGGCATCACCATGCATCTAGTACTATTTTGAAATTCACTTAGCTTAACTTATCATCCACCCACCTGTCATTCTATCTTGCATTCATTTTCATTCATATTTTTCTGCAAAAACTTCATTTGAGATTCTATCGTCAGCCAGGCAAGTTGTTCTTTAATAATTATATAATAATCTTGTTTATAATAAAACAAAACCTTTTTATATTGAATTAAATTAAAATTCATTTTCATTTTTTTTTTGTTCTCTTTGGAACTGCTTTTTTTGAAGCAGCTATAGATTGCTTCATCGAGCTATCGAAACATTGGTCCTTCGTCGTCGCATTATTGTTTGCAAAATTTAATATATAATATAAATATATAATAATATAATTTTTAAATCGTGTAAAACTGTGAAGAATATAATATATTATGTATGGTGCTCATTTGACTTAATTTCTCTTTCAATCAGTTTTAATCATACGATTTTCATAATTTTTTTTACATATTTTTTGATTTAGAAGCATTTTAACAAATTGATTTTTTTTCTCGTCATCACGTGTTTCCTTACATAAAGTGTGCATATATATATTATATATATATATATAAATATATATGTTATCTTATATATTTTTAAAACAGTTTTATATTTTCCATTACTGTTTAGGCCAATACGGTTACTTTATATATATGTACTTAAAATATATACTTGTGACTTGTGAGTGCAGTGCATTTATTTTTTTTTATTTTTTTTTGCGAATGCAACAAAAATCCTTTACCCCTCATAAATTGTAATTTATTATAAAAAAGTATAAAGTATATAATAAATAATATAAATATCAATCGTTTTATTATATTAGTATTAATACTTCTGTTATCAATAATATTTTTAATTATTATTCCTAATTTAATTAGAATTTTGTTAGAGTGAGAAGGTTTAGGATTAGTATCTTATTGCTTAGTAATTTATTTGAATAATGTAAAGTCTTATAATTCTTAATGAAAGTTTTTGTTTCTGCCTCCATGTTGTTAGATTTATGAAAAATAGTAACGAAAAATTCTATTAAAAAAAACAAAATTTTTACTTTTTAATATAATTTTAAGTTAATGTATTTATTATTTAAATTACAACATTTATTTTTAACTATTAATATTAAAGTCGCGACGCGCGTTTCGGACTTGCGTCCATCATCGGGCTAATAAATACTCGTATTTATATTGAATATTAAATTATGGAAGATGAAAATATATTTTTTATTTAGAATATATAAAAAAAGATAAAGAAATATTATTTATTAGAATTTTAGTAACTTTTGCTGCAATAACAAAAAGTGCTCAAATTCCTTTTTCTTCATGGTAACCTGCAGCTTTAGATGCTCCTACTTCGAGCTCTTGAAAGCTGCAGGCAATGACTTGGCTATAGGTATGCACAAACTCATAAGCAAGATCTATTTTGCTGTATTGTGTGAACGCCTAAAACCATTCGTCAACAATCTGATAGGTCCATATCAGTATGGTTTTAGGCCAGGAAAGTCAACTATCGATCAAATATTCACATTACGGCAGATCTTGGAAAAAACCCAAGAACTTCAAATCGATACCCACCACCTTTTCATCGATCTCAAAGCCGCTTACGACAGCATTTATAGAGACGAGTTATAAAGAGCAATGTGCAGTTTAACATTCCTACAAAACTCGTCCGCCTGTGTAAAATGACGATGGAAAACGCACGCTGTTCTGTCAAGGTCGGTAAATACCTCACCGACACCTTTGAAGTCAAAAAAGGATTAAGACAAGGCGATGCGCTGTCATGCGATTTTTTCAACATCATACTTGAAAGAATAGTGCAGAACTCTCACACCAACACCAGAGGCACGATTTTTCAAATTACTCGCATATGCCGACGATATTGACATAATCGAAAGAACGCAGCGTGATGTCAGTAGCGCTTTTGTGAGTATTGAAATGGAAGCGGCGAAGATGGGCTTAGCAGTCAATGAGGGCAAAACCAAGTTTATGCTGTCATTAAGAAGAGACACCCAACATCGACGTCTTGGACAAAACATCACCTTAGACAGCTATAACTTGGAGGTAGATAGGGACTTTGTCTACCTGGGCTCCGCTTTTAACACAAACAACAACACCAGCGCTGAAATCAAACGAAGAATAACTCTTTCCAATTAAATTCAAACGTCTCAGATGGCTCGTTCATATAGAGCGGATGGACATCAATGCTCCGGCCCGGAAAATCTTCGAATCCACCCCAGAGGGACGGCGCAGTAGAGAAAGACCGAGACTCAGGTGGCGCACACAGGTGGAAGAGGACCTCAACGGACTCCACGTGAAAAACTGGAGACAGCTAGCGGGGGACCGACCTGGCTGGAGAATGTTGTTTGTTGAGGCCCAGGTCCACCCCGGACTGTAGCGCCACCTAAGGTAAGATAAGGTAATAATAATTTTATCAAAAGGATATTATAAATTAGGTTTTTTCATTTATTAACACGTGCTTTATTTAAAGCTTTACTTTTTATATGTGCAGGAGCAATTATTCATAATATGAATAATTTTCAAGATTTACGATTGATAGGAGGATTAAGTTTATTTATATTTTTTAACTTCTTCTTGTTTAAATGTAGCTAATTTAGCATTATGTGGAATGCCTTTTTTAGCTGGATTTTATTCTAAAGATTTAATTTTAGAAATTGTTTGTTTAAGTATATTAAATTTATTTATTTATTTTTTTTTTTTCAACTGGCTGAACTGTATTTTTAAAGAGACGGGCAAAACAACTTTACAAACGCATTAAATAACATGATTATAACTGAAGATGTCGTTCCCATATATATTCTAATTCCTATCGGTTTCCGTAAATTCACAAAAAACGAAATTCGAAAGCAAATTGCTGATATGCTGCATCAAGGCATAATACGCCCAAGTTTCGTGCCATGGTCACCCCTATTTGCATCATTCCTAAGACAAGATATCAAAATGGAAAAGAAAAATGGCGCAAACTGAACGAAAAAACCGTAGGTGATCAAATCCCTAAAATAAAAGTGATTCTCGAGAAATTTGGCAAATCTATTTATTTTAGCACTTTATACTTTACTTCTGTATCTCACCAAATCGTAGTGAACGCCGATAACATCCTCAAGACAATCAAATCGGGAGACAATGGACACTAAATTCTCCATCTGCACTTCAACGTGTTATGGACAACATTCTTAGGGATCCCCAAAGCAAAGTGTATTTGTTTTATATGGATGATGTTATAGTTTAGACAACTTTACTTGAAGAACACATTCAAAACTTGGCTGCAGTACTTAACAAATTTGGAGTAGCAAATCTCAAAATACATGCGGAAAATCCGATTTTCTTAAAAAATAAGTTCTAGCGGATGATGGCATATTCAAAACCGTATTTTTCAAATATTTTAAAAGAGGTTCTCTTAAGTTATAAAGGTCTAATATAATTTTGGATTATATCGCTGATAGAGATAAGCAGGATTGAATTATTCGCATCTCCGGTATCGATGATGTGCTCCATAAGCCACGTTTTTCCGAGACCGTTCCGATCAAAGTCAAGAAATTTCTGCTTGACCGTTTCCAAAGCGGATCTCTGGTCTAGGGACAAATTATGAGCACTCACCTCTTCTGCATATTCTTCCAGAACCGATATGGAGCTGACTACATTTGGGACAATCTGTGAACAACTTCCAAAAATCCTCCTAGGTACAGTTCCTGATCCAAATTTGGGACTAGATATAGTGTCATCCGTTTGTCTATATCCTACCCGAACCTGAACTTTGCCTACAATCGCCTGGCTTTTGCCATCGGCGGCTTTTACTCCAGAACTATACTTAAGAATAGGTATTTTTTTCTTGTCTACAAACGCCATACAGTTCTTGCCTAAGATACTAACACTGGCCCCACTGTCTAGTAATCCTAAAAATTCGTTACCAGATATGGCTACTTTGGTATAAGGCCTGGGGTCAGTGCTAGTATCGATGACGGTCGATGCTATACTATTTCTTAACTTCTTTCTTAGTTTAAATCTGTTTCTCGTTTTACGGATGCGATTGGATAAGGTGCTTACATTAAAATTAAAAGTCTTATCCCTTGCTTCTTTATATTCCTTAATCCTTATATGCAACGGTTTCAATTGCCTTTAGAGTTGGTGTTTTCGTTCGACAGGTTTTTGGTTGGAGTCTCTGGCTAAGATTGTTATTTCTTTCTCTGGTAGTGTTTGTGTAGTTACCTCGGTTGAGGAAATTCCGGATTGGTTTGTGTGGAACGCGATTCCGCCGCTGACCGCGCGTTCCGAAACGGGTTTCCCGGATTGAACTTGGGAAACTTAGGATTAATAACTCCCTCGTGTCCACACCTATAACAGAATATATTGCGGGTCACCGACGGACAATCCATGAAGGAGTGACCCACAACTTGACAGTTCCAGCAGATTGTTGTTAGGGCTTGGCCTTGCCCTCGGGTTGGTTTTGGACGAGTACCCATGTGCTGAAAAGCATTAATGTATTCCTCGTGACTGGAACTTGGTGTGACTTCTACTTCTAGCTCGTTCGCTACGTACCGAGCAGCTTGACGTTGTTGTTTAGTTCCGTCTCGATCTGCGCACGGGAAGGCATATTCTATTTCCTTGCATGCCATCCTCAGCTGGTCCGTGGTGAAAATCGCCTGCGGGATACACCAGCTTTCGTACCCGGTCGACAAGAATTTTTTTTAAGAATCTTAACTAATTCCACCTCAGGAATCGCTGCCCTGAACTGAGATTTCAGTTTTTACGGCGGAGAAGAATTGATCGCTAGACTCCCAGGAGCCCTGCCGGCGGTCCATAATATCCCGCATTATTTCGTAATTCGACCTGGAATTACGAAACTGGCGCATCAGTGCGTCCCTCATAGCTAGCCAGTAATTAGACCGTTGGTACTGCCAGTACCATTCGCTGGCTGCTCCTGAGAGCAGCAGATGGAAGTCTCTTAAGACCTCAGCCCAGGAACACTCATACAGGTGCAGTGATTCTATGAGTAGAAAAGTGGGTGGGCGTTAGTTGGTGTCAAAAACTGGGATTTCTATAGTACGGATCTGGCTGGTGTATCCCCTGATCCGAGATCCGTGCCAAATTTTGTTCAATTATCGGAATTGTATCTTCGCGGTGGTAAGTCGACGGAACAAATGGTCTCGTTTGTGGATCCAACTGGCATAGCATCGGAGCACCACCAGTAGGTGGCTGGAAAGCTGTTGGTGCTGCTGTCAGATCGCCCGCCGGTGGCCTGGTTCCTTCCTTAATTGGTGGTGGCGGAAGGCGCGGGTAACTGACCTATTATCTAATTTACTTTTTAAAATAATGGTCTTCTTCTCTTCCTCGCAGTTCAACTTGTTAGACATCCGATTCAATTACTTTAATCAACGTCGCCAAAACCCAAGAGTACGCAAAATCACAAGGCAAGACAATTCGAGAAAAACAACAAGACCGATTCACCAACAGCAAAAAAACGAAAAATATAAAATACGAATTCATTTATGTAGGTATGATTTTATTCAATTATATTCACGATTTAAGTATGTAGCAACAAAAACAAGGTTAAGAAATGATTATCCCTAAAATAAACAATTTCTTTAATTAAACACTTGATACACTAGTAAATCATATCAAAAAAAAACTACTAACTAACTCAAAGGATAAACAAAAGGTAAATAATCAGTAACGGATAGATAAAAAACAAAAATATAAATAAATTTAATAAAAATGATAAACAATAGGTAAACTATAACTAACGGATAAATAAATAACAAAGATATAAATTAATACTTAAACTATTAAAAGAAATACACCAATAGGTAAAATATTACTAACGGATAAATAAATAAATAACAAAATAATAAATAATAACTCAAAAAATCACGATGAACAAAAAAAAATATAATCAAAATAATAACCATCAATAACCACTTAATAAACAATAAGATACAATAAATAACCAATATCTTAGATATAATATAATATTATATAACATAATATAATATAATAATAAATAAATAACACTAAAGATCAACAAAAAAAAATATGATAACTAAACCCATAAAATACTTACACAAAACAAACTTAATAAATCTATCAACGACGAGACTTAATCAACTAACCCAATAAATTCCTAAATAATAAAATAAATAAATATACAAATTAAACGAACTTTGCTAAATGACAGAAACCTAAACAAAAAAAATTATTGCTAATGAATAAATAAAACTCGTAAAATATAAGTTCCTATAAACTAAGCAAATTAAATTAACTTAAGTGCCTATAAATGCTACAACTACCTTATTACCTAAATGTACTTAACATTCAACTAACACTTATAACTAACTATGATTTACAGTTACTTATGGAAATATACTCTTGCCTAAGTCTTTTTTTTTGTATTTTTATTATTTTTATTTCTTTGTATATCTACCAAAATATAAATTAAAAACGCATCCAAACCCTTAACCTGTTTATTATATTTTTTTTCTCATTTTGGTGACTAACTTACTAACCTATGTATCTTAAATTTATTATTAACTTTGAATTTATTTCATTTTATTTTTCGGTTCTTACAAGTCTTACTTAAATTAATATACCAGCATCCTCATACAAATTAAAATCTAAAATAATTAAATAAAGAAACAATACAATTCAAACACAAAATTCAATTTTTTTCTTCTGTTGGCACTATAAGCGAAAACGATATTAAAACATAAATGAAAGATCAGATTCGGTAAATTAAATTTGATTAGATTTAAAAATATTATTAAGTCTTGGTAGTTTTACTTTGACATGTGAAACGGGGGTAGTTTCAAGTGGCTACCTCTAGGGAAACTATTTTTTTCTTCGTTCTTTGACTTGACAGCATATAACCATAATTCTTTTATCGATTTTTTTTCTTCATATGTCACATATTTTGAGTGTGGTGCTACTTTCCAAAAAAAAAATTAACATTCACAAAACGAAACAATTTCCAACTGCTGTTGCTGTCATGTCGGAAACGTATCGTCGCATTTAACCAGGCGTTCTGAGGAGCTATCCTGGTTAAGACATACGAGACGCCTTTGACCTGACCGCAACCGCGTTTGGAACAGGAAACACAAACGTTCTTATCGCTGTCCGACCTTCGGAATTCTGGCGCTATTCAAGCTTTGCGTTAAAGAACCTAACGGGTGAAGACATCCAGAATCTTCCGGTCAGGCAGCGACAGTAACATAGGACATAACAACGCATGCATTGTTTGCCTCCATCGATGACCTTGAGGCATCTCGTCGCAATTAAACAGGCATTCTGAGGAGCGATCCTGGTTAAGACATACGCAATGTCTCCATTTCATCGGCGAAGGCAACCAATCCACCTAGGATAAACTATGATAAAAAAGCAAAAACGTTGGGCGCCATTTGAAATAAGCAACAATGGGAAGTATAGGGAAAGTAGTAGTAGGAGGTAGTAGTAGGATGGGATAGGATAGGATTAGGCATAGGCATGAGGGAAGGTTTCGGTTGGTACTGGGTGTAGGAAGTGAGATAGGACCAAGGAAGAGAAATCCGGAATGGGAAGTGTAGGGTGTAGGATATGACAGGGGAGGATAGAAATCGTAAAGGATACTGGGATAGGGGAGAGGAGAGGAAAGTAGGAGCTAAAGTGTTGGTAAGAAAAAAGGAATTGGAACTGGCAAATGGGATAAAAACAAGGTAGGCAAGGTATAGGAAGCGTTAGTATATAGGAAGGGTTAGTAGATAGGAAAGGTTAGGGATGGAAAGAATGTCCACCATGGAGGCGTAGGTACGGATGGAGGGGATCTTGCCCCCACGGATAGACCTCACCTATTTCAAAAAAACATTTATCGTGACATACTTATACCACCTTATATAGGACCACACGCAGGATGCCCTGCTATTTTTATCGCAGGGGGACCTTTTTCCCTCCCAACCTGGAATCTGTCGGTCCACAAACGACGAAATCCTCTAAAAATTGTGATGTACAACTTCTTTTTACAACAATAAAAGTACACTAACAAATATTAAACAATACAAAAAATAACGGTATGATTATAAAAAAGTTAAATAAATAAATTGTCGAATGATTGTATATAATTTAATTTAATACATCGAGCCCTAACTGATTTTATCGTAAGCGACATTTTGTGTACAAAATCAAATTAATAATGCATGTCTATAGCTTACGCTTTTACACATTTATCTTTATTTTTAGTTTTTCAATATGACTTTTAAACAAAGAGTTACAGAGAAAACAAAATGTATGGTAACCGATATTCATGTATTAGGCTCGGTCGGTTTTGAAGCTCAGGAAAAAATATAAACATGTGTTTCCTGTAAAATTTACAATTTGTCGATTACGATAAAATGGCAGTTAGAGCTGTACATTTAACGCAAACAAAGTAAAATAAAACAAGATCATTGAAACTTTTTAAATAAGATAGATAAGCAGTAGAAAAAAATGCTTCAAACCTCGAACGCTCTAATAATCGAGAGCGAGATTGAAATTAACTTTTTTTTATATATGTAGGTACGTGTTAATTAATTTACTTACTTGTCCGTTTTAACTGCATTTACTAAAAAATGTACAAGAAAAGGACTATCAGTTTCAAAAAGGGAACCACAATAAAAAAACCAGTATCGATGGCTCAGTTTCCTCCCAAATCCCGTACTATAAATTTCAAAACTTAATCTTTAATTACTTCAATTATCCAACCCTGATCCGCTGGTTTCCGTCCCCAAAAACAAAAAGTCACCCTGGTTATCACTTAACTCAATTATAACAATCAGTTAAAACAATAATCAATAGTTCTCCAGTGAAATATCATGCCTTTTACTTAATTATAGACATGAACAAAATCAAAAATGGAAAATAATGATAAGTAATTAAAAACATGCAACAAAAAAAATAATATAACATAAAAACTACTCCAGCGCTTAGGGTTTCGATCGTCCTTGCGGAAATCCACCGTTTAACCTTCATAGAATTCCGCAAAGGATTTTATATGCACATATATATACATACGTCTTCAATTTTCACTACAGCTTCTCTTATAGAATATGGCTTCAAGCTTAGGAACCCTTTCCTCGTACATTTATTTTGAAGATACTACTTTCGGTTCACACAAAAGAATTTTTTATACACATATATATATATATATCAGGTGAATCCCGAAGGAAAAGCTGTTCGTAATGCGGCTTTCCGTCTAACTTGATTTAAAGCCTTTAGCCCTAGCTACAACAGTTTCCTATTTTTTTCTTTTTATCTTTTTCGAAATAACATGTTGGCCCGGGTTTCTTTTCACAGGCTTTTGCTCCAGCAGCATTTAATTTCCTCCAACTGTAAAATTTCTTGATTCCAGGTATTCGCATCGGACATCCGTGTCTGACCTCCGCCGGAATTCACCTTTAGGTATAAACACTTTAATTCTCTACCATACACATCTTTGCACAATTATTTATAATTTAAGTCTTTTTTATTTTGTCTTTACGCCCACACACCTAAACCACGAGCAAAATATAAAAAAAATACGTAATTTACTTGGTTTTAAACAAATCCAATTTTTCAGCTTCAAACGCGATCCATTGTATATACATTGCCTATAGTACTATCATGAGACGAGAAAAAATCTTTTTCCCTAGAGCCGCTTGGAGTGCTAGTGTAGGACATTTTATTTGAGTGAGAGAGAATTAAGAGCATGGTTTTTAGTGTTATGCTTTGTGCTTAGTTTCCTGCGCATGTGCAATGTGACAATGTGAGGCAAGAAAAAACCGAAGGAGAACATGAAATAATTCAGTATCTTGTTTTGTTCATTGTATATATGTGTATAAACTGCTGGCAGTTTTGAAGTTAATATATAATTGTTTCGCTTAGCTGAGGCTTAGTTTTTTGTAAGGATTTGTACAAGATCCAACATTTTCATTGTTTACGTTTTTTTATATGGAATATGTAATATGAGAACTGGTTCTTACATAAGTATTTATACATGCGTACGTCATTGACGAGACTTGATTTGAGTTTTTTAGGATTTTCAAGTTTTGTATGAGCACTACCTACATACATATTTGTCATATTTGTACATATATACATCATTGACCAGACTTTTGATTCGAATTCTTTAGGATTTTCAATTTTTTTACTATTCTATTATGAAGGTTGTCGTCTTCAAATAGTGTAGTCATTCATTCTTGAAATTTAAACACAAACTTACTTCTTGCTGTATTTATACAAAGATACAAAGGCCCTTGCAATGGATGGATTTTTGTTTTGAATTTTACTTTCCATTCAGATAGGTACCAACATATACATATAGGTACATAGATATGTATGTGTAGGTATCTATCTGAATGAACTATGTGCAGAAATTCAATCAAAAATTGTTTGTAAATTGATTTATATTATTATTGATTGATTATATATTAATGATTTATAGTAACAAAGATCTTTTTTGTTTGAGGTTTATATAATAGGAACTAGTTGACCCACCCAGCTTAGCTTGCGCGTCGTTAAACCAAAATATTTCTTTGTACTAATCTTCTAAAGAATTGCTAAAAATACCACGGGTTTTTTACATTTGTAACACCTAATTGTTTAATTTTTTTTTTTTTTTTTTATAGGTAGGTACTAAGTACAAGTTATGCATTCATGCAGAAAAAAAAAATTGAGATAACAATCAAATACCTATAACATTACGATGATAGAGAAACATATTTGGCAAAATTCTGTCCGTCTACTAAACGGTTTGGCCAGTTGTCTTTAAATTTGGAATATAAGTTTATTTTGACATTCGACATAGGATTTTTTTAATTTCTTTTTTAGCTGATACTTGCGATATAACCGTCAAGTAAAAGCTTATTTTTGTCAAAAACAGCTCCAAGAATTTTGTATGTAAAAAATCAATGTGCATTCAATTATGGTTAAAAATAATATGACGGTGGGCTAAGACTGGCACCACCCATAGGAGTTTTTTTTGGCATCGACTTTTCTGAGAACTGGTTAGGTAACCGATTACAACCAAAATTGATATTAAGGAAAAGCCTAAGTAATCTTACACTAAAATATATTTATATAGGTATATTTAAAAATAACGGCAACATTTAAAATAATGTGCTATACCTTTTTTAAAGCAAAAAGTCTGTTCAATCATATTATTTTTTAAATAAAGAATTTCAGAAAAAAATAAATATATAAAAGGCACAACTGGTTTGCACGTACTTGCTCGTGTGTGCTAATTTGTTTATTTAGGGGCAGGTGTAAGCTTTTGTTTTCTCGATTGAAATTTTTTCATTCAGTAGTAATCGAATAGTTTTTTACTTGCGATTTATAGGGACTATAAAGCAAGTTATGCATTCGTAAAAAAAAATCTAACAATCAAACATGACATTACGATGATAGAGAAGTCAAAAAAGTGGGTACGGAAATTCCGTCCGTCTGTCTGTTTGTCTGTCTGTCTGTTCGTATCGATATCTACAGCCTAAACAGTTAGGCCGATTTGATTCAAACTTGGTACATAGTATTTTTAGAGTGCTCTACTCGACGGTTTTTGGAATTGGCATTCTAGCTCCAAAACTAACGGTACCTGCCATATAACTTTTTATGAAAAACTTATTTTTCTCGAAAACGGCTCCTACGATTTTGATAAAACTTTTAGAATGATGTTTTCTATGCAAAATCTATCGTTTAGTTTAAATGGATTTTTGAGAAAAAGTTTTATAACGGTACCTCCCATATGACCGGTTTTTTTCAAATTAGACTTTCTCGTTAACTAATCGACGGATTTTGATAAAATTTTCAAAATATGTAGTTTTTTATGATTTAAATAATATTGCTTATTAAAATTTTCAAAAACATTTTTTTCTTATTTTTTAATTTTTTTTTTAAACTTATTTTGTTTTTTGAATATTTTGACAAAGATTTTTTTAATTTTTTCTCCTAGTATAAACTATAGATTTCTTTAAATTGACATACTCAAAAAAATGTATATATATGTTTTCGAAAGTTTTTTCAAAAAACTGGTCGAACGATTTTGAAATGAAAAATTTATAAAATAGAAAACAGCAAGAGAAATAAGATGGCTTACAACATTTTTTCCAAAAAACGTTATGAATAGTTTTTTTTTTATTTTATTAAACAAATAATATTTTCCCCCAAATTTTGTTTTATATTGCTCGGTTGAGCCTTAGCCACTAGTCTAATGAAAGCAAATTTCGTTATTTATATTATTATTTATTTATCGTTATTTATTTTAAAGCATTTTATGATCGTAACAGCATACAGCATACAGAATAAATAATAAGGACGCCTATGATAAACACATAAACATGCAAAAACAACTAACAAATAAAAAAAATACTCGATTACCTACTGAATGCAAAAATTTCAATCAAGAAAACAACTCAACTCAACGGTCATATGGCACTTCCTTTACTTTTAGGCCTACAATTTAAATTTCAATGTCCCCTCTGGGGAATGCCAAAATAATCACACAAACCAAGTTTAAAGATAATCGCTTAAGCCATTTAGGCTGCAGCTCGTTATACATACCTACTGACAGACAGTCATTTTTTGTCGATCACTTTTTTAGACTTCTCTATGATCGTAATGTCATGTTTCATTGTTATCTAAATTTTTTTTATATTCACAAATTCTAAACTTTACCTTATAGTCCCTATAATCGCAAGTAAAATTTGAAAAAACTGTGTAAAATGTCAAAATAACCTTAAGTTCTAAATTTGAAGTCGATTGGCTCATCGGTTTAGGCTATAGTCCAAAATACATCCGTACAGACAAACCTACAGACAGACGGACAGAATTTTGCCAGCAACTCAAATATGTTTCTCTATCATCGTAATGTAATGTTTGATTATTATCACAATTTTTTTATGTTCACGAATCCTAAACTTGACTCATAGTCCCTATAATCACAAAGCTACTTGTGCATAAAATTCAACATCAACGATAACGAAGCCAATGAAATGAAAATTCAAAAAATAAAATCATTGTCGATCCTCTTCGTTGTTCAACGTCACCGAGAACAGGATATACACAATACACATACACATGTGCTTATTAAGTTTTCCTTTTTAGTATCTCCCTCACCCTCGCTCACACCATCTACCACACCGACAACCGACCGATCGACCTGAATTTAGCTGAACATTTTATCAAAGATAATATAACAAGTATACCTACGTAAATACACACATTATGTAGGGATGTATGTAGGTACATACCTAAATATCTACCTACCCTCGAATGTTTTATATGAAAAAAATATAAAACTCAAAATAAACTTATCAACCAGCTTAAACATATACCCACCCCCCAGACACCATTCATTTACAAAAGTCGTTTTTCTTCTTTTTTGTCAATCCTTTTAACTAGCCATCTCGTCGCCCTGCTTGTGTGAAGCAATCCAGTTGTGCAAAAAAAAACTATACTCGCATCATTGTATATATGTAAACTGCAAACTGCAAAGAGTAAAGTACATGTTCACAGAGTTTCTCTTAGAATTCTCTTTGTTCGACTCGTTCGCCTCTTTCAATTTACCAAGTTAATTTTCCCTAGAGCCGCTTGGAACGCCACCGTCCACCGGTCGTCATGATAGTACTATAGCAGTCTATATACAATGACGCGATCAAAAAACTATTAAAATAAAAAAAAAACGATACATGAGTACACTGGGAATTTCGAATAAAACCGCACTACAACCTTTATATTTTTTTCTTTGTTATATTAAAAATTTCAATTTTATTTTATTCGCGCCACAAGTCCGGAGCTTAGATGATTTTTTTTTTTTTTTTATAATTAACGCGCGCACAAGGGACTATTTGTTTCCCTTTTAATTTAACACACTGCGCGGGCTTTAGGAAGATAGGGAGGGGAGAGATAGGAGGTGTCGATTAACATTGGTTTTGAATGTTTGCATATTGAAATGGCAAGGGAAAATATCGCCGGGTAAACCATTCCAAAGTCGTGTTGTACGGCTAAAAAAAAGAATCTCTATATTTCACGGTACGTCCGAAATTGGGTTCAAGGGTGATCTGGTGGGCATTCCTAGCAAGACGAGTATTACGGGCGAAACTTTTAAGGGGAGGAATGCAGCTGGCTACCTCGAGTGAACATTTTTTATAAAAGAAACGATAAAATAAGGAAAGACATGAAACATTGCGTCGGTGTCGAGAGGGGCAATTGTTTCAGTGGCAGTTCTATTTCCTATCAATCTTAACGCTCTATTTTGTATTCTATCAAGCAAGTGAAGCGATGTTTGTGAAGCACCTGCCCAGAGGTGGGAGTTATACTCCAGTTTAGGGCGTATAAACGCTTTATAAATTGTAGCCAGATCAGATGGAGAAAAATACTTCTTACACCGATACAGAAAACCTAAGCACTTAGCAGCATTGGCGATTTCAAATATATGGTCGTTCCAACGGAGGTCGTCGTTGACACACATACCGAGTACTGAGAGCTTTTCAGTTTCTTCGATGTAAGTGCCATTCATGGACAATGGCATTAGCTTTAACGACAGAAGACAGCATTGAGTTTTCGAAGCATTAAACTCCACACGATTCCTATTACCCAATTTGACAATGCTGTATAAATCGGAGTTTAATGAGGTTGACATAAGGCACCGTTGCAATTGTACGTCCGAAGGCGAAGGACGTGAATTATCGAACGAATATGAAAAGCTGAGGGTAGAGTCGTCAGCAAAACAGTTAAGTGGATTAGAAGTAACAGACAGAAGATCATTTATAAAAATGAGGAAAAGAGTCGGAGACAGAACAGAGCCCTGGGGCACACCAGCATTTATTTTATGGGAAACAGACTTGAATCCGTCCAATACAACTTGTATTGAACGGTCCAGAAGATAGCTTCTAATCCAACGAAAAGCACGCATTTTCGATACGAGAGCTTCATGCCAAACTCTTTCAAATGCCTTGGAGATATCAAGAACAATAATCTTACTTTCACCAAAGCGATGTAAAGATTTGTTTCACTGTTCGGTGAGATATGCCATCAGATCACCAGTGGAACGGTTGCTGCGGAAGCCATACTGACGGTCATGGAGAAGCTTACGATCTTCGAGATATTCCTTAAGCTGACGGTTAATCAGTGTTTCCATGACCTTAGAAAGAAGGGATGCCAGTGCTAAGGGTCGGTAGGAGGAGGGGGAGAATGGGTCACCTTTCTTAGGGACAGGCTGGACAAATGCTGTTTTCCATCTTCTAGGAAAGATTCCAGAAGAGTAGGAGCGATGGAAAAGCTTACGCAGTGGCTTTTCCAGTGCGGAAGAACACCTCTTCAGAAGAATCGGGGGATAGCATCCGGGCCAGCGGATTTGTGTATATCGAGATCTTTGAAAATTCTTGCTACTGTACGAGTGCGGAAAAAAATCTGTCCCATGGAAAAATTTACATTCTCTAGTACAGGAGGGGCAACGTTACTGTGAGGCAGCGTGGAGCTGGCAGCGAAATGGGCGGCGAGCAATTTTGCCTTCTCTGAAGAGTAAACAATTGGTTTGTTATTGTCGATGAGCGTTGGAACAGAAGATGTTGAGGAGTTTTTAATATTTTTTACAAATGACCAGAAATTTTGACTGCCTTTGGGACACTGCAGAATTTTTTGCCGTAATTTTTGGTCATGCAAAAATCTGGTTCTTTCAATAACGGAGTTGCATGAGTTTCATGCTTGTTTGTGCTTTTTCCGATTTTCCTCTGTAGGGTTGGCTTTGTAAGAACGGAAACTTACTTCTTTGAGCCTGATAGCTTCTTTACACTCAGAATTAAACCAAGACTTTTCTTTAGGTTTGATGCTTTTTACTCTTTTAGGAATAAAAGGACGCATCCCTAAGAGAATCACATTTGTGATCATTTCAGCACTGGCATCAATGTCACTATCGAGGAAGCATAGTGACCAGTTAAAGTTTCGGAAAAAAATATTCAGGCTGTCCCAGTTGGCTTTCTCGTATTGCCAAGCGGTCCTGGTGGGAAGTTTTTCTTTAACTGGATGGGTGGAGGATGAGAAATTAGCTGAAATGACACAATGGTCTGAAGTGCCAAATGGTTAATTATTTGATTAAATTTTAATTAAAAAAATTTAAATAATTTTAATTAAATTAAAAAATTAAATTATTTAAATAAAAATTTTAAATAAAAAAAAAATTAAATGAAGTTACAATAATGGTATATTTATCAGGTTGAGAAGTAAGAAACAAGTCAAGAGTATGGGCGGCTTGCCCAGCAACATCCGGTATACGCGTTGGCACATCGATCAATTGGGTAAGGTGATGTAACCCGGCAAAGAGCTCGACATACCTTCCTTCGGGTGTTGTCTGAACAGAATAGCGGAGCCAAATGGAGTTGTGTACATTGAAATCTCCCGCAATAACGATTTCAGTGCGAGGACAAAGGGAAACAATTTTCGAGATAGAAGCAGACAGCGCATCAAACTCGTTACAAGTCAAATTGCTGTCGAGATTTGGACTCCTGTAAATAAAACAATAATGAATGACATGCTAGCGGACAGTGAATTTGAGCCACAAGAAGTTAACATCCGTGTTGGAACATTGCCCATATTGGGGAAGGCTTTGGCAAGCCATATCGTTCCTAATATTGACCACGAGACCATGATGGGAAAATAGTAATGGCACCAAGCTATACCCAAGAAGAACAAACTCTGATAAATCAGTATTTACTCCAACCTGGGTTTCACTTAATGCCAAAACAGCTGGCCTGTATTGAACAGTGTAGACGTATAGGTGAAAGAAATTCTTTCTTATACCACGAACATTGGAATACACGACACAAAAATCACTTACCATTTAAAAATACTTACACACAAAACACATTTCTGACTAAGTCGAACCATGCAGTCAAAATCCAAATTAACCTCTGTAATAAACAAACTGTCTTAGGTGTTATGCCCATAAGATAGCTTGCATTAAGAAATATATTTAAATATTCAGCACAATAGGACAAACTCAGATGCCCTTATCCATTTACCGCAAGCATACGATGCCTACAGTAGATAAGAAAGAGGCAGTTAAGTTAAGCACAAAGGGTTGGGACATATAAGAGGATAATTTGATTTATTATGCAAGTGTGTATTATTTTTTCTTCTTCCACAGCGCGAATGGGCATCTTATCGTCTTTAAACGACGCGAGTGGATATTGTTATTTTCTTTACAGCACACGCGAGGGGGTTTTGCCAATTTCTAAAACGAGTGTGTGATATTATTTTTTTTAACACTCGCGATAACAATGCGCAATAATTTTTTTTTTTTTTTTTTTACTTTTGTTTAATTATTTGTGCGCGCACCTCGACCCGACGTCCGGCTTCTATGAGCTTAAGATCGACACTGATTATACGATTTTAAAACTCATTTCCCAGGCCTAAATCCTCCGACCTTCGAAAAAGTCAATTTTCCGTTTTTTCTAGTTTATCCGTTTTTCCTGTCTATGCCATTTTTCCCTTATTTACCAGTAGATTTGCAGACCATGGGTTCAACGACGTGACCTATATAATGAATCGGAATCAGCTGTTTAACCATTTATCTGTTCTATCTCTGAAATTTGACCGGGAGATGGCACCACCATGTCTTATTTTTGGGAATGGGAACCACCTTGCCGACCCCATGTATTAAATGTCAAAATAAACATAACCCAAATCAAAGACGTCCGCTTGTTTTTACCAAACGTGCGCGTCGTTTTGTAAAAATATTACTTTTGTCGTGTTTAAAATGTCGATATTAGCTTTTCGGTTTCGACATTGTACTCCGCTAACTTCGGCGCGCGAATCTTACTTTTTAAACCTCGTCTCCTAGCTCGGTTTTGCCAACAAACCAAATGTAACTCAAACGCGGAAGCGTATTTATGTGTTTGTATATAAAAAAAGAAAAGAAATAAAAGTAAAAAAAAAAAAAATTTGGTGTGTTTATTTTGGTTTGTGTTGTGCCACACCGTGCCCATGGCCAAATATCACATTATCCATACCCAAAAACGACACAGCAATACCGCTAGCATGGATACAATTCCAGTGTCCAGCAACTTCGCTTTTGTCGCTTCCTTGGTAGTTCTCACAACCCTTTCGTTCCTGGGGTGCGGGGTGTTAAACTTTGGTGCTGTCACCCATTCCAAACGAGATACATTTCGTCTTTCCCTTTTCCCATGCTAGTGGCCCCCAACAAAAAAAAATACCAATTTTTTGGAAATTCCATCTCTTTTCATTACATCTGCTAATCTTTTTTGTTTCCTTATGTGTGCTGAGTGAAACTTTTTTAATATATGTTCTGCTAATGAAGCAAAATCAATGCTACACAAACACAACACACACATTGTTTTCATTGCATTTAAGCAATCAGCGTCTCTCAAACTGCACACATAACATTCTCCAAAACACATAACAACTGCAAAACCTGAACGCCGGCTGGATTGGCACAAACAACATCAGTTACTCATAAAAATACCTTCATGTGGGTTTCTTCTCATGACACTATAGTTTATGCTGATTGCCGAAAGCTAAGAGACCTGTCGATCAACCTCATCATTTGGATTCTGATCAACAACATCTGGCTTCGGCTTGTATTCTGCCAAAACCATCATAGATCATTGCATCATCATATTTCATTTCATTCTCACGGCTCACGCACACAGCTACGTTCTCAAAAGGAGAGGAACACATACACATTTCACAAATATAGGGCGTGGATCGCAAGTGGATTGTAAGCTACCATAGAAAAAATCAAAACCCTCGATCAACAAGGCTTTGTCTATTCAATACTAAGTTCGTGATACACTGAACAAATTTCGTAGTATTATTTTGAAAAAAAAAAATTAATTTTAAAATAAAAAAAAAAAAATAAAAAAAAAAAATTATAACAACATTATTAATTTACAATGAACAATTTACCCAAATTAAATCAGAGGTGACTAATACCAAGAGCAAATACTGTTAGTAGACAAAAAAGTATCAACGAGTTGCAAAAATTTATATTGATGAAGACTTTAACAAAGAGGTAGCAGAAACCAGAAAAATACTACGCAAAAAAGCAAATGATTTTAGAAATTAAGAAGCAGATGTCAGCATTAAATATGATTTTATCATTATTAGCAGGAAACCATTTCAATTGCAACAAATAAAAGATGAGGAGAAGAATGGAAATTCTGTACAGAAAAAAAGAAACAGGTCCCCGGACGAAAAAAATCTTTCCACCCCTGAAAGTTTTGAACAGAGTACTTCAACATAACGTACAGGCAAACATCAGAGACCCAAAAATAAACCAAAAAATGAAGCAGCAGCGATGTCTATCGATAAGTTTTTTTTACACCAATCAGGTAACAATATAGCAGAGTAACCAAAACTGATAAGAAACTCCCGCAAGGAAAGTTCTCACAGCAAAATAAAGCATAGCTTCAAGAATCCAATAATGTAGAGGAGACTCAAGAAAACAGTTTTAAAATAAGCTTCTGGAATATAGACGGAATAAAAAATATGTGTAATTTTTTTTTTTTTTAAATTTACACTCGCGAAAGGGGTTTGTGTGCACCCTTAAAATGTTTAAACACCGCATGAGCATTAGGGAAATGAGGAGGGATAAAAGAGGAGATACCGATGCGTGTGGTACAACTAAAGAAAAAATCTCTATACTTAACAGTACGTCCAAAGTTAGGCTCAAGGGTAAACTGATGGGCATTCCTAGCAATTCGAGTATTACGGTTGAATCGTTTCAGGGGAGGAATGCAGCTGGCTATTTCGCTATAGCATTGTTTGTAAAAATAACGATAAAATAACGAAAGGCACGAAACATTTCGGCGGTGCTCAAGAGATGTAAACGTTTCTGTTATTGTTCGCTCGCCTATCATTTTCAAAGCTCTTTTTTGAATTCTATCTATAAAACTCAAATGGGTTATAGGAGCACCTGCCCAAATATGGGAATTATACTCGAGTTTCGGACGAATATATGCTTTATTTACTGTAGCCAGATCAGACGGGGTGAAGAACTTCTTGCATCTTCGAAGGAAACCTAAACACCTCGCAGCCATCTTTGCGATGTCAAATATGTGGTCGTTCCACAGAAGGTGGTCTGTAATGCACATACCGAGAACTGAGAGGTGTTCTGTTTCTTCAATGCCAGTGCCGCTCATGGATAGTGGCATTGGAGGTATGTTTTGCTTTAACGCCAAAAGACAACATTGAGTTTTAGAAGCATTAAATTCTACGCGATTTCTTATTCCCCATTGTACAATGCTGTCAAGATCAGAATTTAATGAACTTATCATACGCTGCTGTTGCAGTTCAACATTCCGAAGAACATGGATGTGAATCTGGAAACGAATATGAAAAGCTGAGAGTACTGTCGTCAGCAAAATAATTGTTTGGATTAGTTGTTTCAGATAATAAGTCATTGATAAATATAAGGAAAAGAGTCGGAGACAAAACTGAGCCCTGGGACACACCAGCATTTATTTTGTGAATATCAGATTTGAAACTGTGCAATACAACTTGAATTGAGCATTTCGAAAGGTAGTTACTTATCCAACGAAGAAGAGATTCATCGAGTCCAAATGCACGCATTTTCGATAAAAGGGCTTGATGCCAAACTCTATCAAATGCCTTAGATAGATCAAGTGCAATAATTTTGATTTTCCCAAAACGATGGAGAGATTGGTTCCACTTTTCGGTGAGATATACCATCAAATCACCAGTGCACCTGTTGCTACGAAAGCCGTACTGCCGGTCATTAAGAAGCTTTCGTTCTTCGAGATATTTCTTAAGCTGAAAATTAATCAGCGTTTCCATGACCTTAGAAAGAAGGGACGTTAGTGCAATTGGTCGGTAGTTTGAGGGTGCAGAAGATTCGCCTTTTTTGGGGATAGGTTGGACAAATGCTGTTTTCCATGCACTCGGAAAGAGTCCAGAGGAATAGGACCGATGGAAACGCTTACGCAAAGGTTTTGCCAGCGTTGAAGAACACCTCTTCAGAACAATAGCGAGGATACAATCCACGCCAGCGGATTTATTTATGTTGAGATCTTTCAATACTCTTGCGACTGAACGAGTGCGAAAGAAGATTGGTCCCATAAAATCATTTACGCTCTCGAGTACAGGAGGAGTTCTGACACCTGCGGCCAGTGTTGAGTTTGCCAGCAAGCAGATCTGCTTTTTCTTGAGAACTGACAGCAGGAGTATCGTTGAAGACGAGCGTAGGAACTGACGATGACGAAGAATTCTTTACTTTTTTTACAAATGACCAAAAAATTTTACTGCCTTTGGGACATTGCAGTATTTTTTGCCGAATTTTTTGCCCATGTAAAAATTTGGTTTTTCGAATATGAACATTGCAGGCCTTTCTAGATTGCTAAAACTTTTCCCGGTTTTCCTCAGTGATGTTGGCTTTGTAACAACGGAAACTTACATTTCTTAAACTGAAAGCCTCTCTACAGCTCGAATCAAACCATGAGTTTTCCTTAGGTTTGATACTCTTCGACCTGTTTGGGATAAAATTTCTTATTCCTAAAAGAATTAAATTTGTAACCATGTCTGCGTTTGAATCAATGTCACTATCGAGGAAGCCTAGTTACCAGTTAAAGGTCCTGAAATATTTATTGAGGCCGTCCTAGTTGGCTTTCTCGTATTTCCAAACGGTTCTCCTTGGGTTTTTTTCTTTAACTGAATTGAGGTGGCACGAGAAATTTGCAGAGATGACAGAATGGTCAGATGTGCCTTGAGGCGATAATACACGAATTGTGCATTTATCAGGATCGGAGGTAAGAAACAAGTCTAGAGTGTTGGTGGTTTGACCTGCAATGTCAGGAATTCGGGTTGGCTCATCAACGAGCTGAGTAAGATGGTTTAACTCAGCGAAAATCTCAACATACCTTCCTTCGCGTGTCGTCTGCCCAGAAAAGCGAAGCCAACTGGATTTGTATACATTGAAATCGCCCTTAATAACGATTTCATTGTGAGGGTAACGGGAAACAATTCCTTGAATGAAGTCAGACAAAGCATCAAATTCGTTAGAAGTTGAAACTCTTTCTAAATTTGGGCTTCTATAAAGAAAACATATATGAATGATGCGCTAATTAATCGTTAATTTAAAATTCCGAATGATCGGTATTTTCCCCAACTTGTGTTTCACTAAGTGCCAATACAGCTGGTCTGTTTATCACAGAGTGGACATAGGCAGCATATAAATTTTTCCTAAGTCCACGAATGTTTTCATAGTCGACTATGAAATCACCTACCATTCTAAAACACAGAACTAAAAAAAAACTAAGACGGACAATTACCTATAATCAATACTCCACTAAATCCCAATTGGAACTTCTCAATACATATTATTAACAGTGTTATACCTTGACAATAAAATGTATTTGATCCGCCCCTGGTCATTTACGGAGCATTAATTAATCTATCCGATAACGATTAGACTTGTTCATTCGGATTTACCGCAATTTTCAAGTAAAATCGTCTGTGAGTGAGATAAGGAAAGGAAAAGTTGCAAGGAATGCTTACTGCGTTGATGTTGTAGCATCAAATAAATTTTCACAACACGGGCACTAAATGTTGTCGGTTCGCGCCCGAGATTGATATATATTTTTTTTTCTTTTCATTTTTTTTCTTTTTTTTTTTAAGAACGCACAGGCAGCAGCGGCTTCACTTTCTCACCGTGCACCCGTGTGGTGACTTCGACGGGCAGATCGACACTCCACACATTTTGATAATAATGAATTAAATGTTATCCTTATTTGGGATATTTTATGCTTAAGTGAAACCTGGATACTTGATAATATAAAACAAACTCCACTTACAATTTTTAAAAACTAAAATATTTTTTTTTCGAATGCCATAAAAAAAAGAAAAGAAGAGGAAAAGATGGAATTGATGTAAAAAATCCTGCAAAATACGATGTTCTGCGAGAAAATCAGCAAAACAAACCTATGGATAATAAATATTAGAGGTTGCCTTTAATCGGTCGAAGTATATTATATACTTTCATTATCTGTGTCCGTCTAGAGAAATGCATGATAACTCAGGCTGTGAGTTTATTCAAGAAGAACTTGAAGATCAACTGAATAATTACCCCACATATACAATCATAATAGGAGGAGACCTAAATGCTCGTTTCGGACTTTCGAATCAATTAGACAGCGAAGTACTAGAAGGCTCACAACTATCCCACAGAAGAAAAAGTAGAGAGACAATTATAAGTAGGAGAGATAAATTACTTGGTGAGATATTTGAAAACGCTGGACTGTTGCTTATAAATGGAAGAAGTAGAAGCGATGCATTCGGCAACTTTACTTTTGAATCGCATCAGGGTGGAAGTACCGTAGACACCGTGTAGATAAATTTGGAAGGAGCAGCAATCATTAAGGACTTCGAGGTATCTCAGCTTTTACTACAATCAGACCATATGTGTTGCATCTTAAGTTTTCTGTGTTGCTCGACAATGTTGCTTGATAATACAATATCTGCGCTCTCTCTTTCAAAGTCTCTTCGATAACTTGGAAAGGTAAGTAACGATGGTATTTAAAAAATTAGATAAGTTCTTACCAGCAAACTATCGCCCCATCGCAATCGAAAATTCTCGGATGAAAGTTAACACCCAAATCTTTTCAAGCAGACTCCAGGAGTGGGCAGAAGAAGCAAAATTAATCCCCGAATTCCAAAACGGTTTTAGGAAAGGATGAGGCTTTTTTGATCTCCTTATCCTGCGAGCAAATATCGATATTACTCTTGCAAAAAGGAAAGGAAATATCTTTGTGGTCTTTGGTTGACTTAGAAGAAGCATTCGACAGTGTCAATCATGGAAAGTTGTGGATGCACTTCACATCTATTGGAGCGAGTGGGAAATAAGCCGTGCGTTTCAAACCATTAACTCAAAAACCCAGATACCTATCAAAACAACGAATGGCTCAACAAGAACCTCAAACATTACAACACGTGTACTACAGGGTGGATCCATCAAGTGCGCTGTTTTTTTTTAAATGCACACTTATGGCCCTGAAAAATTTCTTAGGAGTGAAGGTCTTGCAGGAATGGACATTTCACAGAGCTTGAATGTTGTTCTGGTAGCATATTATGTTACCAATGTTAATCGACACTTCGTGTCTTTCCCCATCCTATTATCATAATGCTCGCGCAGTGTACTTTTATACATTAAAAGTGAAACAAATAGTCCCTAGTGCCCGCGTTAATTAAAAAAAAGAACTTTGCCACTTTGTTTAAAAAAATCAAAGCAAGAATAGCAGAGGGAATGACTGATAAAACTCTGAAAACTTCTTAAATGGAGAACTGGAATGGACGGATAAAATTGTTTGATTCGACTATAAAATCAACTCCAAGTTATCCAAACGACAGTGTTGAAGAAATATCTAGGACTAGCCAGAAATACACAAAGCAACTTTATTCGTGTAGAAACTGGAACTATTCTATTACCACAAGAAATAGCGAAAAGTAATTTGAACTTCTGGGTAAAGCTTTTAAATGTACCCGATGAACGCCTGATAAAAAAGTGTTATAATGAAGCTTTTAGATTTCATCTTTCCGCTCAGCGACTAAACTGGATAGAGGATCTTACGAAAGCATTTTTGAGGACTAAACCATTTTAGTTTCAAAATGAGAATAGTAAACTTCAAAATGAAAATAGTAAACTTCAATGTTGGATAGTAAACTTCAATATGAGAATAATAAACTTCAATGTTGAATAGTAAACTTCAATATGAGAATAATTAATTTCAGTATGGCAATAGCAAATTTCAATATGAGATTTTTTATTTAAATTTAATTTAAAACAATTATTAATAATAATACATAATAAAATAACATGTTTTCTAATTTAAGAACTGCAGAAAATTTATTTTAAATGCTTGCGATGCAAGTGGCACACGTTATTGGAGTAATTGTCTGCAAACCTTCTACTATATATAAGGCTTTCTAAGGCTCTTACTTTGGATGGATGAATTGGTTCTGCTGTTAAGAATCATTGACAACTTTCTTGAGAGCTCTCTTTTAACGTTACTCTTTACCACAGACCAAACATTTTCAATGGAGTTAAGCATTGAACTGTGTGCCTGACCACATTGATGGAAGCACGCATGCAACTTGAATCAAAATGTTTAAGAGAAGGAATGATTTTTAATAAGAAGAAAAGAGATGGACTAAGGTATCCAAAATCTCAGGAATCTCATAAATTATTTTGAAATTCTGTGCAGTGACCCAAGTTTCCTTCTCATATCGTTTAATTTTTAAAAGATACATTCATTTGAATTTTATCGCCATGGAAGGTACATACAATTCACTTGAATTGTATTGATTTGAGTGCTTTTACTCATTAAAAAAATAGATAGACATTAAAAAAAATATTTGAAAATATAAGCTTATCAAACAAAACACATATAAAACACTTTTGCGAATAGATTTTTAGCACAGACACAATATTTCTTTGTAGAGAAAAGCTGTGTTTTACTTTCCAGACGTTCCCCCCGTGTCAGTTTATCTCAGTGTGCAGTCTCGAGTTTACAGTGATGCAACTGCGCGCTTCCGTCAATGTGACCAGGCACTTTAGGGACCAAGTCTGAGTATACGGTTTTCACAAAATTCCTGCTCCTGAAGAACATCTTCAATTTGACTATGACAAGGTGCATTGTCAATTACAATAACAACTGGTTCACCATGTCTAAACATTGCTTGACGAAGACAGGTTTTCATCAACTCTCTTGCAAGGGTTGCTTTTTTACTTGGGATTATAGGGACTATAAGGCAAGTTTAGGATTCGTGAATATAAAAAAAATTGAGATAACAATAAAACATGACATTACGATCATAGAGAAGCCTAAAAAAGTCATTGGCCAAATATGTCATTCTGTCTGTCTGTCTGTCTTTCCAGGTGTATATCGAGGTGCAACCTAAACGGCTTAAGCGATTATGTGTGTAATTCTTTTGGAATTCCCCAGAGGGGAAATTGAAATTTTGTTTTTAGGCCGTTTAGTAAAAGCTTATATTTCTTGAAAACGGCTCCAACGATTTTGATGAAATTTTTTAAGAATTTGTTTTTATGGTATTGGCTATCATTTGATTAGAACCAAATTTACGGGAAAATTCTATTAACGGTACCTTTCATACAACGGTTTTTTTAATATCTGGCTTTGTCGGTAACGGCTTTTTGGATTTCTGTCAAATTTTATATTTAAGAAGATCTATGTAGTCAAATTAATTCTGCATACCAAAATTTTGAATAACTTTTTTTTTCTAATTCAAATTTTTTTTTAGTTTTTTTTTCAAAAATCAAAATTTTGAAAACTAATCAAAAAAAATTATGTTACACGGTGAAAGATATAGTTTTGAAGCAACGAACATCTGTACAATTTGTTACAAGCATGCAGATGACACAACTGAGCACTTCCTCCTATTATTCCCAATATTTTAAGAAAAGAGAAACCATTTCATATTTTCTTATATATTGACTGACTTAAGAAGCATAATGGCTGTCGTCAACTTGCTCAGAGTTAAAGCTTCTTTATCAAATGAATGATCAATCCAGGCTTATTATAAAGTTATATACATATCTTAAAATAAAATAATAAAAAAAAAATACATTTTATTATCTAAGTAAAATAATATGTATATAAACTCACAATAGACATAATAGTCCTTTGTCGAGGGCGGACGTTTATTTAATGTGCTGTGGGGTGCGCACACAAAATCTACACAGTTTAATTTAATTTAATTAATAAATAATTTCGCTTAATTTGTATATTTAACAAAGAAATGTCCGATTTGCAAATGTGTTGTCAACGCAAACGATGCAACAAAAATTGAGTGCTAAGATTGCTTATTGGTTTTTCATAGCCCTTGTGTTAAAATTTAACCGGCTGACCTTGAATATTATGCCGAATACAACATTGCTCATCGATGCGAAAAGTGCCTAATTTTGCGAAGAAGTGCCTTATAACAACAACCATTGGCAAAAATGAGAAAAAATGCACAAGAAAATAAATTAAAATCCACATCCAAAGAAAACGCAACAAATTCAGCAGGCCATCATTTTTAACATGCACAAAAAAAATATCGAGATGCGATGATTACCAAAAGCAATGCACTCTTACAAAAATAGATCCTATAGCAGAACCTTCAATAACCCTAAAGCTGTTCTATGAAGAAATCCTAAACCTAAAAAAAATAAGCTTTGATTTTGTAAACACCGTTGAAAGTCTACAGGAGGAGAAAAAAAGCTTGCGAATTAAAGTGGCTAATCTGGAGAGCAAGATAAAGTGGGGAGAACAAAAACAACTGGAGAATGCAATAGAAATTTTTGGTGTTCCTTGTGTAAACGTTTCTAATGTAAAAGAAAGTGCTCACACAGTCTTCGTTAATGCCTTGAATGTAGGTACCTGTTGCTGACGACGACATTTAAACATGTTTTGTCAAACGAATCAAAGACAAGCCGTCACTACAAAATGAGGAGGTTGGTATCTTAAGTTGGTATCTTGTGTGTACAACTCTGTTCACTTGAAATCAAGAAAAAAAATATGCAATCCAAAAAAAATGCAAAGAAAAAACTGAATTCATCACTATTTTTAGAAGGTAGTAGGAATAGTATTTTTATTAATGATAGCTTAACCAAATATAATATTATTATTTATGGCAACGAAAAAAATTATATTTTATATTTATGGTTCCGTAGTTCCTCAATTTAATTGAGAAGGTTCGACAGTAGCGAGGTCATCGTCATAAGATCTTTTGAAGATTTAGTATATAGTGTATATAAACTTCATTCATTATCAAAAATATTTTTTTTAAATGAACTATCTTATATTTGGTCAGGGGATACATAAGAAAACCTGATTCTTATAGGGGATTTCAATATTGATATACTTGAAAGTAATTCGACTATAGATCTTTATCTGGCTCTTGTGGCAGAAAATGGACTAACATCGTTTTCGAGTGCGCTCATTCCATATCCGGTTCGTGTTTAGACCATGTATTTGGAAGATTCGATAATATTGATTCTGATCACCTTACTTTTATTAACCTTGACATGCATATAACTGATCATTGTATGACGGGACTATTTTATGAAAACTTAAAATATATTAATTCTTTAACTTTTTTCCCAGTCTTACAAGGATTAATTATTCTCAGTAAAACAAAAGATTTTTCTTTGAGAATTGGGAACTTGTTTACACTGAAGAAGACACTTCAAAAGCATTTCAAATATTTGTATCTAAGTTGCAGAGTCATATAACTGCTTCAACCTTATCCTTAGTTCGAAAAATAAGTTAAAGCCTTGGATAATGGACAATATAATAAAACAAATCAAACAAAAAAATAAGTTGAGTAGTAAATTTAAAAAACACCCTAAAGATTCAAATTTGCGAGTGAAAGAGTGAATAGTGAAATTCGTATAGTAAAAACTAGCTATTATTACTCAAAAATAATAGATGCTAAAGGAAACTCTAGAAACAAATGGGATGCAATTAATTGCATTTTGAACAACGATGCGTCAAAGAAAAAGATAATTAGGCTTTAAGAGGAAATGATACTATTATAATACAAACCCTACTGAAATAGCCAATGAATTTAGCAAATTCTTGGCATCTATTGGACAAATTTCTATTTTTGATGGAAAAGAAATATCTTGTAGTTGCTGTAGTCAATATAGAATGAAAAGTATGTATAGAAATAGTTTCTTTTTTGAATCTGTAACCAGATTTGAAGTTCTAAAACTATTAATTCACTAAAGAAATCGAATTCTAGAGGTGTGAATGGAATTTCGAACTCAGTTTTGAAAACAATTGTTCCCAACCTAGTGGATGACCTTACGTTTCTTTTTAATATAAGTATACTATTTCTTTGTTGTCTTCTATCTCCAAGGCTTTTGAAAAAGTCATCAAAATAAGAATCTTGTTTAACTTGAATAAAATAGATTTTTTTAGTCCTTTGCAGTTTGGCTTCAGGTCTGGCCTTTCAACAGAAGACGCCTTATTAGATTTTTGTTCTATCGTTACAAGGGCTTAGATGAAAGAAATTGCTGCGCTGGACTATTCATCGACACAACCAAAGCTTTTGACATGGTTAATCATGAAATATTACTAGATATATTACAAATAGATTCATATCTCAAAAAAAGGAAACAGTATGTGAAAATTTGTGATTATACTAGCTGCCCGCAAAACTATAACATAAGTGTACCACAAGGTCTGTACTTGTTGCGATTTTGTTCCTTATATATGTTTATAAATTCTTTATTTTTACTTCCATTAGGGGCAAAATTAAAGCCTTTGCAGATGACCTTGGGGTAGCATACTGTTCAGCTAGTAGGTTAAATCTAATTGTAGATATTAATAATGTAAATGTTCACCTTTTAAAAAGTTGGTTTGTTAAACATGAACTCATTGCAAGCAATAAAACTAAGCTGATGTTCTTCAGTCTTTTAGGCCAGGAATATCCTGATTTAGATATGACTTTCAACTCTTTTGACTGTTCGAAGCATAAATTATTCATAAGTAACTGTGAGCTCTTAGGTGAGCCATCTTTTGATTCCACTCTTAAGTGCAGTAATTCTTGTTTTAAAATTGAAAATGTAGATACGTTCAAATATCTAGGCATAACAATTGATCAAAATCTAAATTGGTGTAAGCACATATTCAATTTAAAACAATATCTTTTTTCAGCGACTCGTTGTTTATATGGGATACAAAAATATTGTTCTACGAACTTACTAAAGAAAATTTATTATGGTATTTTTCAATCTGCCATTGGAAGAGACTGTGAAACTAAAAGGCTTTCCCACATAATGGAGTTATTTAGGTGTTTGAATATTCTCCCAGTGAAAGCTTTATATTACTTCAAAATCAAAAAGTATTTTTTATGGGAGGAGGATATTTGCAAAGTCCAATATCCAATAACCTTAGTCTCTGAAGTAATTTTATTAACTATTTAATTCTGTTCCGTTTGAAATTCGGATAGTAAGAAAATTGATTAGCTTCATAGAAAAGATCAAATCTTGGCTTCTTGCTTTTGACCATCAAGAAATTGAAAATTTGATAAACTATATTATATAATTTTATAAATTTACTTAAAAAATGATTTTTTTAATCTGGAACGCATTTAGTGATTACTTATAAGCAATGAAATAAATGTTATTTTTTTCTTCCTTTAAACATTGTTATATATAAATATTGTAAATTTTTGTACACCCCACAAAAAAATTACTTTTTAACGTGGCATCATCTCAATTAGATTTCTAGTATAGGGATGCCACTACCTATTCTCTTCGACTATACGGGACGTACCAATACCGACCTTTATAACTCTACGACTTTACTAGAACTGAAGTAACTTATTCAACGAGAGAGGGAAAAGCCCAACTCTTACACCTACATTGTAATGTTGAATCACAATATAACAGATACTAATACAATGAATTCAGGTCGGTTTGATACAGTTCCAGCAAAATTTTAAATTTTTATATACTGAAATTATTCCTTTTTCTTCCGATTGAAACAACAAGCATACTCAACAAGTAATTATTTTTCTTTAGAATTCAGCTTCTCTGTCTCTGCTGGAATGAAGCAAACCTTTCGCATTGGACGCTTCAACCGTCACCAATTAGCCAATCTTGAGCTTCTCCTTTTCTCTACGCCACTTCTTTCTTTGCTGAAGAGCAGTCAATTATTCTGTCCCCCATCTGTCCCAAAAATGCTTCGTAATTAACTGCCTGTCTCTCCATAGTCTGGCGCCTTCTGTACTTTGTTGGTTACTGACATCAATAAGAATGGGGAGTATCGTGGGTTCACCGACAAAAAAGTGCGCGGGTGTTAATGCGTGTACGTCAGCTGGGTCTTCACTTTGTAGGTGAATCGGTCTCGACTAGAGAATTGCTTCGACTTGTGTTAAAAGCATTGAGAATAGATCTTATCATAGCACCTTCAAACCGATCACTCTCTTCAGATGGAACTTCATCGATTTCAACGCGGCCGTAAATGCCGCCTTGATGTGGTGCAGCTGGTATCATATAGCACCATTTGGTGTGCTTCAAAATCAGATGGGACATAGCTTATTCGTCTGTCCGCTTTTATATAGCTTTCTTTAACTCATTGTTGGCACCTACGAACGCTGTACCGTTATCGCTATACCTCCTCCCACATCTGCCTCTACGTGTTATAAGACGCTCATAGCATGCGATGAATGCTTGTGATGTGAAATCTGTAACGATATCAAAATGCACGGCTCTGGTCTTGAGACTTACAAAATAGCAACCCAACATTTTGTCCTTGCAACCTTACGCCCTTTTTTGTCAACCATTTTTATTTCGAATTGTTTTGCACAATCCACTCCGCAGTGGAGAAACGGTTTACCTATCTGTACTTTATTGGCTTTCAATTTTGACATAATCTGATGCTCTAATACTACGTTTTCATTAGAGACGAAATTACCTCATTTCGAAATTTGCCGAAAAAGTGTTTTCATCTATGTTTGCTAATTTCGTTTGACACTTTTTTACCTACAATTATAGGTACCTTTAAGGCAAGTTTAGGATTCGTGAATATGAAAAAATGAGATACAATTCAAACATGAAATTACGATCATAGAGAAGCCTAAAGAAGTTTGTGACAAGAAATGACTGTCAGTCAGTCTATTATTTGTACGTAAATGTTAATTATTTTCTTTCAAATATCTGGTGATTAGGCACATAAAGCAAGTACGTGCGACCCAGTCATGCTCTCTTACCTTTTTATTTAACTCTTTGACTTTTTATAATATCAACTTCGACGTTTGTTACAGGACCTTGTAGAAATTAGGTAGAAATGAGATGATTTCGAAATGTGATTTTGTATAGGAAATGAGATGATTTGGAATCAAATTTGAAAATTTGGTACGAAATTAGCTCATTTGGCCTAATTAAAACGTAGTATAACTTGCAGCTATACCTGGCGTAAGTGCAGATAACTTATTAACTCGCTTCTAAATTTAGGAATTTAATAATTTTTGTCTGACAAAGTACATCTTAATCTCTATTGCACCATGGCCCGTATTGCAGTGTGCATGATCTGCAAAGATCAGGATGAAAACACCATTGTAGAAACACAGATGATGTTAGCCATATGGAGAGACTACTTTAACCAGTTGCTAAATGGCAATGACAGCTAAGATCCCGCCCAAGATCAACTTGTACCAGTTAATCTAGATGACGACCACGAACTTCACCCGCCCGACCAAAATGAGATCAAAGTAGCCATCACCAGACTAAAGATGAACAAAGCAGCTGGATGTGATGGTCTACAAGCGGAGCTTTTTAAACACGCTGGAGATGACCTGGTCAGGAGCATACACCAACTCATCTGCAAAATATGGTCGGAGGAAAGTATGCCCGATGAGTGGAACCTCAGTACCATCTGCCCGATCCACAAAAAAGGAGACCGCCTACTCTGCGCCAACTATAGAGGCATTAGTCTTCTAAACATCGCCTATAAGATCCTGTCGAGCGTTTTATGTGAATGTCTCAAGCCGTTTGCTGATCTAAAAGGTCCTTACCAATGCGGCTTCAGACCTGGAAAATCTACCACCGACCAAATATTCACATTTTTCCAGATCCTGGAGAAAACCCAAGAATATAACATCGACACCCACCACCTGTTGGTCGATTTTAAAGCAGCGTACGATAGTGTTAATAGAGTTGAAATGTATCGTGCTATGTCTAACTTTAGAATCCCTGCTAAACTGATACGCCTTATCAGGATGACGTTGGAGAATGCTCGCTGTTCCGTCAAAGTTGGTAGAGACTCTACTGAAACCTTCGAAACCACCAGAGGGCTTAGACAAGGCGATTCACTGTCATGCAGCTGTTTTAACATCGTGCTTGAAAATGTAATACGAAACACCCATGCCAGTACATCTTGGGTTTGAGGACGACATAGACGTGATAGGAAGAACGAAGCGAGCAGTAACCGGTGCTTTCACTACTATGGAGTCAGCAGCAAGCAGAATGGGGCTGAAAATAAACGAGGACAAGACGAAGTATATGCTTCCATCAACAAAAGCCCAATCCCACCACCGGCTTGGTCAAAATGTGACCATTGATATGTATAACTTCGAGGTAGTCTGTCAATTTGTCTACCTGGGCACTGCTGTAAGCTCAGCCAACAACATCAGCGCTGAAATCAAACGCAGACTAACTCTTGCTAATCGCTTTTTTTTGGGCTAAATAAGCAATTGAGGAATAAAGCCCTATCGAGAAGAACCAAGGAGACACTATATAGAACACTCATAATCCCGGTCCTGCTATATGGTGCAGAATAATGGACCCTCTCCCAATTGGATGAAAAGTCACTTGGAGTCTTCGAGAGAAAAGTTCTGCGTACGATTTATGGTCCTGTTTGCGTAAACCGAGAAGACAACGTTTGGCGAAGAAGATATAACGACGAACTATACGAGCTGTACAGCGACGTAAGCTTAGCCAGAAAAATTCGCATACAACGACTAAGATGGCTGGGTCATTTAGAGCGAATGGACATCAACGCTCCAGCGCGTAAAGTCTTCGACGCCAAACCAGAGGGAGTCAGAAGCCAAGGTAGACCTCATCTTCGATGGAGCGACCAGGTAGAAGGAGACATCCGACAACTTGGTGTACGAAATTGGAGACGGCAGGCTAGGGATCGAGCCGGCTGGAGGGGCATATTGAATAAGGCCTAGGAGCACCACGCTCTAGTTGAGCCAACATAAGTAAAGATCTGTAATCAGACATGGTAGCCTTGAACTGTTCCAAACTATGGCTGGGTGGTTCATCTCATAGGAGTTGCTACTCTCTGGATGACCAGTACTTTTCCTTGATGATGTTAACTATGTACCGCAATACTCTTCTTCTTTCTTCACAAGAGATATACCATCACTCCTGCCCTTTCTTCTTAAGTCCGTAGCTGAATCTTACCTCTTCGCTGTCTAGTTGGCTTTACCTTAAATGTTGCATTTCTTCACCAAATGAAGTTGAAACGAATCACATAACTGATTATATTGATAAAATTCTCTAACTTGCTTATATAATCTACAAGAGTAACTCTGTACCCTGTTTTTTGTAGGCCTATACAAAAAGTGAGCTTAGTATGTAACTGCTGCTTACAAACACTTTTAGCTCTTTGTGTACTTCTGTCGGCTCATCTGTACTAAATTCTATTTTCAAGGCCCTTTAATCATAACCTGTTGTCTATTTAATCGTTGTCTACCTAATCTGACGCCTGCACCCTTCTGCTAAACAGGTCAGCTAGATTATCTTTCGTGATGACATAGTGCCAGCATATTCGGTCTGAAATTGACTGTATTCAAGAAACGCGGTTGGCTACGTATGTCTTTAGATTGCATGGCAGCTTCTTTACCCAGTGAAATACCACTGTTTAATCTGACCATAAAAACCAAAACCAAAAACCGAAACTATTATAGGAATGTTATTCCACCTCAATACTCTTCTATTTCTGCAGAGACCCAATCGTCCCAACATATAGTTAGACTCCAAACATCCTGAATCAATTTCTTACCTATGACCGTCACTGGTAAAATATAGCCATTTGGATTGTACAGCTGTGCTACACAGCTTACGTTTTTCTTAGGTGGTGTTTTCACTTCAAATGTGAATTAATCTGAAGTAGTCAGCCATTTAAAACTTAAAATAGGTGATTCATTGAGGAGTCTGTATATCGTTAAGCGATTTACCTTTTTTTGTACGACATCTGGCGTCGTAAACTATACGAAACTTTTTCTTTATACAATGATGTGGTATATAATAATTGAAATCGTTCGTCTTGGGACTTAATTGCTAGATGTATATGGCCTGACAGAATACTTTCTCTTATTTTCTCTACATTATTTAACCATCATTTAAACATTCTTTTATAACTTTCTTTCTTAACACAGGAATCAGCGCAATGCGATTTTGCGTGAACTGTTTATATCACTGAACTCTTTCTTTAGTCGCACTTTGGCACACTATCTGGTTCTCGATAGTGTGATGAAAAGAAATGCTGCTGTGCAAAAGTCTTCTTTTTCTGTACGCTTAGACCATTAACCTGCTTGATCCATTTCCTTAAACCTGGTCAAAAGCTTATATAACTGGTAATCTTCTAAATACTCCATCGATGGACAGATCACAAACGGATCGCTGTGGTCATCCTGACGTGAACCTTAATTTACTATACCCAATGATGTTTCTATTAAAATTGTACCATTGCTTTTTTCAATACTTATTTGATGGATTTTGCAAAAGAGTCCACCCCTAGTAGTCTTGATTCGAAATAATTCTGAACTATGCTAGCCGATGTACCAGATTTTATTGATTTCGGCGGCAAAATCGACTGCCAATGCCTTTCCTCTGAAAGGGACTTAAATGTTCGCCGCTATAATGCTCATATGAGCTAGGAGTAAACCAGGTCAATATCTTAAGTATGGCTTGTTGAGTCACTGGAAAGACTACCATATATACCCACCTCATACTAATTTACCTGATACTTTTCTAGTCTGTATTTTGAATCTGTTCTGATTTTATCAACTCTTAAGTGAATGTGTGCGCCGTTATCTAGCATCGCTGCAAATGAGCCTACACTACACCATCTGACTCTATTCTTATCATAGTTGTAGGGATCAAATCTGTACAAAACTCTTAATTATTAAAAAACTGTACATATTTTTTATCATTTATTGAAAAGGGTTTCTTGGGCATTGGACTATCTTCAATATCTTCTTCGTATTTCATAGCTACTGGTTAGGATATCGACTTTGTTTTTCAACAGATTTAATTTGCTGTTCAAACTGCTTGCTATTGTCTGTACACCTATTCTATTTGACCTGCCATTTTTCCTCTAGTGAAGCGCTAAAGGGAATTTGATTTCAATTTCAAATTACCGACGGTACTTAGAAGATCGAAGTAAATTCATGTGCAGGTTTTTAAATCAAGGTGAATTAAAAAAAGTCAGTGAAGGAAAATATAATACACAAAGTACAAAAAAAAAGAACTAATTAAAATTTTCCTTTCTGTGTTTTTTTTTGGTGGACAATTTATAGTCCCTAGATAAACTACATGTACGATGGTGTGTTAGACGTTCGTCAGATGCATTTATTTGCAGCAGGATTAAGAAAAACAAACTGTCTATTTCCTTTGGAAAAACGAGGGTAAGGTAGTTGGGCATTTTGAAGATAGGTTGGTTAGTTTAGTAGTTTTTTTTTCTTCCTTCTTTTTCGCAAAAGGGTGAACGAGCGGCTACAGAGTCCTGTCTTAGCAGGGTTGGATGTGAAAGGGAACCCGAGGCATACGTACGAAGGAATAAAAAACCGCTAGAAAATGAAGGAAAACCCGTGACTGTCCCGGGTAGACAAGTAACCGTTGGTTTAGGTCCCCTGATAACGGACTAAACTAATGAAAATTCACCCCTTTTTTATTCGCTGTTTTTGCGTAAATTGCTAAGACGCATACTTATATTTAAAATAAAATTTATTTGAATATAAAAGAAGAAAAAGTGCCACCACAGCGAAGAAAAAAACCCACTTTTGAAAAATCCTCTTGACCTGGCAATATTCTTGGCTGGCCTAAGAGGAAACCTAAAGAAACCTATTCACGGCTGCCTAATCTCCTGACAAAGGACTTGTGACGTCGGAAATTCATATTTTTCATTGATTTCTTTTGATTTTTTTGTCTCATTTTATATTGTGTCATATAATTGTCAGATATATTTAAAGAATATTGGCGAGATCATAACTGCTTTGAAAAAAAAAAACAAAAAAAAAAGGTGCACAGCCGAAATTTGAAGTGCAGAACAATCCAGCGCTTATCCTGGTTTAGCTCCTAGGATTCTTCCAATCATTCTCCCCATCCCATCACTTGCGGCGATATTTTGCCTTCCCCACCGATACAAACCCTCACAGAGCTCTCTGAAGGTAGGTCACCGGGGGTGAACAATTTGATAAGGTAGCGAAGCATTTCCGCTCCTGTGGTAGTCTGGGCGGGGGGAACATAAGGAAATCTCAGAGGAGATCCCGATTGAAGATCTGGTGACCTACCAAACAAAGAACTGTTAATTTACCTTGAGTCGCAGATTTTGTTTTTTTTTTGTTCTTTCTGTTTGATCGTAGTCCTATTCATGCATTTATCCACATATAAATTGTTTAATTAAACATCAGTTTGGTCACTTTTTGAAACCTTTTTTTTTGTTTATTTACTTATTTATTAATTTAATCTTTCAAGTTACGTTAATTTATTCATCAATTATCTGATTTTAAGACAATTTATTGTTTGTTTTTCATATTTTTTTTTTTTTGTAAATAAGTAATTAAGGAATGTCTAATAAATAAAAAAAATAAGGTCTCGCCTACCTTCATATGTATATGTTCCAAGAACGCACCCTGGTTAATATTTGTTTCTTTGTGAGATGAAGTGAATCCTACCATGAAATAAGATTACTTACATTTAGGGGGACATGCTAAGGCGGGCATGAACTACAGGTAAACGGTTGTGACTAGACGGCTGAGTGAGCAGCCGGATTTGCGGAATTCGTCAACTACTGGGCCAACAGAATTCCAGGAAGGATTGGAACAAGTCCTCCCTGCCGCAACAACAACAGGGCTTCCAGAGTGTGGTCCTACTACGGCACATTTAAGATTGGCAAGATATGTGTTTTCTTTGAAATAGGTGAGGTCCATATATGGGTGCAAGATCCCCTCCTTATCCGTCGAGCTTAGCTGTGCGACACCAGCGTGCAATAGCCTCCACAATGGACATTCGAATCCCTTTCTCCTTCTTCACATATCCTCCCAATACCTACCTTTCCTTTTCCTATTTCCTTTTGTCAGTCCCAGGTCTTACCTACCTACCTACCTCCCTGCTCTGACAACTCTCCTCTTACCTTCTCTAATTTCATTCCTCCTCTTCTTCTTCATGCCGCCTACCTCATCACTGATTCCTCTTCTATCCAAATTACCTTTCCTTCCCAATACCCTTATTATATCACATCCTGCTCTTACCTTCTCATCCCCTTCCTATACTATACATGACCCCAACCAATCCCTTCCCTCTTTCCTATTCCTATCCTTCTTGCTTATTTCAAATGGCGCCCAACGTTTTTGCCCTTGTTTATCCTTAATAAAGGGTTTGTTTTCGTTGATAAAGTTGAGGCAACTCGTATGTCTTATCTAGGATGGCTCTTTAGAACGCCTAGTTAATTGCGACGAGGTGCATTAAAGTCATCAACGGAGAAAATCAGTTCATTCGTTCTGATGTCCTAGATTGCTGTCACTGGCTGACCTGAGGATTCTGGATGTCTTCATTCGTAAAGCATAACGATTGAATCGCTCCAGAATTCCGAAGGTCTGACAGCGGGAGTAATAAACTTGTTTGCTGTTCTGGTTGCGGTTGCAATCAGGTCAAAAACAATTCGTTAGTCTTAACCAGGATAGCTCTTGAGAATGCCTGGTCAATTGCGACGATGCGTTTCCGACCTGACAGCAACATCAATTGGAAATTGTATCGTTTTGTTATTGTTTTTTTTTTGTGTGTAGTAGCACCACACTCGGGATACTATATAGAATACGAAACGTTGAAAAATCTTTTTGCGAACTTCAGCTGTCAAGTCAGAGGCCAAAAGAAAAAGAATAACTTTTTACCGAAATCCCGCCCAAAGCTCCTCCGTCCTTCATAAGAATACACCTCAATACAAACATTTTAAATACGCTTTTACAAAAAAAAAATCTTTATATAACAACCCTAAAGGAACTTATGTTCAGATTGAGTATAAATACTTGAAGGGTCACCCTGTTTTTTTTTTTTTTTTGGAATATCGGTATTTGGTGGGTTTTTCGAATTTTTACCTTGTTTGGCTATCAATAATACATATCCATATTTGGTCTTTAGGACTTAATAAAATAAAATAAGTTATTTGACAAATCTGTGGTTTTTTATTTTGATAAATTTTGTTTTATAATTGGTGTTGGCTTATTGATAAGATATAGTAAGTTTTTTTGTTGTATTATAAAAAAAAAAAACAAAAAAAAACAAAAAAAAAATATAATTAAAGAAAGAGAAATATAATTACATATCAGTAACTTAGTTAAGCTTACATTCAATTTATATTTAAGTAATTTAAGCAAAATAAGTAACTTCTTAGCAGGTTATTAAATAAGATACAAAAAAATATAAGTATATAAACTTATAAAAAAGAATTACACTAGAAATAATAGTAATAATTATTTGCTTATATTTTAATAAATAATTTATTTTTTGACATTAAAGGATTAATTATTTATCAAGCTGGTTATTATTTATTTTTGTGTGTCACTTACTTATTCGGTATTGATACTTATAATTTTTTGTTGTTGTTGATTATTTATTTATTTTATTTATACTTATTTACCTTTTTTTCTTTGGTTTAGTATTTATTATTAACTAATTTATTTTATAATTTTTTTAAATTTTTTCATTCTTTAATTTTTGTATGAAAAGTTATTTATTCATTTATTTATTGATTTTGTTTTTCTATTATTATTTCCTTCTGTTTTTTTAATTGGCTAATTACTTATGATTTCTTACTATTTGTTTAGTTGGTTGTTATTAATTTGCTTACTGGTTATTTATTTGCTTACCATTTTTATTTATTGATTATTAATTTATTTATTGATTATTTATTTATTTATTGTTTAATTTTATATATTTATTTGTTAATTATGTATTAGTAATTTTTTTGTTTAGAAGGCCATTACTTATTTATCTATTAGTGAATTATTTATTTATTTGTCTATTAGTCAATTAATTATTTATTTATAAGTTAATTATTTATTTATTTATTATTTATTTATTTATTATTTATTTATTTATTTATCAGTTATTTATTTATTTGTTAATTAGTTATTTATATATCAGTTACCTATTTATTTATTTGTTAGTTAATTATTTATTTGTTAATAAGATAGTTTTATTTTTATTCATTAGCTTGTTATTTACATTATTGTTATTTATTCATCAGTTTTGTTGTGACATATTTAATTTTGTCATTTATTTAGTTTCGATTATACTGATTTTTTTGTTTGGGTTATAATATAACATATAATACGAGTGTTATTACCTCTATTTATTTATTTATGTATCATCAATGGATTTATATTATCTTTTGATTACAAATGTTTGCTTAACATAATTATATATTCTTACTCAAACTTGGTGAAGGTGAAACAATTTTTTTAAAACTATCCCTACTCATAGAGAGATCGACTTCACATGAAATAGAATTGTACAATGTAAGAGAACGAGTTACTGGGTTATTAAGACCATAATTTGTTCGGTGATTGGGAATATAGAGTATGTTATTTCTGTTTCTTAGCGATCTTTCCGGAACGTTAAAAGAAACTTAAACCAGAAGTTCTTCAGATTTAATATTAAAAGTCAAAATATCTTTGATAAAAAGAACGCATTGAGCTTGTCTGCGGCTTTCCAAAGTTTTCAAATCTAATAACGCGCATCTTGAAAAATAATCAGGTAGTTCAGCGGACCATCTCATACTTCTTAAGGCAAAACGCGTGAATCTTCTTTGAATTTTTTCTATTCTATTAATAGCATTTTCATAATACGGTGACCAGACGACACAACAATACTATAAGATAGGTAGCACCAATGACATGAAAATTGCCTTTAATGTATAAGCATCTTTAAATACAGTCGAAGTTCGTTTAAGAAAACCCAACATAGAATTTGCCTTTGATACAATAAAATCAATGTGAGCTGAAAAAGAAAATTTTGAGTCGAATATAACTCCAAGATCTTTAACTTCGCTTGCTCTTGTGAGTGATTCATTTTCAAATTTATAAATAAATGTTATCGGGGATAAAGTTCTATAGGCACTAAAAATCTTACATTTTGCAAAATTTAGCTCCAGGTGGTTGTATTTGCACCAAAATATAAACATATCAATGTCGTTTTGGAAGTTTAAACAGTCACAATCCGAAGATATTTCACGGTATAATTTAACATCATCCGCAAACATCAAACAGTCCGAAAAATTAAGAACTTGCGGAATATCATTTATAAATAAATTGAACAAAATTGGTCCAAGGTGACTACCTTGGGGAAGACCTGAATAAACTTGAATATAGTCTGATGAAAAACCTTCAATCTGGACGACCTGTTTCCGATTCGACAAGTAGGAACACAACCAAATCAGAAAATGTTCATTCAAACCCAATTTTCGAAGTTTTTGAATTAATAGTTCGTGATGAACTCTGTCAAAAGCCTTGACGAAGTCTGTGTACAGGACATCTATTTGCTTCCTATTCTCCATAGATCTTAAACAGAATTGAGAAAATAGGCACAAATTTGTCGAAGTTGAACGACCACTTACCAACCCATGTTGTTTTGGCGTTATAACTTCCTTGATTGAAAAAATTAGCCTTTGGGTAACCAACTTTTCAAATAACTTTGGCACGGCAAAGAGTTTTGATATTGGTCGGTAATTTTTTACCAGGTGTTTAAGGCCACTTTTAAAAATTGGATTTATGTAAGATATTTTCCAATCTTCTATAAAAATACCAGTTAATAAGGATTTATTAAAAATTATTTTTAACGCGCTACAAATTGATGGAGCGCAATTATGTAATAAAGATTGCGGAATATTATGAACTCCAGCTTTTTTATTTGAATCGAGTTCAATCAAACCATCAAGAACATCTTGATCTGAAAAACACTTTAAATCAAAATCTATAATACGGGAAATAGTTGGATATAAATCGATAATATTTAAAATAATGTCTTTATTATAGTTAGATTGAAAGTATTTTGCAAATAGATTGCAAGATGATTTTAAATCGCATGACCTTTCGTTATCAAGTTCCATCTGTAACGGTAAAAAAGAACTTCTTCGTTTGGAATTTAAAAAGACCCAAAATGATTTGCTGTTCTTTTTAATATTTATCTCAACAGCACTTATATGTTGATGATACAAAAATGTACTCAAAAAAGCAAATTCTCTCCTTAGCTGAAGAAAACGAGCATGATCCTCAGGTTTACCTGATTTTTTCAAACGCTTAAAAGCCTTGTTTTTAACATTTTCTAAATTTTTTAATATTTTATTAAACCAAGGGAGCTTAAAACACGACTTTTTCCTTAAAACCGGAACGAACTGTTTAATTCCATAAAAAATTGTTTCTTTAAAAACTACATACATATCATTAACAGATCTGTTGCAAAGTCTAAATTCCCAATCAATTGAACTAAAAAAATTGTTTAGTCCTGTGAAATCGGCCTTTTTAAAATTATAGTTAACGCAGTTATCAGTTACATACTTCTGATTAAATTCATAAAATTCAAAAATTACATTAACTGCTTTATGATGAAGTTGATTATTAACCAAAGGAAAATATGATTCATACAGATAGTATTTATAATCATTATTGCAAAAAATAAGATCTAATATTCTACCTAATATATTTTTGGAATGATTTATTTGAAATAAACCTAGCAAAGCTACAGAGTCAACAACTTCAGTTTCTATGTCTGACGTAACATTAAATGGCATCAGGATTTGTTCATCAGCTACAAAGCACCAATCTATGTCACCAACGTTGAAGTCACCTAACACACATGGAAACTGGTTAGTTGTTAACTCTTTCACCACTCCGATTATATTTGACATAAGTTGTTCATATAATTGAAAACTACTATTCGGTCTAATGTAACTTACAATAAAGCAAAATTCATGATCTTTAGTGATAACATGCACACAAAGTTGGTCAAAGAAAGATGGATATGTAGGTAAATCGCACTGCCGACTAGCTAACGAAGAACGTACAGCGATTAAAACTCCACCTCCACGTTGCATTCCAGATTCAATAGGACGATCCACACTATACACGACATAAGTTGCATCAAACATTTCGGAAGATAGAAAGCTTTCATTTAACCATGTCTCAGTAATTACTATCACATCATATTCATGTAATGAAGAATTAACGAAAAGCTCACTAGTTTTAGTGCGTAAGCCTCCTGCATTTTGGTAATAAACATTGAGCTTAGACGGAGAAGGTGACGATGAAGAAGCACATTTTAGGTTTGCGCTGCCTCCTTCGCAGCAGGAAGAATTTCGTTTTTTGGAATGTTGACAAATTTTTTTATTTGAACCCCAATGGGCCAAATCGCTGGATTAAGTGCATCTTCAAAAGCATGGGCCGGAATTCCGAGTTTGAAATTGATAAAATGCATCTTAGTGACATCAGCATCGGCTTTAATCAATTTATTACATTGAAGCACATTTTCCGGTAAATTTAGCACACTTGCTGCATACGACTTGATGTTTTTTTCCGTTTCACATTTGTTCAACCGAGAAAGATGAAGGTAGCGGAGTTTAGGAACTGATGATAAGGTTGTGTCAGCAGAAGTATAACTTGCTGTACCAACCAGCTTCGTGATTCGGTTTCGAACTTTTCAACTTTTTCTCTGCAATCGATCACCAACAGTCATTAGGTCCAGACTTTGCTTTTGTAATGCCGCAATCGGCATACATACATATAAAGAAATTCATCAATCATATTTCCATTTTTTTTGTTCGCTCTGATCCGTTTTGCTTGCGTTCTTATTGTCTACTGTCCTTGAGTTCATTGGTGTTGACTCTCTTAATCCTTATCGGATGGCACAGCATTTGACCAGGGAAGAAGAAAAGAAAACCGTTAGATTAAAAAACCAATTAGAAAACCTCGCAGTTACCCGTTCCCTGCTCAGAAATTTCGAAGCGTACACAAGAAATGCCGATAGGACGATCGCCCGTCGCTAACGCCACTGCTCCAGGGGAAAATTCTAGAGGCTCCGCAGTGCCTCCAGTGGCAAACAAGGGTTCCTCTTGAGCACCACAGGTAGGCATCCAATCAAGCTCTCATACCAATCCACCTTTGTCGGGCCGCAGCAGTATGTCCGATGTGTCTGTTGGTTCGCTAATGGCACCACCATTTAGCAAGATAAACGAAGTAGCAGCCACCAGCGGAGGAGAGCGGAGCGACAACAAAGATGGAGAAGCAGCTGGTTCAATCTCGGTGGAATTAAGAACCGTCATCAACCTAGCAGTAGTAAACGCCTACGATTCATACCGCGAATCCATAAGGGAAAACATCTCGGAGTCCGTAAGAGCCGAGGTGCAAAGGAGATTCCTGGATTTCCTGAAGGAAATCAACCATACGACCCGTCCGCCTCCACCAATTGAAGAAAGAACCCGGCGACCGGCGAACAATCCCCTACCAGCCTCGACCCCTTTCCAACCACCCCCATCAATACCATCCAGGCCATCCCAGCTGGATCCACCGACTAGGCCATTTGTTCCCGTATCTAATCGGCACGAGGAGCCGGATTCGGCCATAGCTCCGAACTTGGGACCAGTCCTGGAACCGAGGGTACACCAGTCAGGTTCACATCCTGATCCATTTTACAGAAACCCCTATCCCAGACCACAACCGACACCCTCCCACTTTTCGCCACATGCGTATCCAGGACGGGGAAGGCCGCCGATACGTATCGATAAGTGGGGGGTAGTTTTCGAGGGAAAACCCGAAGTTCTCACGGTAGAAGATTTCATTTTTCGAGTGGAGACGCTCCAGAGCCAGTATGAGTGCTCCTGGGCCGAGATCTTACGCGATTGGCATTTGCTGCTCTCAGGAGCAGCCAGCGAGTGGTACTGGCAGTACCAAAGGGGCAACTATCACCCAGACTGGCTGGCACGTCAGTTCCGCAATATAAAATCGGACTATGAAATAATGCGCGACATCATGGACCGGCGGCAAGGCTTCTGGGAGTCTAGGGCCCAGTATCTTTTCGCGATTAACAAGTCAAGATTTCACCTCAGGGCACTAATTTCTGAGCTGGAGCTCGTGAAAATTTTAAAGAAAAATTTGGTCAAATGAATTAAAAGACTGGTGTATCCTCAGCCAATCTTCACCTTGGACCAGCTGAGGATGGCTTGTAAAGACGCCGAATACGCCTTTCCAGTCGCGGACCGAGATGGTCCAAAGCACCAACGTCCACCAGCCCAGTATAAGGCGAATGAGCTAGAGATCGATGCAGCGACAGGTTTCAGCCAGAAGGAATACGTTGAGGCTGTTCAACATATGGGGGTTCGTCCGAAAAACACCAGGGCGCAAGGAGAAGCGCGACCCTCTGCATGCTGGAACTGTCGGGTGGTAGGTCACACGTTCATGGATTGTCCCTTGGTGACCAGAAACATATTTTGTTACAGGTTTGGTCACGAGGGTGTTATAACCCCTAAGTGTCCACAATGTAGCCCGGGTAACTCGATCCGGAACGCGAGGTCAGCGGGGGAATCGCGTTCCACCCAAACAATGCCAGAATTCCCACAACCCCGATAGCCAACCAAACTTCTGATAAACAAATCACCATTTTAAACGGAGATCCGAACCACACCTCTGTCACAGAAAAGACCCCTACATTAGCAATAATTAAGCCCCTGCATATAAAAATTAGAGATTATTATGAAACTAGAGATAGGATTTTCAAGGTAACGGTTAGCGCGATATCTAAAGGCATACAAAAAGCTCGAAAAAGGTTTGAAGTAAGAAAGTATCTAAGAAAAAGTATAGCTTCTACTGTAATTGATACTAGCACCGACCCCAGGCCTTATGCCAAAGTCACCGTAGCAGGCACTGTTTCTCCAGCGGTACAAGCCCTTTTGTACCAGGAAATAGACCGAATGCTTAAGCTCGGCGTTATCGAGGAGAGTGAAAGCCCGTGGTGTTCACCCGTTGTCCTTATAAACAAGCCAGTTCCAAACAATACTACCAAATTTAATTTTTGCCTGGATTCTCGTAAGGTTAACGCGTTGACTAAAGAGGACGCTTACCCTCTCCCCCATATCGAAGGGCTTATCAGTCGAATACCTGATACCTACTATATTAGTAGTGTTAATTGAAAGGAAGCATTCTGGCAAATACCGCTGGAAAAGGAGAGTAGAGAATAAACTGCGTTTGCGGTACCGGGGAGACCCTTGTACCAGTTTACCGTCATGCCCTTTGGGTTGTGTAATGCAGCTCAAAGGCTATGTCGTTTGATGGATAAGGTGATCCCTGCACGACTTCGGGATCGCGTCTTCGTGTATTTGGACGATCTGCTAATCATCCCACCTGATTTTGAGACCCATATCGCCTTGCTGGATGCAGTGGCCGACTGTCTTAGAAAAGCGAATTTAACAATCAATATAAAGAAATCCCAATTTTGTTTCAAAAAGCTAAAGTATTTAGGGTTCATTGTTGGCGGAGGTAAGTTGAAAATTGATCCAGCGAAAGTTGAAGCTGTCGTTGACTTTCCCCTACCTAAAAACGCCATACAAGTCACGAGGTTCCCTGGTCTAGCAGAGTGAGATTCATACAAGATTTTTTTCTTAACAGATACTCTGAAAAAGAGGAACTTGAAATTCAGTATGACGGAAGAGGCTAAGAAAGCCTTTAAAGAGTTGAAAATTGCTCTAAACACTGCACCTGTGCTTTCACATCGTGATTTCTCAAAAAGATTCTACAAACAATGCGATGCATCAGACTCCAGAATCGGTGCGGTGCTGTTTCAGAAGCATGGTGAAGAGGAAGAACTTCCAATAACCTTCTTCTCTTTATCAAAAGCTTAACGCATGCCAACAAAACTACAGCCTGACCGAGAAGGAGTGCATGGCCGCCGTAATGGCGGTGAAAAAGTTCCGGCCATATGTCGAGGATATGGACTTTACAGTCACAACCGACCACTCCTGTCTGAAATGGTTGATGACAATGAAGAACTTAAGTGGCCGACTAGCTAGATGGAGCCTGGAGCTGCAGTCCTATGCCTTCGACATAGAGCATCGGAAAGGCTCACTTAACGCCGTACCAGACACTCTTTCTCGGGCACACTTAGATAGTTTAGAGATAGAGCAACTAGCCTCGTTGGTAGATTTAGGTAGTGAGGAATTTAGATCAGAAGAGTATAAGTCCCTCCTAGGTACAGTTCTTGAACACCAAAATGAATTACCCGCTAGAAGACAGCTATTGGCATGTCCCCATACTTCGAAATTACGATATGCGCGCGCGAAACATAAGATTCATACCAGGACAAGAGGTCTTACAACGCAACTTTGTTCTTAGTGACACCTCTAAAGGCCTTGCTTCCAAATTATGTTCTAAATACACTAAGTGCAGTATTGTTAAAGCCATTGGTATAAAACTTTATGAGCTAGAAAACCTTGCAGGAAAAAGAATCGGAATTTTCCATGCAAAAGATATTAAGCAATGATTCCCAATTATGAAGTCTTAGCATGTATGATACACACATTAAAGGTCCTTTCCTATAGTCCATCTATGTGGTCATATCATGTTTTCCTTTTTTTTAAACAAGTGTGATATTTTCTTTTTTTTGGTTTGAACAACCCCGACATCACTATTTGTACCTGAAAGGCAATTTGACCGCCAGACCATGATATAGTTTTAAGAACCCTGATTTGCAATTTTTTTTTACCACCTGTTTCCTGATAGGTTATTTGACCACCCGACTGTGATATAGTTTTAAGCGATCTTGATGTGCAATATTTTTTTTTTATTATTTTAACAATTTGACCAATTTTTTTTATCCTGACGACTTTCCAATGTCGTAGCCACTCACTGTGTTGTTTGATTAACAATCACCAATGTGCAATATAATTTAAGTTGATGTATGTACCTGATTTCAAGTTTTCTATACTCACGACGTTAAATTCAGAAAACGATCCTAAATCCTCTGTTACCTTAATAAGAAAACTCAAACCAATACGAACTGTGTTATTTTATTTTAAAGTAAGAAGCTACACGCTGAGATCGACTGTGATATAATATATTTCATTCTTTTGTTTATTATTTATTACCTTTTATTGTTTATTTATTTATTATTTATTTCATCCTAACGACGCATTACAAATTGTGATAAAACTACATACAAAAAGTATGTGTCTGCATGAAGGGAATGTTCCATTTATTTAAAACTCGAGCTAGGAAAATATATATATAAATACAATTGAGGTGCTTTTAGATCGTAAAATCAATTAGCATAGTCCAACATTTATAAATGTAAAACAGAAAAAGAAAGGACGTACTTACTGGATGCTAATTCGCAGAGGACATGGTACGGGCAACCAAAAAGTAAAATTATGCCCGGCTTGATGATTGAGGATTCTCCCCACATCAGAAATTAACAGGTTCGAAAGTACCTATGTTTTTTTTTTTTTTTATACACAAGGGACTACTTGTTTCCCTTTTAATGTTACATACTGCGCGGGCGTTAGGAAGATAGGGAGGGGAGCGATAGGATGTGTCGATTAACATTGGTTTTGAATGTTTGCAGATCAAAATGGCAAGGGAAAATCTCGCCGGGTAAACTATTCCAAATCGTGTCGTTCGGCTAAAAAAAGAAACCCTATATTTCACGGTACGTCCGAAATCGGGCTCAAGGGTGAACTGATGAGCATTCCTTGCGAGACGAGTATTACGGGAGAAACTTTTAAGGGGAGGAATGCAACTGGCTACTTCGAGTGAACATGATTTTGTAAAAGAAACAATAAAATAAGGAAAGACATGAAACACTGCGTCGGTGTTCGAGAGGGGCAATTGTTTCAGCGGCAGTTCTTTTTCCTATCAATCTTAAAGCTCGATTTTGTATTCTATCAAGCAGGTGTAGCGATGTTTGCGAAGCACCTGCCCAGAGGTTGGAATTATACTCGAGTTTAGGGCGTATAAACGCTTTATAGATTGTAGCCAGATCAGATGGGCAAAAATTTTTCTCAATTCAAACTTCATAAACTTTAAATTAAAATGAATTTGGATGAAGAACTTATTGATGATTTTTTCACCTTTGATATTCCAAATAATAATTGCAAAAATGTATTTTTCGATAAATTATATTGTAAAAATAAGATTTTTTTTCGTTCAACAAAATGTAAGAAGCTTAAGAGAAAATTTTGCGTCTCTTGTATCTCAGTTGAGCACTTTGGCTTGCATTCCAAGTTTTATTTTTGTTTCGGAAATCTGGATATATGATTTTGAATTGAATGACTTTAATATACCAGGGTTTAACTTTTATGCGAACACAAATGATAATTATGCTGCCGGTGGCGTCGGTTGTTTTGCAAAGGATGATTTTGAGTGTGTGTCAAGTAATCTAAAAGTTTCGAGTGCTGATATTTTAAAAATGTCTTTTAAGTCTGATCATGAAAATTATGTTATTCTTTGTGTGTATAGACTGCACAAATACAATGTCTCGGCTTTTATGGAGGAATTTTCAAATATCTTAGAAAATGAAAAGGGTAGAAATCTAATAATATTGGGCGATTTTAACATCGATATTTTAGAGGATAGCTTATTGGTTTCAAACTATATGAGTTTATTGGCAACTAACGGTCTAGAATCAATTATAAATGAACCAACAAGGATTACCTCGGGTACATGTTTAGATCATATTTATGCACGCTTTTCTAATATTTCTCTTGATCGCTGTGAAAAGTTTGTTTTTGATTTTGACATTACTGATCATGTTATGACTGGTCTTATTGTAAGCAAACCTGTAAGATCACATAGTACGCTTCATAATATTTCTCCCCCGCAAACCAAGCGAACTAAAGTTGACTTTGCCAAACTAAGACGATGCTTAGTTTTTGAATTTTGGGATAACGTCTTCATAGAAAGCAATGTTTCGAAATCTTTTGATGTGTTCATTGCAACTCTTAAGAAACATATAAATAGCTGCACGTACTTGGTAAGAAAAAAGAAAAATATCAAGAAACTAAAACCTTGGATTAATCACAGCTTGTTAGTTAAGATTAGCCTGAAAAACAAACTGAAGTTTAAAAGCTTTAAGCATCCTAATAATAGATACCTAAAAAATAAAGTAAAACGCTTGAGTACTGAACTAAAGAGGGAAATCCCAAACTGTCGGGACAATTTTTATAAAAGTCAATTTGTTTCCGCTAAAGGTGACTTAAAACGAGAATGGCGTGTAGTCAACGGTATTTTAAATAAAGGTACCATTAATAAAAGACCTAAGGAGCTACGAGTTGACGACTCAGTCATTTCTGATAAGTACGAGATTGCCAACTATTTTAATCATTACTTTGTTACGATAGCAAACGCTTCAAGACCACTACACCAATCGCAAAGTTGTACCCATAGGTCTCTTAATGAACCATTCCTCAGGCACAGTTTTTTCTTCGAACCTATTACACCATCGGAGTTGTTGCAGTCTATAAAATCGCTAAAAAACTCTAACTCATGTGGAATTGACGGAATTTCTAGTTGCCTTTTAAAAAATATTGCTTGGTTTATAGTTGACACTTTAGCTAACATTTTTAATCTCAGTATAACCTCTGGTATATTTCCTGCAGCTCTTAAGTGCGCAGATGTTATTCCGTTGTTGAAAAAAGGGGCCACTAATAATGTATGTAACTACAGACCTATCTCGCTGCTCTCATCTCTTAGCAAAGTCTTTGAGAAAGTTGTAAAATCTAGAATGTTAAAGTTTCTGGAAAAAAATGTTTTTTTTAGTGAAATACAGTTTGGTTTTCGATCGGGTAGATCGACAGAAGATGCTCTTCTAGATTTTTCTTCCGAAATATACTCTAATTTAGATATGAAAAAGAACACTGCAGCCTTATTTGTCGACATTACGAAAGCTTTTGACATGGTGGACCATGAGATATTGTTGACAAAATTAGAACATGCTGGCTTTCGCGGTTTTATGATCGATTGGTTTCGTTCGTATCTAAAAAACAGATCTCAAAAAGTAAAAGTAGACAACATCAGAAGTGAATCACAGTTTAATAATTTGGGTGTTCCCCAGGGCTCAGTGCTAGGACCTACTCTTTTCCTAATATATATAAATTCTTTATTTAAGTTAAGATTCAAAGGTGCTTTAACTGCTTTTGCTGATGATGTTGGGTGCGTCTACGGATCAAGTAGTCGTTTGGATCTTCTTAGTGATATAAATTGGGACTTAGATTTATTAAGACTGTGGTTTGCCGACCATAAATTAGTAATTAGTTCGTAAACAAAAATTATGTTTTTTAGCCTCTCTTCTCAATCGAGTCCTGATGTAAATATTTGTTTTCATGCACCTGAATGCCAGAAATTCAGATTATATAATTGCTCATGTAGTTCAACGAATAGCTTCTGTTTTAATATTGACTGCAGTGAAAAATGTTTTGAGGTGGAAGTAGTGAACCAATTTAAATATCTTGGCTTAATAATGGATGCAAAAATGTCCTTCCTGCACCACACTGATTCGCTGAAAAAGTATTTTAGATCGACTGTGAGAAACTTTTATTACCTTCAAAAAGTTTGTTCTAAGAAACTGTTGAGCATTATCTATAATGGTATTTTCCAGTCTAAGTTGCAGTATGGTGTTACATGTTGGGGTGGTACTCATTTAAACAAAATTGAGCCATTATTAATACTTCAGAAGCGTATCATAAGGATAATGTGTAACAAACATCGTTTACATCCTAGTTTACCTCTTTTCAAGTATCTGAACATTCTTCCCTTACGGCATTTATACTGTTTCAAAGTGTTAAAAGTTTTTTTCTTTAGATCTGGTAATCTTAACTCTAGATTTCTTGACAGTCACAACTTGCGAATAAATTCAATGAACTTGGTTCTGATTCCCAGATACCGCACCACAGCATTGCGTAATTTTTACAGTGTAGCATCTTGTCGTATTTTCAACAAATTACCCCGAAATCTCAGAACAATAAATGTCTCTAGAAAAATTGAAAAAGATATAAGAAACTGGCTATTAGATTTTCAACCAAAAGAACTTGAATGCTTACTAAATGCTCAAACATAAATACAAAAAAACATGTATGTAGTAAAATTGAATTTTGTATAAGGCTATGTGTATATGAACTGTTATATTATCATTATGAAGGTTACCTCTTACTCATTGTACCTACCTCTGCTTGCAATTTTTATTTTCAAGGGTCAAGTTTTTCTTATCAAGGGTCACCCCACCCATATAAGATACATATGTATTTTTAAATTGAAGTGACATTAACACTGTTTTGTATAAATATAAATGTCACTAAATTTATTTTGATTAATATTCTGAAGTGTATATAATTGCTTTATTTAATTAATTGTTATAATCAAATTATATTGAATTCAAAATAAATTAAATCTACTAAATCTAAAATCTACTAAATCTAAAAATCTTTCTTACACCGATACAGAAAACCTAAGCAGCATTCTTAGCGATCTCGAATATATGGTCGTTCCAACGGAGGTCGTCGTTGACACACATACCAAGTACTGAGAGCTTTTCAGTTTCTTCGATGGAAGTGCCATTCATGGACAAAGGCATTGGGGGTATGTTTAGCTTTAACAACAGAAGACAGCATTGAGTTTTCGAAGCATTAAACTCCAAACGATTCCCATTACCCCATTTGAGAATGCTGTATAAATCGGAGTTTAATGAGCTTGACATATGGCACCGTTGCAATTGTACGTCCGAAGGCGAAGGACGTGAATTTTCGAACGAATATAAAACCTGAGGGTAGTGTCGTCAGCAAAACAGTTAAGTGGATTAGAGGTAACAGACAGAAGATCATTTATAAAAATGAGGAAAAGTGTCAGAGACAGAACAGAGCCCTGGGGCACACCAGCATTTATTTTGTGGGAACGGTCCAGAAGATAGCTTCTAATCCAACGAACAAAAGTATTATCGATCCCAAAAGCACGCATTTTCGATAAGAGAGCTTCATGCCAAACTCTATCAAATGCCTTGGAGATATCAAGAGCAATAATCTTACTTTCACTAAAGCGATGTATTCCTTAAGCTGACGGTTAATCAGTGTTTCCATGACCTTAGAAAGAAGGGATGTCAGTGCTATGGGTCGGTAGGAGGAGGGGGAGGATGGGTCACCTTTCTTAGGGACAGGCTGGACAAATGCTGTTTTCCATCTTTTAGGAAAGATTCCAGAAGAGTAGGAGCGATGGAAAAGCTTACGCAATGGCTTTGTCAGTGTGGAAGAACACCTCTTCAGAAGAATCGAGGGTATACCATCCGGGCCAGCGGATTTGTGTATATCGAGATCTTTGAGAACTCTTGCTACTGTACGAGTGCAGAAAAAAATCTGTCCCATGGAAAAATTTACATTCTCAAGTACAGGAGGGGCAACGTTGCTATGCGGCAGCATGGAGCTGGCAGTGAAATGGGCAGCGAGCAAGTTTGCCTTCTCTGAAGAGTAAACAATTGGTTTGTTATTGTCGATGAGCGTTGGAACCGAAGATGTTGAGGAGTTTTTAATATTTTTTACAAATGACCAAACATTTTTACTGCCTTTGGGACACTGCAGAATTTTTTGCCGTAATTTTTGGTCATGCAAAAATTTGGTTCTTCCAATAACGGAGTTGCATGAGTTTTGTTGCTTGTTTGTGCTTTTTCCGATTTTCCTCTGTAGGGTTGGCTTTGAAGGATCGGAAACTTACTTCTTTGAGCCTGATAGCTTCTTTACACTCAGAATTAAAACAGGACTTTTCTTTAGGCTTGATGCTTTTTTCGCTGTTATGAATAAAAGCACGCATCCCTAGAAGAGTCACATTTGTGATCATTTCAGCACTGGCATCAATGTTACTATCGAGGAAGCATAGTGACCAGTTAAAGTTTCGGAAAAAAATATTCAGGCCGTCCCAGTTGGCTTTCTCGTATTGCCAAACGGTCCTGGTGGTAAGTTTTTCTTTAACTGGATGGGTGGAGGATGAGAAATTAGCTGAAATGATACAATGGTCTGAAGTGCCAAATGGAGAAGTTACACTAATGGTATATTTATCAGGGTGAGAAGTAAGAAACAAGTCAAGAGTATGGGCGGCTTGCCCAGCAACATCCGGTATACGCGTTGGCACATCGATCAGTTGGGTAAGGTGATGTAACCCGGCAAAGAGCTCGACATACCTTCCTTCGGGTGTTGTCTGACCAGAATAGCGGAGCCAATTGGAATTGTGTACATTGAAATCTCCCGCAATAACGATTTCAGTGCGAGGACAAAGGGAAACAATTTTCGAGATGGAATCAGACAGTGCATAAACTCGTTACAAGTCGAATTACTGTCAAGATTTGGACTGCAGTAAATAAAACAATAATGAATGTCATGCTTGCGGACATTTATCCATTTACCGCAAGCATTAGATGGTCATACGATGCCTACAGTAGATAAGAAAAAGGCAGTTAAGCACAAAGGTCTTGGGACAGATAAGAGGATAATTTGCTATGCGAATGCGTTTTATTTGTTTTTTTTCCACAGCGCGAGTGGGCATCTTTTTCTTTCCTCCAACGACGTGAGTGGATATTATTTTATTCTTTACAGCACACGCGAGGGGTTTTTTTCGGGTTCTCTACGAATGTGTATTAATATTTTTTTTAAACACTCGCGATAACAATGCGCAATAATTTTTTTTGACTTTTGGTTAATTATTTGTGCGCGCACCTCGACGTCCGGCCTCTACGAGCTTAAGATCGACACTTCGTATATGTATATGGATAAACAGAAGTAAAACAAGATTGATTGACTTACCTTGTACGATGTACCGTTTAGGTACTCCCGTCGGTTTTGTTGAAGAACAAAGCTGGAACTTTCTCTGTTGTCGTCATAAAAAAAAGGTGCTCATGTTTGATTCTTCCTTATGATAGATACATGAATGGAAAGGTACTTAACTTAGACTCACTGCTACTCTCGACTTAAGAAACGTATCCTGGCTCGTGTCACCGTGCCCGGAAATGCGCATACCGATTCTCCAGACCTGGAGTTTTGTTGCGGCCCAGTTAGACATTGGTATTATTTAGGAATTAAAAAAAAAAGAAGCGGTGTACCCGAGTTCAGGGTGAAAAATGCAAAGGGGCGCGCGCGTGTGATACATCCGTCCGACAACGAATGCAGCTCCGACACGATTAAGGCAAAAGATTGAGATGCTGGGTAGGGAGCAGGGAATCGTAAACACCACTTGTTTCACTTCTTCACAACACAATATAAAATTGGTTTTATTTTTTTTGGGCACACCATTTTCACAAACTGTTATCGAATTTGTTTTTAATCTTCAGATTTGATCTCAGGTTTCAAATTTTTCTTGTAGGAACGGGCATGGGACGGGATTGATTTTTTTGCAGTTGCGTGACTTTTGACAATCTGTACGGAGTTGCGAACAAACAGGGAACGATAAGTACAATAAAAACAAAGTGGTTCAATAGAAAATTTTATTAAAAATTAAATTCACTCAACTGCTTTAAAATAAATCTTACACAAAATAACCGCCAAAAGACGAAGACGACGCGACGTAGACGTCTTACCAGATAGCACTGCAGGGTTTTTCAATGTTTTTTTTTTTTTGTTAATTTTTGATGTTTTGTTTTTACCTTGGTCAAAAATTAATAAATTCCAACACTGAATAACGAAAACAAAAACACGCTTAAATAAGGAATTCATGATACCGGCGGTAGGTTTGTACATAGATGTCATGTACAAGGAATGGTAGATAAGAAAAGTCAGGGAAGGAAAAATTTTCCTTTTTGTGATTTTTTTTTGGTGGACAATTTATAGCCCCTAGATAAACTATATGTACGTTGGTGTGTTAGATGTTCGTCAGAAACATTTATTTGCGGCAGGGTTAAGAAAAACAAATTGTCTATTTTCTTTGCAAAAACGATGGTAAGGTCGTTGGATATTTTGAAGATAGGTTGGTTAGTTTAGTATTTTTTTTCTTCCTTCTTTTTCGCAAAAGGGTAAATTTTCGGTGGACGAGTGGCTACAGAGTCCTGTCTTTTACCGCTAGAAAATCAAGGAAACCCGAAGCATACGAAGGAATAAAAAACTGCTAGAAAACAAAGGAAAACCCGTGACTTTCCTGGGTAGACAAGTAACCCTTGGTATAGGTCCCCTGATAACGGACTAAACTAATGAAAATTCATCCCTTTTTTATTATTCGCTGTTTTTGCGTAAATTTCATAGACGCATACTTATATTTAAAATAAAATTTATATGAATATAAAAGAAGAAAAAGTGCCACCGCAACGAAGAAAAAAACGCACTTTCGAAAAGTCCTCTTGACCTTGCAATATCCTTGGCTCGCCTAAGAGGAAACCTAAAGATATCTATCCACAGCTGACTAATTTCTTTCTTTTGATTTTGATTTTTGATTTTTGATTTTTGATTTTCTCATTTTATATTGTGTCATATAATTGTTAGATATATTTAAAGAATATTGGCGAGATCATAAATGCTTTGAAAAAAAAAGTTGCACAGCCGAAATTTTAAGTGAAGAATAATCTAGCGCTTATCCGGGCTTAGCTCCTAGGATTCTCCCAATCATTCTCCCCATCACTTGCGGCGATATTTTGCCTTTCCCACCGATACAAACCCTCACAGAGCTCTCTGAAGGTAGGTGACCGGGTGTGAACAATTTGATAAGGGAGCAAAGCATTTCCGCTCCTGTGGTAGTCTGGGCGGGAACATAAGGGAATCTCGGAGCAGATCCCGATTGAAGATCTGGTGACCTACCAAACCTAGAACTGTTAATTAACCTTGAATCGCCGATTTCTTTTTGTTCTTTCTGTTTGATCGTAGTCCTATTCATACGTTTAAACATATATATATTGTTTAATTAAACATCAGTTTGGTTGCTTTTTGACACCTTTTTTTTTTTTTTATTTACTTATTTATTAATTTAATCTTTCATGTTACGTTAATTTATTCATCAGTTATCTGATTTTCTTATTTTCCTATTTTTTTTTGTAAATTAGTAGAAGGATTACTAATTATTATTATTAATTACTAATAAACTAATTTACTAATTATTATTAATTACTAATTTACAAAAAAATATTTATTTTAATAATAAATAAATATTTGAAGGTCTCGCCAACCTACATATGTATATGTTCCAAGAACGCACCCTGGTTTATATTTGTTTCCTGCGTGCTAAGGCGGGCATGAACTACAGGTAAACGGTTGTAATTTGACGGCTGAGTGAGCAGCCGGATTAGGGGAATTCGTCAACTACTGGACCAACGGAATTCCAGGAAGGGTGGGAACAAGTCCTTCCTGCCGCAACAGCGCAGAGGACATGGTACGGGCAACCAAAAAGTTAAATTATGCCCGGCTTGATGATTGGGGATTTTCCCCACATCAGAAATTAACAGGTTCGAAAGTACCTATGTTTTTTTTTTTTTTTTATACACAAGGGACTACTTGTTTCCCTTTTAATGTTACATACTGCGCGGGCATTAGGTAGATAGGGAGGGGAGCGATAGGATGTATATATATATTTCACGGTACGTCCGAAATTGGGCTCAAGGGTGAACTGATGAGCATTCCTTGCGAGACGAGTATTACGGGAGAAACTTTTAAGGGGAGGAATGCAACTGGCTACTTCGAGTGAACATTTTTTTGTAAAAGAAACAATAAAATAAGGAAAGACATGAAACACTGCGTCGGTGTTCGAGAGGGGCCATTGTTTCAGCGGCAGTTTTATTTCCTATCAATCTTAAAGCTCGATTTTGTATTCTATCAAGCAGGTGTAGCGATGTTTGCGAAGCACCTGCCCAGAGGTTGGAATTATACTCGATTTTAGGGCGTATAAACGCTTTATAGATTGTAGCCAGATCAGATGGGCAAAAATCCTTCTTACACCGATACAGAAAACCTAAGCAGCATTCTTAGCGATCTCGAATATATGGCCGTTCCAACGGAGGTCGTCGTTGACACACATACCAAGTACTGAGAGCTTTTCAGTTTCTTCGATGGAAGTGCCATTCATGGACAAAGGCATTGGGGGTATGTTTAGCTTTAACAACAGAAGACAGCATTGAGTTTTCGAAGCATTAAACTCCAAACGATTCCCATTACCCCATTTGAGAATGCTGTATAAATCGGAGTTTAATGAGCTTGACATACGGCACCGTCGCAATTGTACGTCCAAAGGCGAAGGACGTGAATTATCGAACGAATATAAAAACCTGAGGGTAGTGTCGTCAGCAAAACAGTAAAGTGGATTAGAGGTAACAGACAGAAGATCATTTATAAAAATGAGGAAAAGAGTCGGAGACAGAACAGAGCCCTGGGGCACACCTGCATTTATTTTGTGGGAGTCAGACTTGAATCCGTCCAATACAACTTGTATTGAACGGTCCAGAAGATAGCTTCTAATCCAACGAACAAAAGTATTATCGATCCCAAAAGCACGCATTTTCGATAAGAGAGCTTCATGCCAAACTCTATCAAATGCCTTGGAGATATCAAGAGCAATAATCTTACTTTCATCAAAGCGATGTAAAGATTTGTTCCACTGTTCGGTGAGATATGCCATCAGATCACCAGTGGAACGGTTGCTGCGGAAGCCATACTGACGGTCATGGAGAAGCTTACGATCTTCGAGATATTCCTTAAGCTGACGGTTAATCAGTGTTTCCATGACCTTAGAAAGAAGGGATGTCAGTGCTATGGGTCGGTAGGAGGAGGGGGAGGATGGGTCACCTTTCTTAGGGACAGGCTGGACAAATGCTGTTTTCCATCTTTTAGGAAAGATTCCAGAAGAGTAGGAGCGATGGAAAAGCTTACGCAATGGCTTTGCCAGTGTGGAAGAACACCTCTTCAGAAGAATCGGGGGTATACCATCCGGGCCAGCGGATTTGTGTATATCGAGATCTTTGAGAACTCTTGCTACTGTACGAGTGCGGAAAAAAATCTGTCCCATGGAAAAATTTACATTCTCAAGTACAGGAGGGGCAACGTTGCTATGCGGCAGTGTGGAGATGGCAGCGAAATGGGCGGCGAGCAAGTTTGTCTTCTCTGAAGAGTAAACAATTTCTTTGTTATTGTCGATGAGCGTTGGAACCGAAGATGTTGAGGAGTTTTTAATATTTTTTACAAATGACCAAACATTTTTACTGCCTTTGGGACACTGCAGAATTATTTGCCGTAATTTTTAGTCATGCAAAAATTTGGTTCTTTCAATAACGGAGTTGCATGAGTTTTGTTGCTTGTTTGTGCTTTTTCCGATTTTCCTCTGTAGGGTTGGCTTTGAAGGATCGGAAACTTACTTCTTTGAAGCTGATAGCTTCTTTACACTCAGAATTAAAACAGGACTTTTCTTTAGGCTTGATGCTTTTTTCTCTGTTATGAATAAAAGCACGCATCCCTAGAAGAGTCACATTTGTGATCATTTCAGCACTGGCATCAATGTCACTATCGAGGAAGCATAGTGACCAGTTAAAGTTTCGGAAAAAAATATTCAGGCCGTCCCAGTTGGCTTTCTCGTATTGCCAAACGGTCCTGGTGGTAAGTTTTTCTTTAACTGGATGGGTGGAGGATGAGAAATTAGCTGAAATGATACAATGGTCTGAAGTGCCAAATGGAGAAGTTACACTAATGGTATATTTATCAGGGTGAGAAGTAAGAAACAAGTCAAGAGTATGGGCGGCTTGCCCAGCAACATCCGGTATACGCGTTGGCACATCGATCAGTTGGGTAAGGTGATGTAACCCGGCAAAGAGCTCGACATACCTTCCTTCGGGTGCTGTCTGACCAGAATAGCGGAGCCAATTGGAATTGTGTACATTGAAATCTCCCGCAATAACGATTTCAGTGCGAGGACAAAGGGAAACAATTTTCGAGATGGAATCAGACAGTGCATAAACTCGTTACAAGTCGAATTACTGTCAAGATTTGGATTGCTGTAAATAAAACAATAATGAATGTCATGCTTGCGGACATTTATCCATTTACCGCAAGCATTAGATGGTCATACGATGCCTACAGTAGATAAGAAAAAGGCAGTTAAGCACAAAGGTCTTGGGACAGATAAGAGGATAATTTGCTATGCGAATGCGTTTTATTTGTTTTTTTTCCACAGCGCGAGTGGGCATCTTTTTCTTTCCTCCAACGACGTGAGTGGATATTATTTTATTCTTTACAGCACACGCGAGGGGTTTTTTTCGGGTTCTCTACGAATGTGTATTAATATTTTTTTTAAACACTCGCGATAACAATGCGCAATAATTTTTTTTGACTTTTGGTTAATTATTTGTGCGCGCACCTCGACGTCCGGCCTCTACGAGCTTAAGATCGACGTATATGTATATGGATAAACAGAAGTCAAACAAGATTGATTGACTTACCTTGTACGATGTACCGTTTAGGTACTCCCATCGGTTTTGTTGAAGAACAAAGCTGGAACGTTCTCTGTTGTCGTCATGAAAAAAAGGTGCTTATGTTTGATTCTTCCATTTGATAGATACATAAATGGAAAGGTACTTAACTTAGACTCACTGCTACTCTCGACTTAAGAAACGTATCCTGGCTCGTGTCACCGTGCCCGGAAATGCGCATACCGATTCTCCAGACCTGGAGTTTTGTTGTGGCCCAGTTAGACATTGGTATTATTTAGGAATTAAAAAAAAAGAAGCGGTGTACCCGAGTTCAGGGTGAAAAATGCAAAGGGGCGCGCGCGTGTGATACATCCGTCCGACAACGAATGCAGCTCCGACACGATGAAGGCAAAAGATTGAGATGCTGGGTAGGGAGCAGGGAATCGTAAACACCACTTGTTTCACTTCTTCACAACACAATATAAAATTTGTTTTATTTTTTTTTTGGGCACACCATTTTCACAAACTGTTATCGAATTTGTTTTTAATCTTCAGATTTGATCTCAGGTTTCAAATTTTTCTTTTAGGAACGGGCATGGGACGAGATTGATTTTTTTGCAGTTGTGTGACCGCGTATTTTCATAACTATCAGTCGTAACTTTTGACAATCTGTACGGAGTTGCGAACAAACAGGGAACGATAAGTACAATAAAAACAAAATGGTTCAATAGAAAATTTTATTAAAAATTAAATTCACTAAACTGCTTTAAAATAAATCTTACACAAAATAACCACCAAAAGACGAAGACGACGCAACGTAGACGTCTTTCCAGATAGCACTGCGGGGTTTTTCAATGTTTTTTTTTTTTTTTGTTAATTTTTGATGTTTTTTTTTTACCTTGGTCAAAAATTAATAAATTCCAACACCGAATAACGAAAACAAAAACACGCTTAAATAAGGAATTCATGATACCGGCGGTAGGTTTGTACATAGATGTCATGTACAAGGAATGGTAGATAAGAAAAAGTGAGATGGTGTGGTGAAAAAGCGAAAGGAATATTAGGGAAAGTTAAGCTGAAGGGTTCAGTGTTCCCAGATCGACATTTGGAATAGAGAGTCAACACCTGATTCATTAAGTATTTAAGTTATTTAATGAGTCAATGAAGCCTCTAGCTTATATCAAGAGCTGCGGTACTTGCTGAAAAAAAAAACCGAAACTTAAGATTATCAGCGGGTCGAAAGATGCGCCAAAGGGAATTAGATTTTAATTTCAAATTACCGATGGTACTAAGAAGATCAAAGTAAATTCGTGTGCAGGTTTTTAAATCAAAGTGAATTAAGAAAAGTCAGGGAAGGAAAAATTTTCCTTTTTGTGTTTTTTTTTGGTGGACAATTTAAAGCCCCTAGATAAACTATATGTACGATGGTGTGTTAGATGTTCGTCAGAAACATTTATTTGCGGCAGGGTTAAGAAAAACAAATTGTCTATTGTCTTTGCAAAAACGAGGGTAAGGTCGTTGGATATTTTGAAGATAGGTTGGTTATATTAATATTTTTTTTTCTTCCTTCTTTTTCGCAAAAGGGTGAATTTTCGGTGGACGAGTGGCTACAGAGTCCTGTCTTTTACCGCTAGAAAATCAAGGAAACCCGAGGCATACGTACGAAGGAATAAAAAACTCCGTGACTTTCCTGGGTAGACAAGTAACCCTTGGTATAGGTCCCCTGATAACGGACTAAACTAATGAAAATTCATCCCTTTTTTTATTATTCGCTGTTTTTGCGTAAATTTCATAGACGCATACTTATATTTAAAATAAAATTTATATGAATATAAAAGAAGAAAAAGTGCCACCGCAACGAAGAAAAAAATGCACTTTCGAAAAGTCCTCTTGACCTTGCAATATCCTTGGCTCGCCTAAGAGGAAACCTAAAGATATCTATCCACAGCTGACTAATTTCTTTCTTTTGATTTTTTTTGTCTCATTTTATATTGTGTCATATAATTGTTAGATATATTTAAAGAATATTGGCGAGATCATAAATGCTTTGAAAAAAAAAAAGTTGCACAGCCGAAATTTTAAGTGAAGAATAATCTAGCGCTTATCCGGGCTTAGCTCCTAGGATTTTCCCAATCATTCTCCCCATCACTTGCGGCGATATTTTGCCTTTCCCACCGATACAAACCCTCACAGAGCTCTCTGAAGGTAGGTGACCGGATGTGAACAATTTGATAAGGGAGCGAAGCATTTCCGCTCCTGTGGTAGTCTGGGCGGGGGGAACATATAGGAATCTCGGAGCAGATCCCGATTGAAGATCTGGTGACCTACCAAACATAGAACTGTTAATTAACCTTGAATCGCCGATTTCTTTTTGTTCTTTCTGTTTGAGCGTAGTCCTATTCATACGTTTAAACATATATATATTGTTTAATTAAACATCAGTTTGGTCGCTTTTTGACACCTTTTTTTTTTGTTTATTTACTTATTTATTAATTTAATCTTTCATCTTACGTTAATTTATTCATCAGTTATCTGATTTTAAGACAATTTACTGTTTTTTTCCTATTTTTTTTTGTAATTTAGTAATCCTTCTTACTAATTTACAAAAAAAATATTTATTTTAGTAATAAATAAATATTTTAAGGTCTCGCCAACCTACATATGTATATGTTCCAAGAACGCACCCTGGTTTATATTTGTTTCCTGCGTGCTAACGAGGGCATGAACTACAGGTAAACGGTTGTAATTTGACGGCTGAGTGAGCAGCCGGATTAGGGGAATTCGTCAACTACTGGACCAACGGAATTCCAGGAAGGGTGGGAACAAGTCCTTCCTGCCGCAACAGCGCAGAGGACATGGTACGGGCAACCAAAAAGTTAAATTATGCCCGGCTTGATGATTGGGGATTCTCCCCACATCAGAATTTAACAGGTTCGAAAGTACCTATGTTTTTTTTTTTTTTATACGCAAGGGACTACTTGTTTCCCTTTTAATGTTACATACTGCGCGGGCATTAGGTAGATAGGGAGGGGAGCGATAGGATGTGTCGATTAACATTGGTTTTGAATGTTTGCAGATCAAAATGGCAAGGGAAAATCTCGCCGGGTAAACTATTCCAAATCGTGTCGTTCGGCTAAAAAAAGAAACCCTATATTTCACGGTACGTCCGAAATTGGGCTCAAGGGTGAAGTGATGAGCATTCCTTGCGAGACGAGTATTACAGGAGAAACTTTTAAGGGGAGGAATGCAACTGGCTACTTCGAGTGAACATTTTTTTGTAAAAGAAACAATAAAATAAGGAAAGCCATGAAACACTGCGTCGGTGTTCGAGAGGGGCAATTGTTTCAGCGGCAGTTCTATTTCCTATCAATCTTAAAGCTCGATTTTGTATTCTATCAAGCAGGTGTAGCGATGTTTGCGAAGCACCTGCCAGAGGTGGGAGTTATACTCGAGTTTAGGGCGTATAAACGCTTTATAGATTGTAGCCAGATCAGATGGGCAAAAATCCTTCTTACACCGATACAGAAAACCTAAGCAGCATTCTTAGCGATCTCGAATATATGGTCGTTCCAACGAAGGTCGTCGTTGACACACATACCAAGTACTGAGAGCTTTTCAGTTTCTTCGATGGAAGTGCCATTCATGGACAAAGGTATTGGGGGTATGTTTAGCTTTAACAACAGAAGACAGCATTTAGTTTTCGAAGCATTAAACTCCAAACGATTCCCATTACCCCATTTGAGAATGCTGTATAAATCGGAGTTTAATGAGTTTGACATACGGCACCGTCGCAATTGTACGTCCAAAGGCGAAGGACGTGAATTATCTAACGAATATAAAAACCTGAGGGTAGTGTCGTCAGCAAAACAGTTAAGTGGATTAGAGGTAACAGACAGAAGATCATTTACAAAAATGAGGAAAAGAGTCGGAGACAGAACAGAGCCCTGGGGCACACCTGCATTTATTTTGTGGGAGTCAGACTTGAATCCGTCCAATACAACTTGTATTGAACGGTCCAGAAGATAGCTTCTAATCCAACGAACAAAAGTATTATCGATCCCAAAAGCACGCATTTTCGATAAGAGAGCTTCATGCCAAACTCTATCAAATACCTTGGAGATATCAAGAGCAATGGAAGCCATACTGACGGTCATGGAGAAGCTTACGATCTTCGAGATATTCCTTAAGCTGACGGTTAATCAGTGTTTCCATGACCTTAGAAAGAAGGGATGTCAGTGCTATGGGTCGGTAGGAGGAGGGGGAGGATGGGTCACCTTTCTTAGGGACAGGCTGGACATATGCTGTTTTCCATCTTTTAGGAAAGATTCCAGAAGAGTAGGAGCGATGGAAAAGCTTACGCAATGGCTTTGCCAGTGTGGAAGAACACCTCTTCAGAAGAATCGAGGGTATACCATCCGGGCCAGCGGATTTGTGTATATCGAGTTCTTTGAGAACTCTTGCTACTGTACGAGTGCGGAAAAAAATCTGTCCCATGGAAAAATTTACATTCTCAAGTACAGGAGGGGCAACGTTGCTATGCGGCAGTGTGGAGATGGCAGCGAAATGGGCGGCGAGCAAGTTTGCCTTCTCTGAAGAGTAAACAATTTCTTTGTTATTGTCGATGAGCGTTGGAACCGAAGATGTTGAGGAGTTTTTAATATTTTTTACAAATGACCAAACATTTTTACTGCCTTTGGGACACTGCAGAATTTTTTGCCGTAATTTTTAGTTATGCAAAAATTTGGTTCTTTCAATAACGGAGTTGCATGAGTTTTGTTGCTTGTTTGTGCTTTTTCCGATTTTCCTCTGTAGGGTTGGCTTTGAAGGATCGGAAACTTACTTCTTTGAAGCTGATAGCTTCTTTACACTCAGAATTAAAACAGGACTTTTCTTTAGGCTTGATGCTTTTTTCTCTGTTATGAATAAAAGCACGCATCCCTAGAAGAATCACATTTGTGATCATTTCAGCACTGGCATCAATGTCACTATCGAGGAAGCATAGTGACCAGTTAAAATTTCGGAAAAAAATATTCAGGCCGTCCCAGTTGGCTTTCTCGTATTGCCAAACGGTCCTGGTGGTAAGTTTTTCTTTAACTGGATGGGTGGAGGATGAGAAATTAGCTGAAATGATACAATGGTCTGAAGTGCCAAATGGAGAAGTTACACTTATGGTATATTTATCAGGGTGAGAAGTAAGAAACAAGTCAAGAGTATGGGCGGCTTGCCCAGCAACATCCGGTATACGCGTTGGCACATCGATCAGTTGGGTAAGGTGATGTAACCCGGCAAAGAGCTCGACATACCTTCCTTCGGGTGCTGTCTGACCAGAATAGCGGAGCCAATTGGAATTGTGTACATTGAAATCTCCCGCAATAACGATTTCACTGCGAGGACAAAGGGAAACAATTTTCGAGATGGAATCAGACAGTGCATAAACTCGTTACAAGTCGAATTACTGTCAAGATTTGGACTGCTGTAAATAAAACAATAATGAATGTCATGCTTGTGGACATTTATCCATTTACCGCAAGCATTAGATGGTCATACGATGCCTACAGTAGATAAGAAAAAGGCAGTTAAGCACAAAGGTCTTGGGACAGATAAGAGGATAATTTGCTATGCGAATGCGTTTTATTTGTTTTTTTTCCACAGCGCGAGTGGGCATCTTTTTCTTTCCTCCAACGACGTGAGTGGATATTATTTTATTCTTTACAGCACACGCGAGGGGTTTTTTTCGGTTTCTCTACGAATGTGTATTAATATTTTTTTTTAAACACTCGCGATAACAATGCACAATAATTTTTTTTGACTTTTGCTTAATTATTTGTGCGCGCACCTCGACGTCCGGCCTCTACGAGCTTAAGATCGACACTTCGTATATGTATATGGATAAACAGAAGTCAAACAAGATTGATTGATTTACCTTGTACGATGTACTGTTTAGGTACTCCCGTCGGTTTTGTTGAAGAACAAAGCTGGAACTTTCTATGTTGTCGTCATGAAAAAAAGGTGCTCATTTTTGATTCTTCCTTATGATAGATACATGAATGGAAAGGTACTTAACTTAGACTCACTGCTACTCTCGACTTAAGAAACGTATCCTGGCTCGTGTCACCGTGCCCGGAAATGCGCATACCGATTCTCCAGACCTGGAGTTTTGTTGCGGCCCAGTTAGACATTGGTATTATTTAGGAATTAAAAAAAAAGAAGCGGTGTACCCGAGTTCAGGGTGAAAAATGCAAAGGGGCGCGCGCGTGTGATACATCCGTCCGACAACGAATGCAGCTCCGACACGATGAAGGCAAAAGATTGAGATGCTGGGTAGGGAGCAGGGAATCGTAAACACCACTTGTTTCACTTCTTCACAACACAATATAAAATTTGTTTTATTTTTTTTGGGCACACCATTTTCACAAACTGTTATCAAATTTGTTTTTAATCTTCAGATTTGATCTCAGGTTTCAAATTTTTCTTGTAGGAACGGGCATGGGACGAGAGTGATTTTTTTTGCAGTTGTGTGACCGCGTATTTTCATAACTATCAGTCGTAACTTTTGACAATCTGTACGGAGTTGCGAACAAACAGGGAACGATAAGTACAATAAAAACAAAGTGGTTCAATAGAAAATTTTATTAAAAATTAAATTCACTAAACTGCTTTAAAATAAATCTTACACAAAATAACCGCCAAAAGACGAAGACGACGCGACGTAGACGTCTTGCCAGATAGCACTGCGGGGTTTTTCAATGTTTTTTCTTTTTTGTTAATTTTTGATGTTTTTTTTTTTACCTTGGTCAAAAATTAATAAATTCCAACACCGAATAAGGAAAACAAAAACACGCTTAAATAAGGAATTCATGATACCAGCGGTAGGTTTGTACATAGATGTCATGTACAAGGAATGGTAGATAAGAAAAAGTGAGATGGTGTGGTGAAAAAGCGAAAGGAATATTAGGGAAAGTTAAGCTGAAGGGTTCAGTGTTCCCAGATCGACATTTGGAATAGAGAGAGTCAACACCTGATTCATTAAGTATTTAAGTTATTTAATGAGTCAATGAAGCCTCTAGCTAATATCAAGAGCTGTGGTACTTGCTGAAAAAAAAACCGAAACTTAAGATTATCAGCGGGTCGAAAGATGCGCCAAAGGAAATTTGATTTTAATTTCAAATTACCGATGGTACTTAGAGGATCGAAGTAAATTCGTGTGCAGGTTCTTAAATCAAAGTGAATTAAGAAAAGTCAGGGAAGGAAAAATTTTCCTTTTTGTGTTTTTTTTTGGTGGACAATTTATAGCCCCTAGATAAACTATGTGTACGTTGGTGTGTTAGGTGTTCGTCAGAAACATTTATTTGCGGGTTAAGAAAAACAAATTGTCTATTTTCTTTGCAAAAACGAGGGTAAGGTCGTTGGATATTTTGAAGATAGGTTGGTTAGTTTAGTATTTTTTTTCTTCCTTCTTTTTCACAAAAGGGTGAATTTTCGGTGGACGAGTGGCTACAGAGTCCTGTCTTTTAACGCTAGAAAATCAAGGAAACCCGAAGCATACGTACGAAGGAATAAAAAACTGCTAGAAAACAAAGGAAAACCCGTGACTTTCCTGGGTAGACAAGTAACCCTTGGTATAGGTCCCCTGATAACGGACTAAACTGATGAAAATTCATCCCTTTTTTTATTATTCGCTGTTTTTGCGTAAATTTCATAGACACTTTCGAAAAGTCCTCTTGACCTTGCAATATCCTTGGCTCGCCTAAGAGGAAACCTAAAGATATCTATCCACAGCTGACTAATTTCTTTCTTTTGATTTTTTTTGTCTCATTTTATATTGTGTCATATAATTGTTAGATATATTTAAAGAATATTGGCGAGATCATAAATGCTTTGAAAAAAAAAAAGTTGCACAGCCGAAATTTTAAGCGAAGAAAAATCTAGCGCTTATCCGGGCTTAGCTCCTAGGATTCTCCAAATCATTCTCCCCATCACTTGCGGCAATATTTTGCCTTCCCCACCGATACAAACCCTCACAGAGCTCTCTGAAGGTAGGTGACCGGGTGTGAACAATTTGATAAGGGAGCGAAGCATTTCCGCTCCTGTGGTAGTCTGGGCGGGGGGAACATAAGGGAATCTCGGAGCAGATCCCGATTGAAGATCTGGTGACCTACCAAACATAGAATTGTTAATTAACCTTGAGTCGCCGATTTCTTTTTGTTCTTTCTGTTTGATCTTAGTCCTATTCATACGTTTAAACATATATATATTGTTTAATTAAACATCAGTTTGGTCGCTTTTTGACACCTTTTTTTTGTTTATTTACTTATTTATTAATTTAATCTTTCATGTTACGTTAATTTATTCATCAGTTATCTGATTTTAAGACAATTTATTGTTTTTTTTCCTATTTTTTTTTTTTGTAAATTAGTAATCCTTCTTACTAATTTACAAAAAAATATTTATTTTAATAATAAATAAATATTTTAAGGTCTCGCCAACCTACATATGTATATGTTCCAAGAACGCACCCTGTTTTATATTTGTTTCCTGCGTGCTAAGGCGGGCATGAACTACAGGTAAACGGTTGCAATTTGACGGCTGAGTGAGCAGCCGTCGTGAGCCCGTGACGGGAATTCGTCAACTACTGGACCAACGGAATTCCAGGAAGGGTGGGAACAAGTCCTTCCTGCCGCAACAACAGCAGGGCTTCCAGAGTGTGTTCCTACTACGGGACATTTAAGTTTGGCACGATATGTGTTTTCTTTGAAATAGTTAAGGTCCATCTGTGTGGGCAAGATCCCCCCCTTATCCGGCGAGCTTAGCCTTGCGACTCCAGCGTGCCATCGCCTCCACAATGGACATTCGAATCCCTTCCTCCATACCTAGTCCTCCTTCTCCACATATCCTCCCAATACCTACCTAACCTTTTCCTATTTCCTTTTGCCGGTCCCAGGTCTTACCTACCTACCTACCTCCTTGCTCTGACAACTCTCCTCGTACCTTCTTCATGCCGTCCCCCTCATCTCCTTTTCCTCTTCTGTCCAAATTCCCTTTCCTTCCTGATACCCTTATTATATCACATCCTGCTCTTACCTTCTCATCCCCTTCCTATCCTATACATGACCCGAACCGATCCTTTCCCGCCTTCCTATTCCTACCCATCCTAATCCTAGCCTATCCTATCACCCATTCCTATCCTATTTCTTATTTCCATACATGCCAGCGGTGGTTGTAAGTCACACATTCCGTCTGCCAGCGTTCTTTTAGAAGGAGAATTTTCGTCTCATTTACTTCGTGTGCCAGCAGCCACCCGTGGTTGTTAGTCACTTACGCAGATGAGGAATACAGAATTCCCCATTTTTTGTATGTACTTAGATAAATGTTTCTACTCTTTCTATTCTGTTGAGGAAGCGAGATGATACAAATGTATGTTTATTTTTAAATTTATTTTATCTAATAGTTCTGCGATTTAATTTTTTTTTATTAAAATTTAAATTGAAGAAGAGAAAAATATGAATGCCTTCTTTCTAAAAGTAGACGGTTCGACAGTTCTTTGAATTTCAAACGGAAGTCCATTCCATATCTTGACTACAGTAAGAATGGTGTGTTTAAATCGAGGAAAATCAGTCGAAGTCCTCTGAGACTGTGCAAATTGAAGCATTTCTGCTAAGTAACCAGGACACCTTTCGTGAATAATGTTATGAAGAACAATAATATAACGAAGCATTATTACATATATATTTATCTAAACCCAATCCTTTCCGGTTTCTCTACGAATGTGTATTAATATTTTTTTTTAAACACTCGCGATAACAATGCACAATAATTTTTTTTGACTTTTGCTTAATTATTTGTGCGCGCACCTCGACGTCCGGCCTCTACGAGCTTAAGATCGACACTTCGTATATGTATATGGATAAACAGAAGTCAAACAAGATTGATTGATTTACCTTGTACGATGTACTGTTTAGGTACTCCCGTCGGTTTTGTTGAAGAACAAAGCTGGAACTTTCTATGTTGTCGTCATGAAAAAAAGGTGCTCATTTTTGATTCTTCCTTATGATAGATACATGAATGGAAAGGTACTTAACTTAGACTCACTGCTACTCTCGACTTAAGAAACGTATCCTGGCTCGTGTCACCGTGCCCGGAAATGCGCATACCGATTCTCCAGACCTGGAGTTTTGTTGCGGCCCAGTTAGACATTGGTATTATTTAGGAATTAAAAAAAAAGAAGCGGTGTACCCGAGTTCAGGGTGAAAAATGCAAAGGGGCGCGCGCGTGTGATACATCCGTCCGACAACGAATGCAGCTCCGACACGATGAAGGCAAAAGATTGAGATGCTGGGTAGGGAGCAGGGAATCGTAAACACCACTTGTTTCACTTCTTCACAACACAATATAAAATTTGTTTTATTTTTTTTGGGCACACCATTTTCACAAACTGTTATCAAATTTGTTTTTAATCTTCAGATTTGATCTCAGGTTTCAAATTTTTCTTGTAGGAACGGGCATGGGACGAGAGTGATTTTTTTTGCAGTTGTGTGACCGCGTATTTTCATAACTATCAGTCGTAACTTTTGACAATCTGTACGGAGTTGCGAACAAACAGGGAACGATAAGTACAATAAAAACAAAGTGGTTCAATAGAAAATTTTATTAAAAATTAAATTCACTAAACTGCTTTAAAATAAATCTTACACAAAATAACCGCCAAAAGACGAAGACGACGCGACGTAGACGTCTTGCCAGATAGCACTGCGGGGTTTTTCAATGTTTTTTCTTTTTTGTTAATTTTTTATGTTTTTTTTTTTACCTTGGTCAAAAATTAATAAATTCCAACACCGAATAAGGAAAACAAAAACACGCTTAAATAAGGAATTCATGATACCAGCGGTAGGTTTGTACATAGATGTCATGTACAAGGAATGGTAGATAAGAAAAAGTGAGATGGTGTGGTGAAAAAGCGAAAGGAATATTAGGGAAAGTTAAGCTGAAGGGTTCAGTGTTCCCAGATCGACATTTGGAATAGAGAGAGTCAACACCTGATTCATTAAGTATTTAAGTTATTTAATGAGTCAATGAAGCCTCTAGCTAATATCAAGAGCTGTGGTACTTGCTGAAAAAAAAACCGAAACTTAAGATTATCAGCGGGTCGAAAGATGCGCCAAAGGAAATTTGATTTTAATTTCAAATTACCGATGGTACTTAGAGGATCGAAGTAAATTCGTGTGCAGGTTCTTAAATCAAAGTGAATTAAGAAAAGTCAGGGAAGGAAAAATTTTCCTTTTTGTGTTTTTTTGTTGGTGGACAATTTATAGCCCCTAGATAAACTATGTGTACGTTGGTGTGTTAGGTGTTCGTCAGAAACATTTATTTGCGGGTTAAGAAAAACAAATTGTCTATTTTCTTTGCAAAAACGAGGGTAAGGTCGTTGGATATTTTGAAGATAGGTTGGTTAGTTTTTTAGTATTTTTTTTCTTCCTTCTTTTTCACAAAAGGGTGAATTTTCGGTGGACGAGTGGCTACAGAGTCCTGTCTTTTAACGCTAGAAAATCAAGGAAACCCGAAGCATACGTACGAAGGAATAAAAAACTGCTAGAAAACAAAGGAAAACCCGTGACTTTCCTGGGTAGACAAGTAACCCTTGGTATAGGTCCCCTGATAACGGACTAAACTGATGAAAATTCATCCCTTTTTTTATTATTCGCTGTTTTTGCGTAAATTTCATAGACACTTTCGAAAAGTCCTCTTGACCTTGCAATATCCTTGGCTCGTCTAAGAGGAAACCTAAAGATATCTATCCACAGCTGACTAATTTCTTTCTTTTGATTTTTTTTGTCTCATTTTATATTGTGTCATATAATTGTTAGATATATTTAAAGAATATTGGCGAGATCATAAATGCTTTGAAAAAAAAAAAGTTGCACAGCCGAAATTTTAAGCGAAGAAAAATCTAGCGCTTATCCGGGCTTAGCTCCTAGGATTCTCCAAATCATTCTCCCCATCACTTGCGGCAATATTTTGCCTTCCCCACCGATACAAACCCTCACAGAGCTCTCTGAAGGTAGGTGACCGGGTGTGAACAATTTGATAAGGGAGCGAAGCATTTCCGCTCCTGTGGTAGTCTGGGCGGGGGGAACATAAGGGAATCTCGGAGCAGATCCCGATTGAAGATCTGGTGACCTACCAAACATAGAATTGTTAATTAACCTTGAGTCGCCGATTTCTTTTTGTTCTTTCTGTTTGATCGTAGTCCTATTCATACGTTTAAACATATATATATTGTTTAATTAAACATCAGTTTGGTCGCTTTTTGACACCTTTTTTTTGTTTATTTACTTATTTATTAATTTAATCTTTCATGTTACGTTAATTTATTCAGCAGTTATCTGATTTTAAGACAATTTATTGTTTTTTTTCCTATTTTTTTTTTTTGTAAATTAGTAATCCTTCTTACTAATTTACAAAAAAATATTTATTTTAATAATAAATAAATATTTTAAGGTCTCGCCAACCTACATATGTATATGTTCCAAGAACGCACCCTGGTTTATATTTGTTTCCTGCGTGCTAAGGCGGGCATGAACTACAGGTAAACGGTTGCAATTTGACGGCTGAGTGAGCAGCCGTCGTGAGCCCGTGACGGGAATTCGTCAACTACTGGACCAACGGAATTCCAGGAAGGGTGGGAACAAGTCCTTCCTGCCGCAACAACAGCAGGGCTTCCAGAGTGTGTTCCTACTACGGGACATTTAAGTTTGGCACGATATGTGTTTTCTTTGAAATAGTTAAGGTCCATCTGTGTGGGCAAGATCCCCCCCTTATCCGGCGAGCTTAGCCTTGCGACTCCAGCGTGCCATCGCCTCCACAATGGACATTCGAATCCCTTCCTCCATACCTAGTCCTCCTTCTCCACATATCCTCCCAATACCTACCTAACCTTTTCCTATTTCCTTTTGCCGGTCCCAGGTCTTACCTACCTACCTACCTCCCTGCTCTGACAACTCTCCTCGTACCTTCTTCATGCCGTCCCCCTCATCTCCTTTTCCTCTTCTGTCCAAATTCCCTTTCCTTCCTGATACCCTTATTATATCACATCCTGCTCTTACCTTCTCATCCCCTTCCTATCCTATACATGACCCGAACCGATCCTTTCCCGCCTTCCTATTCCTACCCATCCTAATCCTAGCCTATCCTATCACCCATTCCTATCCTATTTCTTATTTCCATACATGCCAGCGGTGGTTGTAAGTCACACATTCCGTCTGCCAGCGTTCTTTTAGAAGGAGAATTTTCGTCTCATTTACTTCGTGTGCCAGCAGCCACCCGTGGTTGTTAGTCACTTACGCAGATGAGGAATACAGAATTCCCCATTTTTTGTATGTACTTAGATAAATGTTTCTACTCTTTCTATTCTGTTGAGGAAGCGAGATGATACAAATGTATGTTTATTTTTAAATTTATTTTATCTAATAGTTCTGCGATTTAATTTTTTTTTATTAAAATTTAAATTGAAGAAGAGAAAAATATGAATGCCTTCTTTCTAAAAGTAGACGGTTCGACAGTTCTTTGAATTTCAAACGGAAGTCCATTCCATATCTTGACTACAGTAAGAATGGTGTGTTTAAATCGAGGAAAATCAGTCGAAGTCCTCTGAGACTGTGCAAATTGAAGCATTTCTGCTAAGTAACCAGGACACCTTTCGTGAATAATGTTATGAAGAACAATAATATAACGAAGCATTATTACATATATATTTATCTAAACCCAATCCTATCAAAGTATCATGAAAAACCGAAATACTTTCATATTTGAGGGTATTATGGATGCACGTAGGAAGTCATTAAACACTACATTAAGTTAAAGTTTATATTAGTAACCTAGATTCGGGTAGAAGGTGTAGTTAAAAGTGAAAAACGGTAATATAAGGCTTTTAACGAGATGTTTTTTTTAAATCAGTGACCAATATATGGGAAGTAGACTTCAAGGAACGTAAACCACAGTAAATTCGTCTAATTGATTCTGATATATCATGATGTCAATTTATGATTAATTTTAAAACCTAGGTATTTAACTTTGCGAACATATTCAATAGTCTGTGTATTTAAAACAATTGCTGATAGATTCATAATATAAACTTCATATCTTGAGCAGACCATACATAGTGTTTTCGACGGATTAAAAAGAAGTTTATTTAAGTTAGCCCAATTTTGTATATTAACCAAATCTTCATTGATTCGAGCAACGCAATCTTCCATAAAACTAATTTTACAAAAAATATACAACAAAACATCATCTGCATACATATGAACGTGGCCATTGTTAACAATTTCAGGTAAGTCATTAATAAAAAGGGAAAAAAGAAGTGGCCTCAGTATTGATCCTTTTGTCACCCCACAGTTGACAATGAATGGGCTAGAAGAACCTTCGTCAGTCGTAATTTTTTGAAGCCTGGTATAAAGGTAATTCCTCAATAGCTTAAGAGCAGTGCTAGAGAAACTGAAATTATTACAAAGTTTAGAAATTAAAATTTGATAATCAATACAATTAAAAGCTTTTGAGAAATCTAAAAGGACCATAGAACCAAGAAGATTACCTTCACATCTGCAGTTTCACAACTGTGTTTGTTGCGAAAACCCGACTGTAATTTACAAAGCTTTTTTTTTTCGCTGTTTTTGCGTAAATTGGTTAGACGCATACTTATATTTAAAATAAAATTTATTTGAATATAAAAGAAGAAAAAGTGCCACCGCAGCGAAGAAAAAAAACCACTTTTGAAAAATCCTCTTGACCTGGCAATATTCTTGGCTGGCCTAAGAGGAAACCTTAAGATACCTACCCACGGCTGCCTAATCTCCTGGCAAAGGACTTGTGACGTCGGAAATTCATATTTTTCATTGATTTCTTTTGATTTTTTTGTCTCATTTTATATTGTGTCGGCACAGCCGAAATTTGAAGTGCAGAATAATCCAGCGCTTATCCAGGTTTAGCTCCTAGGATTCTTCCAATCATTCTCCCCATCCCATCACTTGCGGCGATATTTGGCCTTCCCCACCGATACAAACCCTCACAGAGCTCTCTGAAGGTAGGTCACCGGGGGTGAACAATTTGATAAGGGAGCGAAGCATTTCCTGCTCAGAGCAGATCCCGATTGAAGATCTGGTGACCTACCAAACAAAGAACTGTTAATTTACCTTGAGTCGCAGATTTTGTTTTTTCTGTTCTTTCTGTTTGATCGTAGTCCTATTCATACATTTATCCACATGTATATTGTTTAATTAAACATCAGTTTGGTCACTTTTTGAAACCTTTTTTTGTTTATTTACTTATTTATTAATTTAATCTTTCAAGTTACGTTAATTTATTCATCAATTATCTGATTTTAAGACAATTTATTGTTTGTTTTTCATATTTTTTTTTGTAAATAAGTAATTAAGGAATGTCTAATAAAGAAAAAAAATAAGGTCTCGCCTACCTTCATATGTATATGTTCCAAGAACGCACCCTGGTTAATATTTGTTTCTTTGTGAGATGAAGTGAATCCTACCATGAAATAAGATTACTTACATTTAGGGGGACATGCTAAGGCGGGCATGAACTACAGGTAAACGGTTGTGACTAGACGGCTGAGTGAGCAGCCGGATTTGGGGAATTCGTCAACTACTGGACCAACGGAATTCCAGGAAGGATTGGAACAGGTCCTTCCTGCCGCAAAAACAACAGGGCTTCAAGAGTGTGGTTCTTCTACTTCACATTTAAGATTGGCAAGATATGTGTTTTCTTTGAAATAGGTGAGGTCCATCTATGGGTGCAAGATCCCCCCCTTATCCGTCGAGCTTAGCTGTGCGACACCAGCGTGCCATCGCCTCCACAATGGACATTCGAATCCCTTGCTCCTTCTTCACATATCCTCCCAATACCTACCTTTCCTTTTCCTATTTCCTTTTGTCAGTCCCAGGTCTTACCTACCTACCTACCTCCCTGCTCTGACAACTCTCCTCTTACCTTCTCTAATTTCATTCCTCCTCTTCTTCTTCATGCCGTCTACCTCATCACTGATTCCTCTTCTATCCAAATTCCCTTTCCTACCCTTATTATATCACATCCTGCTCTTACCTTCTCATCCCCTTCCTATACCATACATGACCCCAACCGATCCCTTCCCTCTTTCCTATTCCTATCCTTCTTGCTTATTTCAAATGGCGCCCAACGTTTTTGCCCTTGTTTATCCTTAATAAAGGGTTTGTTTTCGTTGATGAAGTTGAGGCAACTCGTATGTCTTGCGACGAGGTGCATTAAAGTCATCAACGGAGAAAATCAGTTCATTCGTTCTGATGTCCTAGATTGCTGTCACTGGCTGACCTGAGGATTCTGGATGTCTTCATTTGTAAAGCTTTTAAGCAAGGTCTGACAGCGGGAGTAATAAACTTGTTTGCTGTTCTGGTTGCGGTTGCAATCAGGTCGAAAACAATTCGTTAGTCTTAACCAGGATAGCTCTTGAGAATGCCTGGTTAATTGCGACGATGCGTTTCCGAACTGACAGCAACATCAATTGGAAATTGTATCGTTTTGTTATTTTTTTTTTGTGTGTAGTAGCACCAAACTCTGGATACTATATAGAAGAAGAAACGTTGAAAAATCTTTTTGCGAACTTCAGCTGTCAAGTCAGAGGCCAAAAGAAAAAGAATGACTTTTTACCGAAATACCGCCTAAAGCTCCTCCGTCCTACAAAAGAATACACCTCAATACAAACATTTTAAATAAGCTTTTACAAAAAAAAAATATCTTTATATAACAACCCTAAAGGAACTTATGTTCAGATTGAGTATAAATACTTGAAGGGTCACCCTGTTTTTATTTTGGAATATCGGTATTCGGTGGGTTTTTTCGAATTTTAACTTTGTTTGGCTATCAATAATACATATCCATATTTGGTCTTTAGGACTTAATAAAATAAAATAAGTTATTTGACAAATCTGTCATTTTTTTATTTTGATAAATTTTGTTTTATAATTGGTGTTGGGTTCTTATTGATAAGATATAGTAAGTTTTTTTGTTGTATTATAAAAAAAAACAAAAAAAAAAAACAAAAAAAAATAAAATAAAAGAAAGAGAAATATAATTACATATCAGTAACTTAGTTAAGTTTAAATTCATTTTGTATTTAAGTAATTTAAGCAAAATAAGTAACTTCTTAGCAGGTTATTAAATAAGATACAAAAAAATATATATAAACTTATAAAAAAGAATTACACTAGTAATAATAGTAATAAATATTTGCTTATATTTTAATAAATAATTTATTTTTTGACATTAAAGGATTAATTATTTATCAAGCTCGTTATTATTTATTTTTGTGTGTCACATACTTGTTCGGTATTGATACTTATAATTTTTTGTTGTTGTTGATTATTTATTTATTTTATTTATACTTATTTACCTTTTTTTCTTTGGTTTAGTATTTATTATTAACTAATAAATTTTATAATTTTTTTAAATTTTTCATTCTTTAATTTTTGTATGAAAAGTTATTTATTCATTTATTTATTGATTTTGTTTTTCTATTATTATTTTCTTCAGTTTTTTTTATTGGCTAATTACTTATGATTTCATACTTTTTGTTTAGTTGGTTGTTATTAATTTGCTTACTGGTTATTTATTTGTTTACCATTGTTATTTATTGATTATTTATTTATTTATTTATTGATTATTTATTTTATTATTGTATCATTTTATATATTTATTTGTTAATTATGTATTAGTAATTTTTTTGTTTAGAAGGCCATTACTTATTTATCTATTAGTGAGTTATTTATTTATTTGTCTATTAGTCAATTAATTATTTATTTATAAGTTAATTATTTATTTATTTATTATTTATTTATTTATTATTTATTTATTTATTTATCAGTTATTTATTTATTTATTTGTTAATTAGTTATTTATATATCAGTTACTTTTTATTTATTTGTTAGTTAATTATTTATTTGTTAATTAGATAGTTTTATTTTTATTCATTAGCTTGTTATTTACATTATTGTTATTTATTCATCAGTTTTGTTGTTACATATTTAATTTTGTCATTTATTTAGTTTCAATTATACTGATTTTTTTGTTTGGGTTATACACATATAATACGAGTGTCATTACCTCTACTGTCGGCAATCGGCATACATACATATAAAGAAATCCATCAATCATATATCCATTTTTTTTGTTCGCTCTGATCCGTTTTGCTTGCGTTCTTATTGTCTACTGTCCTTGAGTTCATTGGTGTTGACTCTCTTAATCCTTTTCGGATGGCACAGCATTTGACCAGGGAAGAAGAAAAGAAAACCGTTAGATTAAAAAACCAATTAGAAAACCGCGCAGTTACCCGTTCCCTGCTCAGAAATTTCGAAGCGTACACAAGAAATGCCGATAGGACGATCGCCCGTCACTAACGCCACTGCACCAGGGGAAAATTCTAGAGGCTCCGCAGTGCCTCCAGTGGCAAACAAGGGTTCCTCTTGAGCACCACAGGTAGGCATCCAATCAAGCTCTCATACCAATCCACCTTTGTCGGGCCGCAGCAGTATGTCCGATGTGTCTGTTGGTTCGCTAATGGCACCACCATTTAGCAAGATAAACGAAGTAGCAGCCACCAGCGGAGGAGAGCGGAGCGACAACAAAGATGGAGAAGCAGCTGGTTCAATCTCGGTGGAATTAAGAACCGTCATCAACCTAGCAGTAGTAAACGCCTACGATTCATACCGCGAATCCATAAGGGAAAACATCTCGGAGTCCGTAAGAGCCGAGGTGCAAAGGAGATTCCTGGATTTCCTGAAGGAAATCAACCATACGACCCGTCCGCCTCCACCAATTGAAGAAAGGACCCGGCGACCGGCGAACAATCCCCTAGCAGCCCCGACTCCTTTCCAACCACCCCCATCAATACCATCCAGGCCATCCCAGCTGGATCCACCGACTAGGCCATTTGTTCCCGTATCTAATCGGCACGAGGAGCCGGATTCGGCCATAGCTCCGAACTTGGGACCAGTCCTGGAACCGAGGGTACACCAGTCAGGTTCACATCCTGATCCATTTTACAGAAACCCCTATCCCAGACCACAACCGACACCCTCCGACACGATAAGTGGGGGGTAGTTTTCGAGGGAAAACCCGAAGTTCTCACGGTAGAAGATTTCATTTTTCGAGTGGAGACGCTCCAGAGCCAGTATGAGTGCTCCTGGGCCGAGTTCTTACGCGATTGGCATTTGCTGCTCTCAGGAGCAGCCAGCGAGTGGTACTGGCAGTACCAAAGGGGCAACTATCACCCAGACTGGCTGGCACGTCAGTTCCGCAATATAAAATCGGACTATGAAATAATGCGCGACATCATGGACCGGCGGCAAGGCTTCTGGGAGTCTAGGGCCCAGTATCTTTTCGCGATTAACAAGTCAAGATTTCACCTCAGGGCACTAATTTCTGAGCTGGAGCTCGTGAAAATTTTAAAGAAAAATTTGGTCAAATGAATTAAAAGACTGGTGTATCCTCAGCCAATCTTCACCTTGGACCAGCTGAGGATGGCTTGTAAAGACGCCGAATACGCCTTTCCAGTCGCGGACCGAGATGGTCCAAAGCACCAACGTCCACCAGCCCAGTATAAGGCGAATGAGCTAGAGATCGATGCAGCGACAGGTTTCAGCCAGGAGGAATACGTTGAGGCTGTTCAACATATGGGGGTTCGTCCGAAAAACACCAGGGCGCAAGGAGAAGCGCGACCCTCTGCATGCTGGAACTGTCGGGTGGTAGGTCACACGTTCATGGATTGTCCCTTGGTGACCAGAAACATATTTTGTTACAGGTTTGGTCACGAGGGTGTTATAACCCCTAAGTGTCCACAATGGATCGCGATCCGGAACGCGAGGTCAGCGGGGGAATCGCGTTCCACCCAAACAATGCCAGAATTCCCACAACCCCGATAGCCAACCAAACTTCTGATAAACAAATCACCATTTTAAACGGAGATCCGAACCACAACTCTGTCACAGAAAAGACCCCTACATAAGCAATAATTAAGCCCCTGCATATAAAAATTAGAGATTATTATGAAACTAGAGATAGGATTTTCAAGGTAACGGTTAGCGCGATATCTAAAGGCATACAAAAAGCTCGAAAAAGGTTTGAAGTAAGAAAGCATCTAAGAAAAAGTATAGCTTCTACTGTAATTGATACTAGCACCGACCCCAGGCCTTATGCCAAAGTCACCGTAGCAGGCACTGTTTCTCCAGCGGTACAAGCCCTTTTGTACCAGGAAATAGACCGAATGCTTAAGCTCGGCGTTATCGAGGAGAGTGAAAGCCCGTGGTGTTCACCCGTTGTCCTTATAAACAAGCCAGTTCCAAACAATACTACCAAATTTAATTTTTGCCTGGATTCTCGTAAGGTTAACGCGTTGACTAAAGAGGACGCTAACCCTCTCCCCCATATCGAAGGGCTTATCAGTCGAATACCTGATACCTACTATATTAGTAGTGTAAATTGAAAGGAAGCATTCTGGCAAATACCGCTGGAAAAGGAGAGTAGAGAAAAAACTGCGTTTGCGGTACCGGGGAGACCCTTGTACCAGTTTACCGTCATGCCCTTTGGGTTGTGTAATGCAGCTCAAAGGCTATGTCGTTTGATGGATAAGGTGATCCCTGCACGACTTCGGGATCGCGTCTTCGTGTATTTAGACGATCTGCTAATCATCGCACCTGATTTTGAGACCCATATCGCCTTGCTAGATGCAGTGGCCGACTGTCTTAGAAAAGCGAATTTAACAATCAATATAAAGAAATCCCAATTTTGTTTCAAAAAGCTAAAGTATTTAGGGTTCATTGTTGGCGGAGGTAAGTTGAAGATCGATCCAGCGAAAGTTGAAGCTGTCGTTGACTTTCCCCTACTTAAAAACGCCATACAAGTCACGAGGTTCCCTGGTCTAGCAGAGTGAGATTCATACAAGATTTTTTTCTTAACAGATACTCTGAAAAAGAGGAACTTGAAATTCAGTATGACGGAAGAGGCTAAGAAAGCCTTTAAAGAGTTGAAAATTGCTCTAAACACTGCACCTGTGCTTTCACATCGTGATTTCTCAAAAAGATTCTACAAACAATGCGATGCATCAGACTCCAGAATCGGTGCGGTGCTGTTTCAGAAGCATGGTGAAGAGGAAGAATTTCCAATAACCTACTTCTCTCTATCAAAAGCTTAACGCATGCCAACAAAACTACAGCTTGACCGAGAAGGAGTGCATGAAAAAGTTCCGGCCATATGTCGAGGATATGGACTTTACAGTCACAACCGACCACTCCTGTCTGAAATGGTTAATGACGATGAAGAACTTAAGTGGCCGACTAGCTAGATGGAGCCTGGAGCTGCAGTCCTATGCCTTCGACATAGAGCATCGGAAAGGCTCACTTAACGCCGTACCAGACACTCTTTCTCGGGCACACTTAGATAGTTTAGAGAAAGAGCAACTAGCCTCGTTGGTAGATTTAGGTAGTGAGGAATTTAGATCAGAAGAGTATAAGTCCCTCCTAGGTACAGTTCTTGAACACCAAAATGAATTACCCGATAGAAGACAGCTATTGGCATGTCCCCATACTTCGCACTGTTGGGGTGCAACATGATGGCCCATGGAAGCAGCTACCAGTTAGCTGAAAAGTTGAACGTTGTTGGCCACGGCGAACTTTTCACCCTACCGAGAAAAGACAAGTTGCATGTGATACGCAACAAAATTAAGGAAAATATCCTAGAAGCCAATGACAAAAGCGCACGAAATTACGATATGCGCGCGCGAAACATAAGATTCATACCAGGACAAGAGGTCTTACAACACAACTTTGTTCTTAGTGACACCTCTAAAGGCCTTGCTTCCAAATTATGTTCTAAATACACTAAGTGCAGTATTGTTACAGCCATTGGTATAAACCTTTATGAGCTAGAAAACCTTGCAGGAAAAAGAATCGGAATTTTCCATGCAAAAGATATTAAGCAATGATTCCCAATTATGAAGTCTTAGCATGTATGATACACACATTAAAGGTCCTTTCCTATAGTCCATATATGTGGTCATATCATGTTTTCCTTTTTTTTAAACAAGTGTGATATTTTCTTTTTTTTGGTTTGAACGACCCCGACATCATTATTTGTACCTGAAAGGCGATTTGACCGCCAGACCATGATATAGTTTTAAGAACCCTGATTTGCAATTTTTTTTTACCACCTGTTTCCTGATAGGTTATTTGACCACCCGACTGTGATATAGTTTTAAGCGATCTTGATGTGCAATATTTTTTTTTTATTATTTTAACAATTTGACCAATTTTTTTTATCCTGACGACTTTCCAATGTCGTAGCCACTCACTGTGTTGTTTGATTAACAATCACCAATGTGCAATATAATTTAAGTTGATGTATGTACCTGATTTCAAGTTTTCTATACTCACGACGTTAAATTCAGAAAACGATCCTAAATCCTCTGTTACCTTAATAAGAAAACTCAAACCAATACGAACTGTGTTATTTTATTTTAAAGTAAGAAGCTACACGCTGAGATCGACTGTGATATAATATATTTCATTCTTTTGTTTATTATTTATTACCTTTTATTGTTTATTTATTTATTATTTATTTCATCCTAACGACGCCTTACAAATTGTGATAAAACTACATACAAAAATATTCGACCCGAAAACAATCAAAATCATCAATAATTAACACCGGTGCCATCCTACACAAAGAAGGTAACAGGCAGGTAGATTTCTAGGCTACATATACTGCTTCCCTATCGGAACAAATGCACTTTCCGCAATAAAACAAAAATTAAAAACAGAAGTTAAAATCTGTGTCTGCATGAAGGGAATGTTCCATTTATTTAAAACTCGAGCTAGGAAAATATATATTTAAATACAATTGAGGTGCTTTTATATCGTAAAATCAATTAGCATAGTCCAACATTTATAAATGTTAAACAGAAAAAGAAAGGACGTACTTACTGGATGCTAATTCACAGAGGACATGGTACGGGCAACCAAAAAGTAAAATTATGCCCGGCTTGATGATTGGGGATTCTCCCCACATCAGAAATTAACAGGTTCGAAAGTACCTATGTTTTTTTTTTTTTTATACACAAGGGACTAATTGTTTCCCTTTTAATGTTACATACTGCGCGGGCATTAGGTAGATAGGGAGGGGAGCGATAGGATGTGTCGATTAACATTGGTTTTGATTGTTTGCAGATCAAAATGGCAAGGGAAAATCTCGCCGGGTAAACTATTCCAAATCGTGTCGTTCGGCTAAAAAAAGAAACCCTATATTTCACGGTACGTCCGAAATTGGGCTCAAGGGTGAACTGATGAGCATTCCTTGCGAGACGAGTATTACGGGAGAAACTTTTAAGGGGAGGAATGCAACTGGCTACTTCGAGTGAACATTTTTTTGTAAAAGAAACAATAAAATAAGGAAAGACATAAAACACTGCGTCGGTGTTCTAGAGGGGCAATTGTTTCAGCGGCAGTTCTATTTCCTATCAATCTTAAAGCTCGATTTTGTATTCTATCAGCAGGTGTAGCGATGTTTGCGAAGCACCTGCCCAGAGGTTGGAATTATACTCGAGTTTAGGACGTATAAACGCTTTATAGATTGTAGCCAGATCAGATGGGCAAAAATCCTTCTTACACCGATACAGAAAACCTAAGCAGCATTCTTAGCGATCTCAAATATATGGTCGTTCCAACGGAGGTCATCGTTGACACACATACCGAGTACTGAATGGCACTTCCATCGAAGAAACCGAAAAGCTGGTTTCTTCGATGGAAGTGCCATTCATGGAAAAAGGCATTGGGGGTATGTTTAGCTTTAACGACAGAAGACAGCATTGAGTTTTCGAAGCATTAAACTCCAAACGATTCCCATTACCCCACTTGGGAATGCTGTATAAATCGGAGTTAAATGAGTTTGACATACGCCACCGTTGCAATTGTACGTCCGAAGGCGAAGGACGTGAATTATCTAACGAATATAAAAACCTGAGGGTAGTGTCGTCAGCAAAACAGTTAAGTGGATTAGAGGTAACAGACAGAAGATCATTTATAAAAATGAGGAAAAGAGTCGGAGACAGAACAGAGCCCTGGGGCACACCAGCATTTATTTTGTGGGAGTCAGACTTGAATCCGTCCAATACAACTTGTATTGAATGGTCCAGAAGATAGCTTCTAATCCAACGAACAAAAGTATTATCGATCCCAAAAGCACGCATTTTCGATAAGAGAGCTTCATGCCAAACTCTATCAAATGCCTTGGAGATATCAAGAGCAATAATCTTACTTTCACCAAGCGATATAAGGATTTGTTCCACTGTTCGGTGAGATATGCCATCAGATCACCAGTGGAATTGTTGCTACGGAAGCCATACTGACGGTCATGGAGAAGCTTACGATCTTCGAATCATTCCTTCTCTGAAGAGTAAACAATTGGTTTGTTATTGTCGATGAGCGTTGGAACCGAAGATGTTGAGGAGTTTTTAATATTTTTTACAAATGACCGAACATTTTTACTGCCTTTGGGACACTGCAGAATTTTTTGCCGTAATTTTTGGTCATGCAAAAATTTGGTTCTTTCAATAACGAGTTGCATGAGTTTTGTTGCTTGTTTGTGCTTTTTCCGATTTTCCTCTGTAGGGTTGGCTTTAAAGGATCGGAAACTTACTTCTTTGAGCCTGATAGCTTCTTTACACTCAGAATTAAAACAGGACTTTTCTTTAGGCTTGATGCTTTTTTCTCTGTTATGAATAAAAGCACGCATCCCTAGAAGAATCACATTTGTGATCATTTCAGCACTGGCATCAATGTCACTATCGAGGAAGCATAGTGACCAGTTAAAGTTTCGGAAAAAAATATTCAGGCCGTCCCAGTTGGCTTTCTCGTATTGCCAAACGGTCCTGGTGGTAAGTTTTTCTTTAACTGGATGGGTGGAGGATGAGAAATTAGCTGAAATGATACAATGGTCTGAAGTGCCAAATGGAGAAGTTACACTAATGGTATATTTATCAGGGTGAGAAGTAAGAAACAAGTCAAAAGTATGGGCGGCTTGCCCAGCAACATCCGGTATACGCGTTGGTACATCATTCAGTTGGGTAAGGTGATGTAACCCAGCAAAGAGCTCGACATACCTTCCTTCGGGTGTTGTCTGACCAGAATAGCGGAGCCAATTGGAATTGTGTACATTGAAATCTCCCGCAATAACGATTTCAGTGCGAGGACAAAGGGAAACAATTTTCGAGATGGAATCAGACAGTGCATCAAACTCGTTACAAGTCGAATTACTGTCAAGATTTGGACTGCTGTAAATAAAACAATAATGAATGTCATGCTTGCGGACATTTATCCATTTACCGCAAGCATTATATGGTCATACGATGCCTAGAGTAGATAAGAAAAAGTCAGTTAAGCACAAAGCTCTTGGGGGATAATTTGCTATGCGAATGCGTTTTATTTGTTTTTTTTCCACAGCGCGAGTGGGCATCTTTTTCTTTCCTCCAACGACGTGAGTGGATATTATTTTATTCTTTACAGCACACGCGAGGGTTTTTTTCGGTTTCTCTACGAATGTGTATTAATATTTTTTTTTAAACACTCGCGATAACAAGGCGCAATAATTTTTTTTGACATTTGCTTAATTATTTGTGCGCGCACCTCGACGTCCGGCCTCTACGAGCTTAAGATCGACACTTCGTATATGTATATGGATAAACAGAAGTCAAACAAGATAGATTGACTTACCTTGTACGATGTACGTGCCCGGAAATGCGCATACCGATTCTCCAGACCTGGAGTTTTGTTTTCAATGTTTTTTTTTTTTTGTTAATTTTTGAAGTGTTTGTTTTTTACCTTGGTCAAAAGTTATTAAATTCCAACACCGAATAACGAAAACAAAAACACGCTTAAATAAGGAATTCATGATACCGGCGGTAGGTTTGTACATAGATGTCATGTACAAGGAATGGTAGATAAGAAAAAGTGAGATGGTGTGGTGAAAAAGCGAAAGGAATATTAGGGAAAGTTAAGCTGAAGGGTTCAGTGTTCCCAGATCGACATTTGGAATAGAGAGAGTCAACACCTGATTCATTAAGTATTTAAGTTATTTAATGAGTCAATGAAGCCTCTAGCTAATATCAAGAGCTGCGGTACTTGCTGAAAAAAAAACGGAAACTTAAGATTATCAGCGGGTCGAAAGATGCGCCAAAGGGAATTAGATTTTAATTTCAAATTACCGATGGTACTTAGAAGATCGAAGTCAATTCGTGTGCAGGTTTTTAAATCAAAGTGAATTAAGAAAAGTCAGGGAAGGAAAAATTTTCCTTTTTGTGTCTTTTTTTTGGTGGACAATTTAAAGCCCCTAGATAAACTATATGTACGATGGTGTGTTAGATGTTCGTCAGAAACATTTATTTGCGGCAGGGTTAAGAAAAACAAATTGTCTATTTTCTTTGCAAAAACCAGGGTAAGGTAGTTGGATATTTTGAAGATAGGTTGGTTAGTTTAGTATTTTTTTTTTCCTTCTTTTTCGCAAAAGGGTGAATTTTTGGTCGACGAGTCCTGTCTTTTACCGCTAGAAAATCAAGAAACCCGAGGCATACGTACGAAGGAATAAAAAACCGCTTGAAAACAAAGGAAAACCCGTGACTTTCCTGGGTAGACAAGTAACCCTTGGTATAGGTCCCCTGATAACGGACTAAACTAATGCAAATTCATCCCTTTTTTTATTATTCGCTATTTTTGCGTAAATTTCATAGACGAATACTTATATTTAAAATAAAATTTATATGAATATAAAAGAAGAAAAAGTGCCACCCCAACGAAGAAAAAAACGCACTTTCGAAAAGTCCTCCTGACCTTGCAATATCCTTGGCTCGCCTAAGAGGAAACCTAAAGATATCTATCCACAGCTGACTAATCTCTTTCTTTTGATTTTTTTTTGTCTCATTTTATATTGTGTCATATAATTTTCAGATATATTTAAAGAATATTGGCGAGATCATAAATGCTTTGAAAAAAAAAAAAAGTTGCACAGCCGAAATTTTAAGTGAAGAATAATCTAGCGCTTATCCGGGTTTAGCTCCTAGGATTCTACCAATCATTCTCTCCACCACTTGCGGCGATATTTTGCCTTCCCCACCGATACAAACCCTCACAGAGCTCTCTGAACTTAGGTGACCGGGTGTGAACAATTTGATAAGGGAGCGAAGCATTTCCGCTCCTGTGGTAGTCTGGGCGGGGAGAACATAAGGGAATCTCGGAGCAGATCCCGATTGAAGATCTGGTGACCTACCAAACATAGAACTGTTAATTAACCTTGAGTCGCCGATTTTTTTTGTTCTTTCTGTTTGATCGTAGTCCTATTCATACGTTTAAACACATATATATTGTTCAATTAAACACCAGTTTGGTCGCTTTTTGACACCTTTTTTTTTGTTTATTTACTTATTTATTAATTTAATCTTTCATGTTACGTTAATTTATTCATCAGTTATCTGATTTTAAGACAATTTATTGTTTTTTTTCCTACTTTTAAAAATATTTATTTTAATAATAAATAAATATTTTAAGGTCTCGCCAACCTACATATGTATATGTTCCAAGAACGCACCCTGGTTTATATTTGTTTCCTGCGTGCTAAGGCGGGCATGAACTACAGGTAAACGGTTGTAATTTGACGGCTGAGTGAGCAGCCGGATTAGGGGAATTCGTCAACTACTGGACCAACGGAATTCCAGGAAGGATGGGAACAAGTCCTTCCTGCCGCAACAACAGCAGGGCTTCCAGAGTGTGTTCCTACTACGGGACATTTAAGTTTGGCACGATATGTGTTTTCTTTGAAATAGTTAAGGTCCATCTGTGTGGGCAAGATCCCCCCCTTATCCGGCGAGCTTAGCCTTGCGACTCCAGCATGCCATCGCCTCCACAATGGACATTCGAATCTCTTCCTCCATACCTAGTTCTCCTTCTATACATATCCTCCCAATACCTACCTAACCTTTTCCTATTTCCTTTTGCCGTTCCCAGGTCTTACCTACCTATCTACCTCCCTGCTCTGACAACTCTCCTCGTACCTTCTTCATGCCATCCCCCTCATCACCTATTCCTCTTCTGTACAAATTCCCTTTCCTTCCTGATACCCTTATTATATCACATCCTGCTCTTACCTTCTCACCCCCTTCCTATCCTATACATGACCCGAACCGATCCTTTCCCTCCTTCCTATTCCTACCCATCCTAATCCTAGCCTATTCTATCACCCATTCCTATCCTACTTGCTTATTTCCATACATGCCAGCGGTGGTTGTAATTCACACATTCCGTCTGCCAGCGTTCTTTTAGAAGGAGAATTTTCGTCTCATTTACTTCGTGTGCCAGCAGCCACCCGTGGTTGTTAGTCACTTACGCAGATGAGGAATACAGAATTCCTAATTTTTTGTATGTACTTAGATAAATGTTTCTACTCTTTCTATTCTGTTGAGGAAGCGAGATGATACTTTTGGTTGCTTCTATTTTTTCTCATGGAAAAAATAATACAATTGATAAAAAAAATTTAAAGGAATTTAACAAATTTATGTTTATTTTTAAATTTATTTTTATCTAATAGTTCTGCGATTTAATTTTTTTTTATTAAAATTTAAATTGAAGAAGAGAAAAATATGAATGCCTTCTTTCTAAAAGTAGACGGTTCGACAGTTCTTTGAATTTCAAACGGAAGTCCATTCCATATCTTGACTACAGGAAGAATGGTGTGTTTAAATCGAGGAAAATCAGTCGAAGTCCTCTGAGACTGTGCAAATTGAAGCATTTCTCCTAAGTAACCAGGACACCTTTCGTGAATAATGTTATGAAGAACAATAATATAACGAAGCATTATATATTTATCTAAACCCAATCCTATCAAAGTATCATGAAAAACCGAAATACTTTCATATTTGGGGGTATTATGGATGCACGTAGGAAGTCATTAAACACTACATTAAGTTAAAGTTTATATTCATAACCTAGATTCGGGTAGAAGGTGTAGTTAAAAGTGAAAAACGGTAATATAAGGCTTTTAACGAGATGTTTTTTTTAAATCAGTGACCAATATATGGGAAGTAGACTTCAAGGAACGTAAACCACAGTAAATTCGTCTAATTGATTCTGATATATCATGATGTCAATTTATGATTAATTTTAAAACCTAGGTATTTAACTTTGCGAACATATTCAATAGTCTGTGTATTTAAAACAATTGCTGATAGATTCATAATATAAACTTCATATCTTGAGCAGACCATACATAGTGTTTTCGACGGATTAAAAAGAAGTTTATTTAAGTTAGCCCAATTTTGTATATTAACCAAATCTTCATTGATTCGAGCAACGCAATCTTCCATAAAACTAATTTTACAAAAAATATACAACAAAACATCATCTGCATACATATGAACGTGGCCATTGTTAACAAATTCAGGTAAGTCATTAATAAAAAGGGAAAAAAGAAGTGGCCTCAGTATTGATCCTTTTGGCACCCCACAGTTGACAATGAATGGGCTAGAAGAACCTTCGTCAGTCGAAATTTTTTGAAGCCTGGTATAAAGGTAATTCCTCAATAGCTTAAGAGCAGTGCTAGAGAAACTGAAATTATTACAAAGTTTAGAAATTAAAATTTGATAATCAATACAATTAAAAGCTTTTGAGAAATCTAAAAGGACCATAGAACCAAGAAGATTACCTTCACATGGATCACGGATACTTCTTCTTTTACAGTGAAAACAACAGAAAATTTAATCGCGAATAAAGTCCGAAGTCAGACTAATTTGGTCATAACATAAAACTTTATTTTTAGAAGTAGTCAAAAATATATCATTTAGTGACGCATTCAACACTGACTGAAAACATCTAGGTCATCGTTTGTTTACAACAAAAAGGCTTAATTTTTCACAAAAGTAGTTGAAAAGTGGTGTTGTAGTATTTTCAACAAGTAGATTTACATTAAAATCACCTCCGACTAGAACATCACAGTACTTAGAATTCAAACGGAGTAAAGTGTTTTCACTAAAAGGCAAATTTCACTGTAATAACAAATTTCGACACATAAGAATTCTAAGGATGATTTTGTAGACCAGTATATATTTTTTTTTAACATATATGCAAACACAACCACTCCGAGAGCCACGATCATTTCTTAACAGTTTAAGCCCTTAAAAATGTATCAGTTGTGAAGAAATAGATTCATTTAACGATGCTTCGGATACCATTATAACGTCCAAATTAGAGCAACTTTACATTTGGAAAAGGACAGTGAACTTAAAAGGAATGCTTCCAGCATTAAGGTAACATACATTAAATCCGTTATGTACACTACACAGAACATTGCAAATAGATCTTATGTTACTTGGGTTTGTATCAAGCATAATTTTAATGTATCTTAAAAACTCATCTACCAATGAAAGAAGAAATTCCTTAAACTAAGAATATAAATTAATCGAAATTATTTCAAGTGTCTTAAAAATTTGTTGGTTTCAATTCAATTTTCATATTCATTAATTTGTTTCAGTACAAAAAATTTAAACATAAAATTAAGGGATTTGTTTTCTTATTTTTTACTTGTTTCCAATTCTTAATTAACCAAACATCAATATAAAAATTTTGTTTAAAAACATACATACTTACATATTAAAAGTATTATTATTATTAAAGGTCAACATTGTATGAAGAAATGCTTACAGCACCTTCGGAACATGAGCTTGTTTTGTAGAGGTAATTTACTTTCTTCAGAACATAGTTTTTTTTTCATTTTCGTGCGGAAACTTGACGATGATGGCACTGGAAGTATTGTTGTTTTTTGGTGTAGTGCGTAGCATGTAGTTCGGTTGAGTCAGCGGTTTACCAATTTTTGTGCAAAATTTGTTGAAAATTTCATAAAGATTTTAATTTCGAGAAGCGGGAAAACAAAATCGCAAGCAATATTTTTCAGCGCCAAAGCGTCGATATGTGCTCAAAATTGAGGGTTGTCGTTTTCACAACATATATTGCTTCTGTAAGCAATATGTACTTAGCTTTCCCTTAACGTTTTATACATGCGTGCGTGTATTCATAGCAGCAAGTTCTTGTGGCGTTTAGCGTCGCGTCGGGGCGTCGGGTTTGTGGTGTTTACACTACCAGTACGATTTGTGTGACCTGTACGGATTATTTACCTTGCTGCTTCTGTAACAATAGTATATATTTAAAAATAGTTAAACGTTTTTTTCGGTTTGTACTAAATAAGCTATAATGGACTGTACTTTAATCTAATAAATCTGCACCTCATATTCTGTACTTTAGGCATTTTTTATGATATATAAACTTCTGACTTCTGTTTTTATTTAACCCCAAATATTTCCGCTGTAAGAACAAAATTATTTTTGTACTGCGTCGTTAGATTTTAAAACGCCACGCTCTGTTATATACTAAACCTTTATCTTATACCATTCTGTAAATAATTTTTTATTTTCAATCAATATACTGCATTGTTTATTTTCAAACACACACTCTACTTTTCTTACTCTTTTTGTTATCTATATTGTATTGTTCATTATCGAACACATAATTTTCCACACTACTTTTGCATGACTATATTACGATTTTTATTTTCGAACGAACGCTATTCTATACTCTTTCTTTTTGTACTCTGTGTTGTATATTTTATTATCGAACACATAATGTACTTTGTCACTTTACTTTTGCATAGCTGAACTGCGTTGTTTATTTTCAAATACACGCTTTTCTATAGGTACTCTTTCTTTTTTTGATATATGTGTATTGCATTGTTTATTTTCAAACACATACCTTGTCACTCTACTTTTGCATGGCTATACTGCGTTGTTTATTTTCAAACACAAGATATTCTTTACTCTTTCTACCAATAATTTCCCAACCTACCATATCATAAGGCAAACACCGAGCCTAAGAAATAACAGCACGAAAGAAGTCTCACCCGGTTTGCATACCCCTGTATCGGATCCAAATGTTTGCACTAATTGTGTAACCAACCACTTTTCTCCAAAGACGCATTTTTTCTTCTCAACGGTGTGGCACTACATGTAACTTTGTTGCACTGGCAATGTACCCCACCGAATACGGCGTCTGGTTAGTAACCAAACATTTGTTCTTATTATAAATAATTTTCTCTACTTTCTACTTTTTTTCTGAACTATAAATTTATTTCTGTACAATGAATCTATTATTTTATTTCTGTACAATAAATCTTTTTTAAACGTACTTAATTCTTTCGTCTTACTTTTTATCTTATATGGGCTTTGTAAGCCAATGTACTTCTACTTATTTCTTTTGTTTTGCAAGACACTTTTAAACTCTATACTTGTGTTTATTCTTCGCGAACTCTCAAAGTCTATACTTTTATTGTTTTTTATGAACTTTTAGAATTCTATACTTGTACCGTGTTTTTATGAACTCTTAGAACTGCAGAGTTATGCCTTCGAAATAGAGCATCGGAAAGGCTCACTTAACGTCGTACCAGACTAACATTTTTTTCGGGCACACTTAGAAAGCTTAGAAATAGAGCAGGTAGCCCCGATGGTAGATTAAGGTAGTGAGAAATTTAGATCAGAAGAGTATAAGTCCCTCCTAGGTACAGTTCTTGAACATACAAATGAACTACTCCACCAAGCGTTGATGAATCTCTGGTTGAACATAGTTGGTGTTTGTGGATTCCATTCAGATTAACCGAGAGTATAATTGCTAAAGTACACAATCCACCTCAAGCCACCCATGGAGGAATAGCGAAAACTCTCCATCGTATTTGGCAGTACTCTTACTGGCCAAACATGACCGTCCAAGTAAGGCAATTTGTCGCTAAGTGTGATATCTGTAAACAGTCTAAGTCTTCTAACCTATATATATAAAACGAACTATAGAAATTAGTTTTTGTACCGATCGTCCTTTTCAAAAACTCTGTTTAGATTTTATAGGGCCCTACCCTAGATCGAAAGCAGGCAACGCCTATGTGTTTGTTGTCCTAGACCACCTATCCAAATTCGTGTTTTTTAAGCCTTTACGTGCTGCAAACTCCAGCAGTATAGTTAAATATCTTCGAGAAGAAATCTTCAATATGTTCGGAGTACCTCAGATTTTACATTCTGACAATGGGAAACAGTTCCGGGCTAAGGAATTCCAAAACCTCTTGCAAGGCTATGGTATAAGGCACTTTAGAACCGCTAATTATTCGCCGCAATCGAATGCCTCCGAAAGGGTCAACAGGACGTTACTTTCCACCATCCGTTCCTACTTGAATGAGGGCCAATGCGATTGGGACGTTCACCTGAGTGATATTGCGGTTGCGTTGAGAAGCTCGATCCATACAGCTATTGGCGTGTCCCCATACTTTGCACTGTTCGGGTGCAACATGATGGCCCATGGAAGCAGCTACGAGTTAGCTGAAAAGTTTAACATTGTTGGCGACGGCGAACTGTTGACCCTACCGAGAAAAGACAAGTTCCATATGATACGCAACAAAATTAAGGAAAATATCCTAGAAGCCAATGATAAAAGCGCACGAAATTACCATATGCGCGCGCGAAACATAAGATTCATACCAGGACAAGAGGTCTTCAAACGCAACTTTGTTCTTAGTGACACCTCTAAAGGCCTTGCTTCCAAATTATGTTCTAAAGACACTAAGTGCAGTATTGTTAAAGCCATTGGTATAAACCTGTATGAACTAGAAAACCTTGCAGGAAAAAGAATCGGAATTTTCCATGCAAAAGATATTAAGCAATGATTGATATTGATGTAAACGTTTCTGTTATTGTTTGGTCGCCTATCATTTTCAAAGCTCTTTTTTTGAATTCTATCTAGAAAACTCAAGTGTGTTATAGGAGCACCTGCCCAAATATGGGAATTATACTCGAATTTCGGTCGAATATATGCTTTATATACTGCAGCCAGATCAGACGGGGTGAAGAACTTCTTGCATCTTCGAAAGAAAACTAAATACCTCGCAGCATTCTTTGCGATGTCAAATATGTGGTCATTCCACAGAAGGTGGTCTGTAATGCACATACCGAGAACTGAGAGGTGTTCTGTTTCTTCAATGCAAGTGCCGCTCATGGATAGTGGCATTATAGGTATGTTTTGCTTTAACGACAAAAGACAACATTGAGTTTTAGAAGCATTAAATTCTACGCGATTTCTTATTCCCCATTGTACAATGCTGTCAAGATCAGAATTTAATGAACTTATCATACGCTGCTGTTGCAGTTCAACATCCGAAGAACATGGATGTGAATCTGGAGACGAATATGAAAAGCTGAGAGTACTGTCCTCCCCTATGACGGCTGAGTGAGCAGCCGGATTAGGGGAATTCGTAAACTACTGAACCAACGGAATTCCAGGAAAAATGGGAACAGGTCATCCCTGCCGCAACAACAGCAGGTCTTCCAGAGTGTGGTCCTACTACGGGACATTTAGGTTTGTTACGATATGTGTTTTCTTTGAAAAAGGTAAGGTTCATTTGTGTGGGCAGGATCCCCCCCTTATCCGGCAAGCTTAGCCATGCGACACCAACGTGCCATCGCCTCTACAATGGAAATTCAAATCCCTTCCTCTAGCCTTACCTAGTCCTCCTTCTCCACTTATCCTCCCAATACCTACCTATTCTTTTCCTATTTCCTTTTGCCAGTCCCAGGTCTTACCTACCTACCTACCTCCCTGCTCTGACAACTCTCCTCTTACCTTCTTTAATTTCATTCCTCCTCTTTTTTATGTCGTCTACCTCATTCCTCTTCTGTCCAAATTCCCTTTCCTTCCTGATACCCTTATTATATCACATCCTTCTCTTACCTTCTCATCCCCTTCCCTTCCTATACATGACCCCAACCGATCCCTTCCCTCCTTCCTATTCTTACCCATCCTAATCCTATCCTATCCTATCACCCATTCCAATCCTACTTGCTTATTTCAATTCTTTCCAGCGGTAGTTGTAAGTCACACATTGGATCATTTGGGTAGGTGAATTTTCATCTCATTTATTCCGTGTGCCAGCGTTCATTTAGAAGGAAAATTTTCGTCTCATTTACTTCGTGTGCCAGCAGCCACCCGTGGTTGTTAGTCACTTACGCAGATGAGGAATACAGAATTCCCTATTTTTTGTATGTTCTTAGATAAATGTTTCTACTTTGTCTACTCTGTTGAGGAAGCGAGAAGAAAAATGTGAATATGTACACGCTGTCTCATTGACACTTTTGGTTGCTTCTATTTTTTCTCGTGGAAAAAAATAATACAATTGATAAATACAATTTAACGGAATTTAACAAATTTCTGTATATTTTTAAATTTTGCGATTTAATTTTTTTTTTTTAAATTTAAATTGAAGAAGAGAAAAATTTGAATGCTTTCTTTCTAAAAGTAGACGGTTTGACAGTTCTTTGAATTTCAAACGGAAGTCCATTCCATATCTTGACTACAATAACAAAAAAAAAAAAGATCGTTCAGCAATGGTGTGTTTAAATCGAGGAAAATCAGTCGAAGTCCTCTATAAGACTGTGCAAATTGAAGCATTTTTACTAAGTACCCAGGAAACCTTTCGTGAGTAATGTTATGAAGAACAATAATATTACGAAACATTATATAAGTATTTATCTAAACCCAATCCCGTCAAAGTATCATGAAAAACCGAAATACTTTCATATTTAGGGGTATTATGGATGAAACGTAAGCAGTCATTAAACGCTACATTTAGTTTACGTTTATATTCGTAATCTAGATTAGGGTAGACGGCGCAGTTAAAAGTGAAAAAGGGTAATAATAAGGCTTTGAACAAGATGTTTTTTTTTTAAATTAGTGACCAATATATGGGAAGAAGACTTCAAGGACCGTAAACCACAGTAAATTCGTCTAATAGATTCTGATATTGCATCACAACATGTCAATTTATGATTAATTTTAAAACCTAGGTATTTAACTTTGCGAACATATTCAATAGTCCGTAATTTAACAATTGCTGATAGATTCATATTATAAACTTCATGTCTTGAGCAGACCATACATAGTGTTTTCGACGGATTAAGTAGAAGTTTATTTAAGTTAGCCCAGTTTTGTATATTAACCAAATCTTCATTGATTCGAGCAACGCAAACTTCCATAAAACTAATTTTACGAAAAATATACAACAAAACATGAACGTGGCAATTGTTAACAATTTCAGGTAAGTCATTAATAAAAAGTATTGAGCAATTAAATCAGTAAAAAAATAAGCCAGCATCATTTCTTTGCAAGATTAATGGCACATTCATATTAAGCAGAAGAGGAGCATAAAATGACCTCATTAAGTCAGGATTTAGTGAACAATTTAAAGAATTTTAGCTTCCAGTAACACCAATATCTTTAAGTTTTTTCCAGAACACTTTTGAGTTTAAGGAGTTTTTTTTTCTTGGTTAAACTACTTTATTTCGACCAAAAATGTATTGACGTCTATTATACTCCGATGGGTTTTTTTACGTATTTTTTATAGAAACGCTCTCATTCCTTTATTTGTGCTTCGATACCGCTACTGTACCAGAGGCAAACTCTTGATTTTTTAACTTGTTTGGTAACGATTAAAACATAATTGGAAAAAAGGATTTGCAGCAAATTCTTGTATAACAAAACTTTCCTATTAACATCAACTATGTATAACATATCATTCAAATAATCATATTATGCAACATTATTTTGAATATCTACAAAGTTAACAGATCGATATGACCGATAGCTAAAAGATTTTGGATCACGGATACTTCTTCTTTTACAGTGAAAACGACAGAAAATTAAATCGTGAATAAATTACGAAGTCAGACTTATTTCGTCATTACATAAAACTTTATTTTTAGAAGTAGTCAAAAATATATCATTTAGTGACGCATTCAACGTCATCGTTTGTTTACAACAAAATGGCTTAATTTTTCACAAAAATAGTTTAAAAGACATGTTGTAGTATTTTCAACAAGTAGATTTACATTAAAATCACCTCCGAATGTACAAGGTGGGAAATACACCACTACTAAAAGGCAAATTTCACTGTAATAACAAATTTCGACACATAAGAATTCTAAGGATGATTTTGTAGACCAGTATATAATTTTTCTTTAACATATATGCAAACACCACCACTCCGAGAGCCACGATCATTTCTAAACAGTTTAAACCCTTAAAAATGAATCAGTTGTGAAGAAATAGATTCATTTGACGATGCTTCGGATACCATTATAACGTCCAAATTAGAGCAACTTTACATTTGGAAAACGACAGTGAACTTAAAAGGAAGCATTAAGGTAACATACATTAAATCCGTTATGTACACTACACATAACATTGCAAATAGATTTTATGTTACTTGGGTTTGTATCAAGCATAATTTTAATGTATCTTAAAAACTCATCTACCAATGAAAGAAGAAATTCCTTAAACTAAGAATATAAATTAATCGAAATTATTTCAAGTGTCTTAAAAATTTGTTGGTTTCAATTCAATTTTCATATTCATTAATTTGTTTCAGTACAAAAAATTTAAACATAAAATTAAGGGATTTGTTTTCTTATTTTTTACTTGTTTCCAATTCTTAATTAACCAAACATCAATATAAAAATTTTGTTTAAAAACATACATACTTACATATTAAAGGTATTATTATTATTAAAGGTCAACATTGTATGAAGAAATGCTTACAGCACCTTCGGAACATGAGCTTGTTTTGTAGAGGTAATTTACTTTCTTCAGAACATAGTTTTTTTTCATTTTCGTGCGGAAACTTGACGATGATGGCACTGGAAGTATTGTTGTTTTTTGGTGTAGTGCGTAGCATGTAGTTCGGTTGAGTCAGCGGTTTACCAATTTTTGTGCAAAATTTGTTGAAAATTTCATAAAGATTTTAATTTTGAGAAGCGGGAAAACAAAATCGCAAGCAATATTTTTCAGCGCCAAAGCGTCGATCTGTGCTCAAAATTGAGGGTTGTCGTTTTCACAACATATATTGCTTCTGTAAGCAATATGTACTTAGCTTTCCCTTAACGTTTTATACATGCGTGCGTGTGTTCATAGCAGCAAGTTCTTGTGGCGTTTAGCGTCGCGTCATATTCTGTACTTTAGGCATTTTTTATGATATATAAACTTCTGACTTCTGTTTTTATTTAACTCCAAATATTTCCGCTGTAAGAACAAAATTATTTTTGTACTGCGTCGTTAGATTTTAAAACGCCACGCTCTGTTATATACTAAACCTTTATCTTATACCATTCTGTAAATAATTTTTTATTTTCAATCAATATACTGCATTGTTTATTTTCAAACACACACTCTACTTTTCTTACTCTTTTTGTTATCTATATTGTATTGTTCATTATCGAACACATAATTTTCCACACTACTTCTGCATGACTATATTACGTTTTTTATTTTCGAACGAACGCTATTCTATACTCTTTCTTTTTGTACTCTGTGTTGTATATTTTATTATCGAACACATAATGTACTTTGTCACTTTACTTTTGCATAGCAGAACTGCGTTGTTTATTTTCAAATACACGCTTTTCTATAGGTACTCTTTCTTTTTTTGATCTATGTGTATTGCATTGTTTATTTTCAAACACATACCTTGTCACTCTACTTTTGCATGGCTATACTGCGTTGTTTATTTTCAAACACAAGATATTCTTTACTCTTTCTACCAATAATTTCCCAACCTACCATATCATAAGGCAAACACCGAGCCTAAGAAATAACAGCACGAAAGAAGTCTCACCCGGTTTGCATACCCCTGTATCGGATCCAAATGTTTGCACTAATTGTGTAACCAACCACTTTTCTCCAAAGACGCATTTTTTCTTCTCAACGGTGTGGCACTACATGTAACTTTGTTGCACTGGCAATGTACCCCACCGAATACGGCGTCTGGTTAGTAACCAAACATTTGTTCTTATTATAAAAAATTTTCTCTTTCTACTTTTTTTCTGAACTTTATTTCTGAAATTTATTTCTGTACAATGAATCTATTATTTTATTTCTGTACAATAAATCTTTTTTAAACGTACTTAATTCTTTCGTCTTACTTTTTATCTTATATGGGCTTTGTAAGCCAATGTACTTCTACTTATTTCTTTTGTTTTGCAAGACACTTTTAAACTCTATACTTGTGTTTATTCTTCGCGAACTCTCAAAGTCTATACTTTTATTGTTTTTTATGAACTTTTAGAATTCTATACTTGTACCGTGTTTTTATGAACTCTTAGAACTGCAGAGTTATGCCTTCGAAATAGAGCATCGGAAAGGCTCACTTAACATCGTACCAGACTAACATTTTTTTCGGGCACACTTAGAAAGCTTAGAAATAGAGCAGGTAGCCCCGATGGTAGATTAAGGTAGTGAGAAATTTAGATCAGAAGAGTATAAGTCCCTCCTAGGTACAGTTCTTGAACATACAAATGAACTACTCCACCAAGCGTTGATGAATCTCTGGTTGAACATAGTTGGTGTTTGTGGATTCCATTCAGATTAACCGAGAGTATAATTGCTAAAGTACACAATCCACCTCAAGCCACCCATGGAGGATTAGCGAAAACTCTCCATCGTATTTGGCAGTACTCTTACTGGCCAAACATGACCGTCCAAGTAAGGCAATTTGTCGCTAAGTGTGATATCTGTAAACAGTCTAAGTCTTCTAACCTATATATATAAACCGAACTATAGAAATTAGTTCTTGTACCGATCGTCCTTTTCAAAAACTCTGTGTAGATTTTATAGGCCCCTACCCTAGATCGAAAGCAGGCAACGCCTATGTGTTTGTTGTCCTAGACCACCTATCCAAATTTGTGTTTTTTAAGCCTTTACGTGCTGCAAACTCCAGCAGTATAGTTAAATATCTTCGAGAAGAAATCTTCAATATGTTCGGAGTACCTCAGATTTTACATTCTGACAATGGGAAACAGTTCCGGGCTAAGGAATTCCAAAACCTCTTGCAAGGCTATGGTATAAGGCACTTTAGAACCGCTAATTATTCGCCGCAATCGAATGCCTCCGAAAGGGTCAACAGGACGTTACTTTCCACCATCCGTTCCTACTTGAATGAGGGCCAATGCGATTGGGACGTTCACCTGAGTGATATTGCGGTTGCGTTGAGAAGCTCGATCCATACAGCTATTGGCGTGTCCCCATACTTTGCACTGTTCGGGTGCAACATGATGGCCCATGGAAGCAGCTACGAGTTAGCTGAAAAGTTTAACATTGTTGGCGACGGCGAACTGTTGACCCTACCGAGAAAAGACAAGTTCCATATGATACGCAACAAAATTAAGGAAAATATCCTAGAAGCCAATGATAAAAGCGCACGAAATTACCATATGCGCGCGCGAAACATAAGATTCATACCAGGACAAGAGGTCTTCAAACGCAACTTTGTTCTTAGTGACACCTCTAAAGGCCTTGCTTCCAAATTATGTTCTAAATACACTAAGTGCAGTATTGTTAAAGCCATTGGTATAAACCTGTATGAACTAGAAAACCTTGCAGGAAAAAGAATCAGAATTTTCCATGCAAAAGATATTAAGCAATGATTGATATTGATGTAAACGTTTCTGTTATTGTTTGGTCGCCTATCATTTTCAAAGCTCTTTTTTTGAATTCTATCTAGAAAACTCAAGTGGGTTATAGGAGCACCTGCCCAAATATGGGAATTATACTCGAATTTCGGTCGAATATATGCTTTATATACTGTAGCCAGATCAGACGGGGTGAAGAACTTCTTGCATCTTCGAAAGAAAACTAAACACCTCGCAGCATTCTTTGCGATGTCAAATATGTGGTCATTCCACAGAAGGTGGTCTGTAATGCACATACCGAGAACTGAGAGGTGTTTTGTTTCTTCAATGCAAGTGCCGCTCATGGATAGTGGCATTATAGGTATGTTTTGCTTTAACGACAAAAGACAACATTGAGTTTTAGAAGCATTAAATTCTACGCGATTTCTTATTCCCCATTGTACAATGCTGTCAAGATCAGAATTTAATGAACTTATCATACGCTGCTGTTGCAGTTCAACATCCGAAGAACATGGATGTGAATCTGGAGACGAATATGAAAAGCTGAGAGTACTGTCTTCCCCTATGACGGCTGAGTGAGCAGCCGGATTAGGGGAATTCGTAAACTACTGAACCAACGGAATTCCAGGAAAAATGGGAACAGGTCATCCCTGCCGCAACAACAGCAGGTCTTCCAGAGTGTGGTCCTACTACGGGACATTTAAGTTTGTTACGATATGTGTTTTCTTTGAAAAAGGTAAGGTTCATTTGTGTGGGCAGGATCCCCCCCTTATCCGGCAAGCTTAGCCATGCGACACCAACGTGCCATCGCCTCCACAATGGAAATTCAAATCCCTTCCTCTAGCCTGACCTAGTCCTCCTTCTCCACTTATCCTCCCAATACCTACCTATTCTTTTCCTATTTCCTTTTGCCAGTCCCAGGTCTTACCTACCTACCTACCTCCCTGCTCTGACAACTCTCCTCTTACCTTCTTTAATTTCATTCCTCCTCTTCTTTATGTCGTCTACCTCATTCCTCTTCTGTCCAAATTCCCTTTCCTTCCTGATACCCTTATTATATCACATCCTTCTCTTACCTTCTCATCCCCTTCCCTTCCTATACATGACCCCAACCGATCCCTTCCCTCCTTCCTATTCTTACCCATCCTAATCCTATCCTATCCTATCACCCATTCCAATCCTACTTGCTTATTTCAATTCTTTCCAGCGGTAGTTGTAAGTCACACATTGGATCATTTGGGTAGGTGAATTTTCATCTCATTTATTCCGTGTGCCAGCGTTCATTTAGAAGGAGAATTTTCGTCTCATTTACTTCGTGTGCCAGCAGCCACCCGTGGTTGTTAGTCACTTACGCAGATGAGGAATACAGAATTCCCCATTTTTTGTATGTTCTTAGATAAATGTTTCTACTTTGTCTACTCTGTTGAGGAAGCGAGAAGAAAAATGTGAATATGTACACGCTGTCTCATTGACACTTTTGGTTGCTTCTATTTTTTCTCGTGGAAAAAAATAATACAATTGATAAATACAATTTAACGGAATTTAACAAATTTCTGTATATTTTTAAATTTTGCGATTTAATTTTTTTTTTTTTTAATTAAAATTGAAGAAGAGAAAAATTTGAATGCCTTCTTTCTAAAAGTAGACGGTTTGACAGTTCTTTGAATTTCAAACGGAAGTCCATTCCATATCTTGACTACAATAACAAAAAAAAAAGATCGTTCAGCAATGGTGTGTTTAAATCGAGGAAAATCAGTCGAAGTCCTCTATAAGACTGTGCAAATTGAAGCATTTTTACTAAGTACCCAGGAAACCTTTCGTGACTAATGTTATGAAGAACAATAATATTACGAAACATTATATAAGTATTTATCTAAACCCAATCCCGTCAAAGTATCATGAAAAACCGAAATACTTTCATATTTAGGGGTATTATGGATGAAACGTAAGCAGTCATTAAACGCTACATTTAGTTTACGTTTATATTCGTAATCTAGATTAGGGTAGACGGCGCAGTTAAAAGTGAAAAAGGGTAATAATAAGGCTTTGAACAAGATGTTTTTTTTTAAATTAGTGACCAATATATGGGAAGAAGACTTCAAGGACCGTAAACCACAGTAAATTCGTCTAATAGATTCTGATATTGCATCACAACATGTCAATTTATGATTAATTTTAAAACCTAGGTATTTAACTTTGCGAACATATTCAATAGTCCGTATTTAACAATTGCTGATAGATTCATATTATAAACTTCATGTCTTGAGCAGACCATATATAGTGTTTTCGACGGATTAAGTAGAAGTTTATTTAAGTTAGCTCAGTTTTGTATATTAACCAAATCTTCATTGATTCGAGCAACGCAAACTTCCATAAAACTAATTTTACGAAAAATATACAACAAAACATGAACGTGGCAATTGTTAACGATTTCAGGTAAGTCATTAATAAAAAGTATTGAGCAATTAAATCAGTAAAAAAAATAAGCCAGCATCATTTCTTTGCAAGATTAATGGCACATTCATATTAAGCAGAAGAGGAGCATAAAATGACCTCATTAAGTCAGGATTTAGTGAACAATTTAAAGAATTTTAGCTTCCAGTAACACCAATATCTTTAAGTTTTTTCCAGAACACTTTTGAGTTTAAGGAGTTTTTTTTCTTGGTTAAACTACTTTATTTCGACCAAAAATGTATTGACGTCTATTATACTCCGATGGGTTTTTTACGTATTTTTTATAGAAACGCTCTCATTCCTTTATTTGTGCTTCGATACCGCTACTGTACCAGAGGCAAACTCTTGATTTTTTAACTTGTTTGGTAACGATTAAAACATAATTGGAAAAAAGGATTTGCAGCAAATTCTTGTATAACAAAACTTTCCTATTAACATCAACTATGTATAACATATCATTCAAATAATCATATTATGCAACATTATTTTGAATATCTACAAAGTTAACAGATCGATATGACCGATAGCTAAAAGATTTTGGATCACGGATACTTCTTCTTTTACAGTGAAAACAACAGAAAATTAAATCGTGAATAAATTACGAAGTCAGACTAATTTCGTCATTACATAAAACTTTATTTTTAGAAGTAGTCAAAAATATATCATTTAGTGACGCATTCAACGTCATCGTTTGTTTACAACAAAATGGCTTAATTTTTCACAAAAATAGTTTAAAAGACGTGTTGTAGTATTTTCAACAAGTAGATTTACATTAAAATCACCTCCGAATGTACAAGGTGGGCAATACACCACTACTAAAAGGCAAATTTCACTGTAATAACAAATTTCGACATAAGAATTCTAAGGATGATTTTGTAGACCAGTATATAATTTTTCTTTAACATATATGCAAACACCACCACTCCGAGAGCCACGATCATTTCTAAACAGTTTAAACCCTTAAAAATGAATCAGTTGTGAAGAAATAGATTCATTTGACGATGCTTCGGATACCATTATAACGTCCAAATTAGAGCAACTTTACATTTGGAAAACGACAGTGAACTTAAAAGGAAGCATTAAGGTAACATACATTAAATCCGTTATGTACACTACACATAACATTGCAAATAGATTTTATGTTACTTGGGTTTGTATAAAGCATAATTTTAATGTATCTTAAAAACTCATCTACCAATGAAAGAAGAAATTCCTTAAACTAAGAATATAAATTAATCGAAATTATTTCAAGTGTCTTAAAAATTTGTTGGTTTCAATTCAATTTTCATATTCATTAATTTGTTTCAGTACAAAAAATTTAAACATAAAATTAAGGGATTTGTTTTCTTATTTTTTACTTGTTTCCAATTCTTAATTAACCAAACATCAATATAAAAATTTTGTTTAAAAACATACATACTTACATATTAAAAGTATTATTATTATTAAAGGTCAACATTGTATGAAGAAATGCTTACAGCACCTTCGGAACATGAGCTTGTTTTGTAGAGGTAATTTACTTTCTTCAGAACATAGTTTTTTTTTCATTTTCGTGCGGAAACTTGACGATGATGGCACTGGAAGTATTGTTGTTTTTTGGTGTAGTGCGTAGCATGTAGTTCGGTTGAGTCAGCGGTTTACCAATTTTTGTGCAAAATTTGTTGAAAATTTCATAAAGATTTTAATTTCGAGAAGCGGGAAAACAAAATCGCAAGCAATATTTTTCAGCGCCAAAGCGTCGATCTGTGCTCAAAATTGAGGGTTGTCGTTTTCACAACATATATTGCTTCTGTAAGCAATATGTACTTAGCTTTCCCTTAACGTTTTATACATGCGTGCGTGTATTCATAGCAGCAAGTTCTTGTGGCGTTTAGCGTCGCGTCGGGGCGTCGGGTTTGTGGTGTTTACACTACCAGTACGATTTGTGTGACCTGTACGGATTATTTACCTTGCTGCTTCTGTAACAATAGTATATATTTAAAAATAGTTAAACGTTTTTTTCGGTTTGTACTAAATAAGCTATAATGGACTGTACTTTAATCTAATAAATCTGCACCTCATATTCTGTACTTTAGGCATTTTTTATGATATATAAACTTCTGACTTCTGTTTTTATTTAACTCCAAATATTTCCGCTGTAAGAACAAAATTATTTTTGTACTGCGTCGTTAGATTTTAAAACGCCACGCTCTGTTATATACTAAACCTTTATCTTATACCATTCTGTAAATAATTTTTTATTTTCAATCAATATACTGCATTGTTTATTTTCAAACACACACTCTACTTTTCTTACTCTTTTTGTTATCTATATTGTATTGTTCATTATCGAACACATAATTTTCCACACTACTTCTGCATGACTATATTACGTTTTTTATTTTCGAACGAACGCTATTCTATACTCTTTCTTTTTGTACTCTGTGTTGTATATTTTATTATCGAACACATAATGTACTTTGTCACTTTACTTTTGCATAGCAGAACTGCGTTGTTTATTTTCAAATACACGCTTTTCTATAGGTACTCTTTCTTTTTTTGATCTATGTGTATTGCATTGTTTATTTTCAAACACATACCTTGTCACTCTACTTTTGCATGGCTATACTGCGTTGTTTATTTTCAAACACAAGATATTCTTTACTCTTTCTACCAATAATTTCCCAACCTACCATATCATAAGGCAAACACCGAGCCTAAGAAATAACAGCACGAAAGAAGTCTCACCCGGTTTGCATACCCCTGTATCGGATCCAAATGTTTGCACTAATTGTGTAACCAACCACTTTTCTCCAAAGACGCATTTTTTCTTCTCAACGGTGTGGCACTACATGTAACTTTGTTGCACTGGCAATGTACCCCACCGAATACGGCGTCTGGTTAGTAACCAAACATTTGTTCTTATTATAAAAAATTTTCTCTTTCTACTTTTTTTCTGAACTTTATTTCTGAAATTTATTTCTGTACAATGAATCTATTATTTTATTTCTGTACAATAAATCTTTTTTAAACGTACTTAATTCTTTCGTCTTACTTTTTATCTTATATGGGCTTTGTAAGCCAATGTACTTCTACTTATTTCTTTTGTTTTGCAAGACACTTTTAAACTCTATACTTGTGTTTATTCTTCGCGAACTCTCAAAGTCTATACTTTTATTGTTTTTTATGAACTTTTAGAATTCTATACTTGTACCGTGTTTTTATGAACTCTTAGAACTGCAGAGTTATGCCTTCGAAATAGAGCATCGGAAAGGCTCACTTAACGTCGTACCAGACTAACATTTTTTTCGGGCACACTTAGAAAGCTTAGAAATAGAGCAGGTAGCCCCGATGGTAGATTAAGGTAGTGAGAAATTTAGATCAGAAGAGTATAAGTCCCTCCTAGGTACAGTTCTTGAACATACAAATGAACTACTCCACCAAGCGTTGATGAATCTCTGGTTGAACATAGTTGGTGTTTGTGGATTCCATTCAGATTAACCGAGAGTATAATTGCTAAAGTACACAATCCACCTCAAGCCACCCATGGAGGATTAGCGAAAACTCTCCATCGTATTTGGCAGTACTCTTACTGGCCAAACATGACCGTCCAAGTAAGGCAATTTGTCGCTAAGTGTGATATCTGTAAACAGTCTAAGTCTTCTAACCTATATATATAAACCGAACTATAGAAATTAGTTCTTGTACCGATCGTCCTTTTCAAAAACTCTGTGTAGATTTTATAGGCCCCTACCCTAGATCGAAAGCAGGCAACGCCTATGTGTTTGTTGTCCTAGACCACCTATCCAAATTTGTGTTTTTTAAGCCTTTACGTGCTGCAAACTCCAGCAGTATAGTTAAATATCTTCGAGAAGAAATCTTCAATATGTTCGGAGTACCTCAGATTTTACATTCTGACAATGGGAAACAGTTCCGGGCTAAGGAATTCCAAAACCTCTTGCAAGGCTATGGTATAAGGCACTTTAGAACCGCTAATTATTCGCCGCAATCGAATGCCTCCGAAAGGGTCAACAGGACGTTACTTTCCACCATCCGTTCCTACTTGAATGAGGGCCAATGCGATTGGGACGTTCACCTGAGTGATATTGCGGTTGCGTTGAGAAGCTCGATCCATACAGCTATTGGCGTGTCCCCATACTTTGCACTGTTCGGGTGCAACATGATGGCCCATGGAAGCAGCTACGAGTTAGCTGAAAAGTTTAACATTGTTGGCGACGGCGAACTGTTGACCCTACCGAGAAAAGACAAGTTCCATATGATACGCAACAAAATTAAGGAAAATATCCTAGAAGCCAATGATAAAAGCGCACGAAATTACCATATGCGCGCGCGAAACATAAGATTCATACCAGGACAAGAGGTCTTCAAACGCAACTTTGTTCTTAGTGACACCTCTAAAGGCCTTGCTTCCAAATTATGTTCTAAATACACTAAGTGCAGTATTGTTAAAGCCATTGGTATAAACCTGTATGAACTAGAAAACCTTGCAGGAAAAAGAATCAGAATTTTCCATGCAAAAGATATTAAGCAATGATTGATATTGATGTAAACGTTTCTGTTATTGTTTGGTCGCCTATCATTTTCAAAGCTCTTTTTTTGAATTCTATCTAGAAAACTCAAGTGGGTTATAGGAGCACCTGCCCAAATATGGGAATTATACTCGAATTTCGGTCGAATATATGCTTTATATACTGTAGCCAGATCAGACGGGGTGAAGAACTTCTTGCATCTTCGAAAGAAAACTAAACACCTCGCAGCATTCTTTGCGATGTCAAATATGTGGTCATTCCACAGAAGGTGGTCTGTAATGCACATACCGAGAACTGAGAGGTGTTCTGTTTCTTCAATGCAAGTGCCGCTCATGGATAGTGGCATTATAGGTATGTTTTGCTTTAACGACAAAAGACAACATTGAGTTTTAGAAGCATTAAATTCTACGCGATTTCTTATTCCCCATTGTACAATGCTGTCAAGATCAGAATTTAATGAACTTATCATACGCTGCTGTTGCAGTTCAACATCCGAAGAACATGGATGTGAATCTGGAGACGAATATGAAAAGCTGAGAGTACTGTCTTCCCCTATGACGGCTGAGTGAGCAGCCGGATTAGGGGAATTTGTAAACTACTGAACCAACGGAATTCCAGGAAAAATGGGAACAGGTCATCCCTGCCGCAACAACAGCAGGTCTTCCAGAGTGTGGTCCTACTACGGGACATTTAAGTTTGTTACGATATGTGTTTTCTTTGAAAAAGGTAAGGTTCATTTGTGTGGGCAGGATCCCCCCCTTATCCGGCAAGCTTAGCCATGCGACACCAACGTGCCATCGCCTCCACAATGGAAATTCAAATCCCTTCCTCTAGCCTGACCTAGTCCTCCTTCTCCACTTATCCTCCCAATACCTACCTATTCTTTTCCTATTTCCTTTTGCCAGTCCCAGGTCTTACCTACCTACCTACCTCCCTGCTCTGACAACTCTCCTCTTACCTTCTTTAATTTCATTCCTCCTCTTCTTTATGTCGTCTACCTCATTCCTCTTCTGTCCAAATTCCCTTTCCTTCCTGATACCCTTATTATATCACATCCTTCTCTTACCTTCTCATCCCCTTCCCTTCCTATACATGACCCCAACCGATCCCTTCCCTCCTTCCTATTCTTACCCATCCTAATCCTATCCTATCCTATCACCCATTCCAATCCTACTTGCTTATTTCAATTCTTTCCAGCGGTAGTTGTAAGTCACACATTGGATCATTTGGGTAGGTGAATTTTCATCTCATTTATTCCGTGTGCCAGCGTTCATTTAGAAGGAGAATTTTCGTCTCATTTACTTCGTGTGCCAGCAGCCACCCGTGGTTGTTAGTCACTTACGCAGATGAGGAATACAGAATTCCCCATTTTTTGTATGTTCTTAGATAAATGTTTCTACTTTGTCTACTCTGTTGAGGAAGCGAGAAGAAAAATGTGAATATGTACACGCTGTCTCATTGACACTTTTGGTTGCTTCTATTTTTTCTCGTGGAAAAAAATAATACAATTGATAAATACAATTTAACGGAATTTAACAAATTTCTGTATATTTTTAAATTTTGCGATTTAATTTTTTTTTTTTTTAATTAAAATTGAAGAAGAGAAAAATTTGAATGCCTTCTTTCTAAAAGTAGACGGTTTGACAGTTCTTTGAATTTCAAACGGAAGTCCATTCCATATCTTGACTACAATAACAAAAAAAAAAGATCGTTCAGCAATGGTGTGTTTAAATCGAGGAAAATCAGTCGAAGTCCTCTATAAGACTGTGCAAATTGAAGCATTTTTACTAAGTACCCAGGAAACCTTTCGTGAGTAATGTTATGAAGAACAATAATATTACGAAACATTATATAAGTATTTATCTAAACCCAATCCCGTCAAAGTATCATGAAAAACCGAAATACTTTCATATTTAGGGGTATTATGGATGAAACGTAAGCAGTCATTAAACGCTACATTTAGTTTACGTTTATATTCGTAATCTAGATTAGGGTAGACGGCGCAGTTAAAAGTGAAAAAGGGTAATAATAAGGCTTTGAACAAGATGTTTTTTTTTAAATTAGTGACCAATATATGGGAAGAAGACTTCAAGGACCGTAAACCACAGTAAATTCGTCTAATAGATTCTGATATTGCATCACAACATGTCAATTTATGATTAATTTTAAAACCTAGGTATTTAACTTTGCGAACATATTCAATAGTCCGTATTTAACAATTGCTGATAGATTCATATTATAAACTTCATGTCTTGAGCAGACCATATATAGTGTTTTCGACGGATTAAGTAGAAGTTTATTTAAGTTAGCTCAGTTTTGTATATTAACCAAATCTTCATTGATTCGAGCAACGCAAACTTCCATAAAACTAATTTTACGAAAAATATACAACAAAACATGAACGTGGCAATTGTTAACGATTTCAGGTAAGTCATTAATAAAAAGTATTGAGCAATTAAATCAGTAAAAAAAATAAGCCAGCATCATTTCTTTGCAAGATTAATGGCACATTCATATTAAGCAGAAGAGGAGCATAAAATGACCTCATTAAGTCAGGATTTAGTGAACAATTTAAAGAATTTTAGCTTCCAGTAACACCAATATCTTTAAGTTTTTTCCAGAACACTTTTGAGTTTAAGGAGTTTTTTTTCTTGGTTAAACTACTTTATTTCGACCAAAAATGTATTGACGTCTATTATACTCCGATGGGTTTTTTACGTATTTTTTATAGAAACGCTCTCATTCCTTTATTTGTGCTTCGATACCGCTACTGTACCAGAGGCAAACTCTTGATTTTTTAACTTGTTTGGTAACGATTAAAACATAATTGGAAAAAAGGATTTGCAGCAAATTCTTGTATAACAAAACTTTCCTATTAACATCAACTATGTATAACATATCATTCAAATAATCATATTATGCAACATTATTTTGAATATCTACAAAGTTAACAGATCGATATGACCGATAGCTAAAAGATTTTGGATCACGGATACTTCTTCTTTTACAGTGAAAACAACAGAAAATTAAATCGTGAATAAATTACGAAGTCAGACTAATTTCGTCATTACATAAAACTTTATTTTTAGAAGTAGTCAAAAATATATCATTTAGTGACGCATTCAACGTCATCGTTTGTTTACAACAAAATGGCTTAATTTTTCACAAAAATAGTTTAAAAGACGTGTTGTAGTATTTTCAACAAGTAGATTTACATTAAAATCACCTCCGAATGTACAAGGTGGGCAATACACCACTACTAAAAGGCAAATTTCACTGTAATAACAAATTTCGACATAAGAATTCTAAGGATGATTTTGTAGACCAGTATATAATTTTTCTTTAACATATATGCAAACACCACCACTCCGAGAGCCACGATCATTTCTAAACAGTTTAAGCCCTTAAAAATGAATCAGTTGTGAAGAAATAGATTCATTTGACGATGCTTCGGATACCATTATAACGTCCAAATTAGAGCAACTTTACATTTGGAAAACGACAGTGAACTTAAAAGGAAGCATTAAGGTAACATACATTAAATCCGTTATGTACACTACACATAACATTGCAAATAGATTTTATGTTACTTGGGTTTGTATAAAGCATAATTTTAATGTATCTTAAAAACTCATCTACCAATGAAAGAAGAAATTCCTTAAACTAAGAATATAAATTAATCGAAATTATTTCAAGTGTCTTAAAAATTTGTTGGTTTCAATTCAATTTTCATATTCATTAATTTGTTTCAGTACAAAAAATTTAAACATAAAATTAAGGGATTTGTTTTCTTATTTTTTACTTGTTTCCAATTCTTAATTAACCAAACATCAATATAAAGATTTTGTTTAAAAACATACATACTTACATATTAAAGGTATTATTATTATTAAAGGTCAACATTGTATGAAGAAATGCTTACAGCACCTTCGGAACATGAGCTTGTTTTGTAGAAGTCATTTTGTTTGAATTTTTTTTTTTGTTGAAAATTTCATAAAGATTTTAATTTCGAGAAGCGAAAAAGAAAACAAAATCGCAAGCAATATTTTTCAGCGCCAAAGCGTCGATCTGTGCTCAGAATTGAGAGTTGTCGTTTTCTTCTTTCTTATCTGTGTTTTCAGAAGAGGTAGTTCTTCAATAAGTGAATTCATTTCGTGGCAGTGATTTGCAAAACTAACAAGCTTGGATTCGCATGTAAAAATTAAATTATTTTTACAACCAAGTCAATCACTGAAATCATTTTCGGGTGTAATTATACGGGTTGTAAAGCTTGTTTCAATTTTATCGTGGCGTTCATTAAAAGAGTGTGTGATAATACTTAATTCCTTTTTGTTAGAATTGTATCGGTCAGTGTTTTGGTTAAGTCGTTTAACCAAAACTCTATTTTATCGCAGAGTTTTGACGAAGAAGACGCTCCTAAAAGAAAACTTAGAGGTGGAGAAATCTCTAAGATTGGAGCGCAAATTCCATTTACCAATTTTAAGGTTAGAATTTGACATGTTTTATTTTCGCTGATAGCCTTTCACGAATTAAAAACGGAATTTGAAACAGTTTGTTGTTACGTGCAAATAAAAACAATTTTTTTAAAATTAAAACTAATTATTAATAAGAAAAAAATCAATTTAATGTAGTGCTTATCAGAAGTACTATACTTTGTTTGGCATTGGAGAGATGATTTTTTTTTCTGTACTCACATGCGTCACATCTGTAGGTACAAGGAGAACTGTACATATCTTTTCGCAAACACATTTGACCTTGTTATTTGCTCATTCTTTCGAGTAGGCATGTTTTGCAGGAGGGGTATACACAACTATATATTGCTTCTGTAAGCAATATGTACTTAGCTTTACCTTAACGTTTTATACATGCGTGCATGTGTTCATAGCAGCAAGTTCTTGTGGCGTTTATACTACCAGTACGATTTGTGTGACCTGTACGGATTATTTACCTTGCTGCTTCTGTAACAATAGTATATATTTAAAAATAGTTTAACATTTTTTTCGGTCTGTACTAAATAAGCTGTAATGGTCTGTACTTTTATCTAATAAATCTGCACCTCATATTCTGTACTTTAGGCATTTCTTATGACATATAAACTTCTGACTTCGGTTTTTATTTAACTCCAAATATTTCCGTTGTAAGAACAAAATTATTTTTGTACTGCGTCGTTAGATTTTAAAATGCTACGCTCTTTAATATACAAAACCTTTATCTTATACCATTCTGTAAATAATTTATTTATTTTCTTATCAATATACTGCATTGTTTATTTTCTAACACACACTACTTTTCTTACTCTTTTTGTAATCTATATTGTATTGTTCATTATCGAACACATAATTTCCCACATTACTTCTGCTTCTGCATGACTATATTACGTTGTTTATTTTCAAACGAACGCTATTCTATACTCTTTCTTTTTGTACTCTGTGTTGTATATTTTATTATCGAACACATAATGTACTTTGTCTCTTTACTTTTGCATAGCTGAACTGCGTTGTTTATTTTCAAATACACGCTTTTCTATAGGTACTCTTTCTTTTTGTGATCTATGTGTATTGCATTGTTTATTTTCAAGCACATACCTTGTCACTCTACTTTTGCATGGCTATACTACGTTGTTTATTTTCAAACACAAGATATTCTTTACTCTTTCTGCCAATAATTTCCGAGCCTACCATCTAATAAGGCAAACACCGAGCCCAAGAAATAGCAGCATGAAAGAAGTCTCACCCGGTTTGCATACCACTGTATCGGATCCAAATGTTTGCACTAATTGTGTAACCAACCTCTTTTCTCTAAAGACGATTTTTTTCTTCTCAACGGTGTGGCACTACATGTAACTTTGTTGCACTGGCAATGTACCCCACCGAATATGGCGTCTCGTTAATAACTAAACATTTTTTTCTTATTATAAATAATTTTCTCTACTTTCTACTTTTTTTCTGAACTATAATTTTATTTCTGTACAATGAATCTATAATTTTATTTCTGTACAATAAATCTTTTTTTAACGTACTTAATTCTTCCGTCTTAATTTTTATCTTATATGGGCTTTGTAAGCCAATGTACTCCTACTTATTTCTTATGTTTTGCAAGACACTTTTAAACTCTATACTTGTGTTTATTTTTCGCGAAGTCTATACTTTTATTGTTTCTTATGAGGTTTTAGAACTCTATACTTGTACTGTTTTTATGAACTTTTAGAACTCTAGGTGTACTTTTACTGTTTTACCTTTATTTGACTCTAAAACTTTAACAAATCAGTCACTCCTGTCGCACCAAAAAGTGAAACAGAATGGTCGGCTGGGAACTGGAATGCGAACACTGAGAGGAAGAATGTATCTTCCTATTTTTTTACATTGAATTATCGCGACGGCGTGGCTTGGCGTGAGTGATTCAAACAAAATAGGGGAGAGTAAAAGACGTTGTGCCTGGGTTACCTTCGGGACACCTTAGTGTCAATTTGACACTTTTTGAATACTCGGACACTAGGACACCTCTTTTTAAAATGGATTGGACACTTTTAAGATGTTTAGCTATAATTTGGACACTTTTTGAAATAAACAAACAATTTGTTCGAAAGACTATCTGAACTTCTGAACGCAACACAAAATAATTTCACCGTAGTATTGTTGACATAATTTTTTAGGGCTACTTTTAAATATTTAAAGTTTATTGCAAAAAGAATTTAGATTTAAAAGAACTGCAAAATATGTTTTAAATACCAAAACTTTAGTTAAACTCTGCACGTTGGCATCCTTTTTGAAGCTGTTAAAAAAAGGAAGTTGAACAGCAGGTTACTTTACAGCATTTTTCCTTAAGATTTGGGTTTATTATTTATATACATATATTTATTAATTTATTTATATTTTAATTATATTTATGTTATATTTTTTTAGGGGATACTTTCTTACATTTGGCATACCTATTTGGACACTTTTTGAAAATTTTCAGAGGTAACACTATGTGCTCTATACATAGTTTTCTACTGTGCATTTAAATGGGGTTTTGTGTGAACTGTTACATTTATATGGATATTATGTGAACTGATACTTCTCTACATATATATGGGTTTTTAGAGAACTAATATTTCTATACATTTATATGGGTTTTGTGTGACGGTAAACATGCTTACATGTTTTCCTTTCTTCTATTTTGTCTTTTTCGAAATAAACACATAGTTCCTAACACTGTCTGTACATGTTTCTGTACGCTTTAGCGACGCGGAACCACACACGCTGTAAACACTTTCTTGCCGGTTCCGTTATCCGGTCTCCACGTAGACCAATGTTTATTAGCGGACTGTAATTTTCCATAGTTTTAATAAGAAACTATGTTTGTTTAGAGTCGGGAAAATATATATATAAATAAAAACCGTCTATTCTTTTCATTTTATATAAAAACCGATATTAATAATAATTTGACTGTACATTCTGTACTTCAATAAACAACTCTACCAACTCTTACACATACATTCTTATGTTGAGTCACAATATAACAGATAATAATACATTGTATTCATGTCCGTTCTATACAAACAAGATTTTGTGAAGTTATGTAATTGTCAATGAATTTTAAGAGCACAGCTTAAAAACAAATAAAAATATATCTATATCTATAACTTTAATACACAATATGGCGTTAGTTCACATTTCTGTGATGGCTTTAGTTAATTTTTTTTTTCAAAAATCAAAAATCTAAATCGCGTGATTTTGGTCTACTATTCTCTTCAAAACCACAATAGCTAGCCAATGTGAGGCTTGTTTTGAAAATCATTAGGGAATACCAGAATAGTTGAAAAATCGCACCTCACATTACCTAGCTATTGTGGTTTTTGAAAAAAATCATTTTCCTTTTTTGTGTAAGCCATTCTGAATTTTAAAATCGGTTTCCTTGTCATAACAAACGTAAAGATGATTCGATTCTAATGGTTCCAGCTATAGGGGTAAGCCTTGTTTGACGCCTCGTTTCACCAAAATTTAGTAAAACCTGTGGTCTGAGCACAAACCATAAAAGCAAAACAATTGTGTTAAGCTTATGCTAAACTCACTTATCTCAAAAAGATCATTCTACGAAGGGAAGCGTTACGTAATCACACTACAACGATCCAAATTGGCAACAAGTATTGACATCAGACTTTGTAGCGCCTATATACTGCATCATAACAGCATCATAAATAAATTGCGGCATATCAACAATAATATGAGATAACCACAGATTAATTTGTGTTTGGAAAGGTTCTTTCCGTCGGCTTTTTGGTCACTGTAGTTTTTGCAATGAAACAACTTTTTTACATTTGCTTTTCCCGACGCTTCCTCAGGGGAACTTTGTTTGAACAAAAATACAATACATTAGTTAAATGAAAATATAAAGTGACAATTATGACAGAGAGAATATAACACTTACTTTTTTAAATAAAAAAATTAAAAAAAAATTAAATAAGAAAATGACACTTCGAATAAAGATTCGTCTGTCTATTTAACAAAGCTGTGATTGACAAACAGGAAGTTGACAAAGTGCTTCTTATGCTCAACGGATTCCACCCAAAAATACAATTCACTGTTGAAATGGAACACAATAATGCGATTTCATTTCTTGATGTTAAAGTCCACAGGGAAAGCGAAACCTTATTGTAAAACTGGCATCAAAAACATACATCGTCAGGCAGAATAATCAATTTTCGTTCGAACCAAGCTAAACATATCATCATGAACACTGCCTCCAACCTTGTAAGTAAGTTTTTCGCTCTCAGCAGCGAACAATTTCACCCCTCCAACGAAAAAAGAATAACTAAAATCCTCAAAGATAATGGCTATCCTCCTGCCACAATTCGGGGTTTAATCTTCAAACACAAATATAAAACACAAGCTACAAGAACAGAGGATCCAAACCATCTATATACCAAACTAAAAACAAAACCAGACAAAGACAAACAAACGGACGTTATCTACAAAATCAATTGCAACGGCAAACCGAACGAACCTTGCAACCTATGCTATATAGGAACTAAAAAACAATTTCTTCGACAGCGGATCTCAAACCACAAATCTGATATAAAATCCAATAGTTCTGGAAAAACAGCATTTCTTCCGTTTATTGCTCTTTAGTGTCTTCATTCTCAAAGTTTTCATTATCATTTTTTTTTTTTAAAACACAGACAAAACTTCATTCGAAGTGTCATTTTCAGCAACCCCTGCCGGAACGTCGGGAAAAGCAAATGTAACATAGCTCCAAATGGACTACGTAAAGCTGAAAAGAGTATCCTCTCACTGAAAAGATGTTTTTGATTTCGAATTCAAAATTATTTTATGTAAATAAATAAATAAATGGAAATTTATTTAAGCCAAAAAAAATATTGAAATAATACTGTAATGTTATTAAAACAATGGTATGAAAACTATTATTTCAATAGCACAAAGCTTTTATATCAAGGAGATATCCTTTTAATATAATAGTATCAATACGCATTAGCTTAATATTATGATCCTATTATACAGGGTGTCCGCCGGGAAGGTATACTACTTTGTTTGTTTATAATTTTTGATTAAATGTAAATATGTATGGAATACAATATCAGGTCCGCCTCTCTTAGTCTCACAAATGCGAGCCCTTTTCAGCATATTTTTCATTACATTCTCACACATTTCACGCGGTATTTCATTAATTTCATCACGAATATTTTGTTTGAGTGGCTCAAGAGTTTTTGGTTTGTTTGCAAAACCCTCTCTTTTCAGATATCCCCACAAAAAGAAGTCCGGAGTAGTCAAATCAAGCGACCGCGGAGGCCAATCAACATCACCATTTCTTGAAATAACTTGTTGTGGAAAGAGGTCTCGCAGTAATTCCATTGTAATCCTGGCTCTATGCGATGTGACACTGTCTTGTTGATACCACATGTTAATCAAGCCCAAAGCATGCAGTTGTGGCGTTAAAAAGTTTTCAATCATATCACAATATTGCTCCCCATTCACAGTTACCGTTACGCTGTTTTCATTTTCAAAGAAGTAAGGTCCAATGATTCCTCCTGCCCAAATTGCACACTAGACTGTAACTTTTAATGGATGCAAAGGTGACTGATGAACAATTAGAGGGTTTTCCCTTGCCCAGAACCGACTATTCTGTTTATTCACATATCCATTCGAATGAAAATGTGCCTCCTAGCTCCTGAGCACGGTGTCAAATTGAGGTTGATGGATTGTTTTGGAAACTTCCTTGAGCAGCAGTAATGTTTTCAGCCGATCTTGCAGTACGTTATGGTCCATGCTTGGGCCTATCACCTTCTGACCCTCTTTCTTCGAAATCATTCACGTGCGTTTTGTTGGTACGTTGTTTCTCCCAAAAATTAACTTTCTCATCGTCACAGTAATCGATGATTTGTTTTAAAGATTAAAACATGTTGGTTTATCGAATATTTGTCCATTATATATTTGCCACGTATCTACTTTACGACTGCCAAATATGAACTGTCAAAACTAATGTTTACCAAAATTGTGGCAAAACAAAGTAGTATACCTTTCCGGCGGACACTCTGTGTTAATGCGATATTTATTTTTTATAGAACATACTTTTTAAATAATAGAATAAATAAATACCTTCAATAGTACGGATACACTTTTAAAATAATAGAACGCACCCATAGAAAACAAAAGTATAAATCCCATAATTTTAATAGTAAGAAACTCTTGGAAAGGGTGGAAATCCTACTGATTTTATAGAATTTTATTGCGAGTGTACTACAAAAAATGTCCTTGTACCAAATTTGTCCATTTGGCATAATGTCGTTTGCCAAATTGTCAAGAAACCCTTTTAAATCTAACTTAAATATGGGTATCTTTAAAAAAAATAATATAAACTCTGCTATATTTGCTTGTCACGGGAACACGCTCATTATTGGACAAATAGGACTTACTTTTTTGTTAATTTTGTATTCCCATTGCTTAATGTTGAAAAATTTCTTTGATGAAACGTAATGAACTGAAAAAACTGGTCCGTACTTTTCCATTTTAGTCTGACATGGCCAAAAAGATGGGTACTGCTGTGAATGTTGTGGAGGCTGGCACAGGACAACTATCGTAGAGCATTCATGATCATATACCAGAGACCAAAATTCCCCAAGAGTATGTTTCATTGGCCACTCTGTTACTATATATTCTCTTGGTTTAGTGTATCCCTTAAATCGAAGAAAAATTATTAATTGTATAGCAAAATATTTGATTTAAGCATTAACAAACTTATAACTAAGAAAGAAGACAAGAATTAATAATTTAATTTATTTAAATGTTTATACAACAGTCTACTGTCAGGAATAAACCTACTTGTTTACGGTTTATATAACTTACGTCAACAAATACAGAATTCACGTAATCTGTGAAGGCGTTTCCTTGAAAAGATGTCAAATATGGACGAAAGTTGTCAGCTATCATTGCAAAGAAAAAAAGAAGAACTTTAGTTTTTATGGTTCATGGCATTATATAAGTATTAGTAACTCAAAATAATAACTCGATGAATCTATTAGTCACTATATCAGTACATAAGAAAGTTTGAATATTTGTTTGATTAATGTTTTTTTATACTCGATAAACAAGTTTGATAATTAAAAAAAGGTTAACTATTAAATATTTTTATATACGAGAAAAACTGAGTTATTCTTAAATTAAATTATAATACAGAATAATTAATTTAAGTTAGATTGCGATAGTACTCGCCCTCTAGTGACAAAGATATATATCTGGGATTTGGACAGGGACACGTCGACTATATTTTGTGATTTGAGGTGGATTGGAGCAATTTGGAGAGGTATTTCTTTCTTCTGTTTGTTCTTCTTCGTTTTAAAGAAACGCTGGTTTGATGACAATCGATTGAGATATTTTTTTTATTGTCCTTTTATCTCAAGTGTGAAATATTTGTTTGTCTTCAATTTTGCAAGGTATGGACCATCATAAGGGTGTTAGAATGGTTTTTTTTACTGCATCGTTACGAAGGAAAACATGACTTGAACTTTGAAAGTTCTTGGCTATGAATATTTTGTTAGAGCCATGGCGTTCAGGTATGATTGGCTGAAGATTTTTCATCGTGTCTCGGAATTTATTCAAGAAATCATTGCTGGATTAATCATCTGCTGATGTGAATAACTCGCCAGTAAGTGTTAATGTTATGATCTAGAAAAGTTCAGCTAAAGTTACTGTGTAGTCTTTTTGAAACGATGATCTTAGGTCAAGCATAACGATTGGGAGTTTGCAACCCAATCTTGTATTTCGTGCCATTTGATAGGTGTTCTTTAGTTTGGTGGATCGCTTTATCATGCCATTTAACTGTAGATGTTAAGGCTATGAACGGTCTCTTGATACCCAGAAATTTTAAAAGTTCGAAAAGAAGATTCAAATTGACTTCGTTGGTCCGTCAAAATTTCTTTAGGGATTCCGAATCTCGAGATCCATCCAGAAAAAAAAGCTGTCGTAACTGTTTCAGCGGTAATGTCTGTGAGTGAAATAACTTCAGGCCATATTGTAAAGTATCTATCTGAAAATGGAAAAGGTCCAACTAGGCCGAGATGAACATTTTTAAATCTTCCTTCAGGTGGCACGAAATCTGCGATTGGAGATTGAATGTGATGTTGGATCTTGCTTTTTTGGCAGCTGATACATGTTTGTGACCATTTACGATAATCCTTTTAAAGGTTTGGCCAAATAAAGCGTTCTTTTTAAAGCTTGGATGTGACAAGTTGTGAATCGTATCGAAAGCTTGGCGCCGCAGATTTAATGGAGTTAATGGACGTGCCTTGCCTGTCGAAATATCACAAAATATTTGTGAGGAAATGGTGTTTAATGATGATAGAGCATCAGCCACAACCTTATCTTTGCCTTTGACATGCCTTATGCCTGTGGTAAACTGTCCGATGTAGCTGAAATGTCTGAGTTGACGTGGGCTTGATTCCCCTGGTTTTTGTTGAAAAGCGAAAGTAAGCGGTGTAAAGCACAAACTGTCTCCCCTCGAGTATGTGTTGAAAATGATTGATTGCCATATAAGCACTCAAAAGCTCACGGTCATAGGCACTGTATTTAGCATAGGATGGTGAAAACTTTATTGAGAATAATCCAAGAAGCTGCCAATCGTTGGAGACAAACTGTTGGACTACCGCGCCTGCAGCAGTATTGGATGCATCTGCCATGATTGACAAAGGAGCGTGATTATCTGGATGTGCACGGAGGGTCGAATTGGCAAGATCTTCTTAACAGGCGTTAAATACGTTATTTTTGGAGAGCAGCAATCTGATTTTATAATTTAGAAATAGCAGCAACACTGGACGATGGCGGCGTTGAGACAAAAGCTACACCTGAATAAGGATACACATCTGAGATTTTGTCACCCATATCTGCCATAGTATTGAGGTCTTGATTAACACTACACGACAGGATTGACTGGGCCGTGTTTGGCAGTTGCTTCATCCATAAGGTTCTGAGAATGTCTTCAGAAATTGTGGACGACAAAAGTTCTCTCGTCTTTGAAATCAGCTGAGATGGTCATCTCCCATCGAGATTGATGCCACTGAGAAGGGTTTTCAGTTTCTTCTTTTCCAATTCTTGGAACGCTAACAGAAGTGGAGTCTTTAGGCCATTATATTTTTTTGTAGCAGAAGGTCTGGTTACCAAATAGACTTCGGTCAGTACATCCGCTTCTAGGTTTTCAACCAAAGTGTAATAATTCGTGGTATCCGAAGTTATTCAACTGGTATGGAAATGGGCCTCAAGCTAGAGGAACCAAATGTCAGGGCTCCGCTTCCAAAATGGTGGCACTCTTATTGCAACCTTGGCAATTGCCCTTTTTGCGACTTTTTCTGCTGCGTAAGTCATTGTGTTGGTGTAAGATGTCGTTTATAGTGAAGGTTAATAATGGCACCTTTTATTTGGTCGTGGGATATCTTCTTAACTGTGTGTGAATGTGAAGTCCTAGGCACCTTACCGTGGGTCGGAAAATACTTTGTTGATCGTGATAGTGTGGCCTCTGGTGATACCTGTTCAAGTGTTTAAGCTCGAGGTCACCAATGTGGATTCCTCAGGGAAAGTTTAAATAAAACGAGATGCTTACACCTAAACTTTCAAGTCAGAACTAATTTTTATTTTATTTTGATATGACTATTTTTACATTAAAATCTGTTTATACTTGATAAAGAAGTTTGGTTATTCAAATAAGGTTGACTATTAAATATTATCAAATACCAGAGAAACGGAGTTATTCTAAAACTAAGATATAGTATAGGAGTTTTAATCGCTGTACGTTCTTCGTTAGCTAGTCGGCAGTGCGATTCACCTACATATTCATCTTTCTTTGACCAACTTTGTGTGCATGTTATCACTAAAGATCATGAATTTTGCTTTATTGTAAGTTACATTAGACCGAATAGTAGTTTTCAATTATATGAACAACTTATGTCAAATATAATCGGAGTGGTGAAAGAGTTAACAACTAACCAGTTTCCATGTGTGTTAGGTGACTTCAACGTTGGTGACATAGATTGGTGCTTTGTAGCTGATGAACAAATCCTGATGCCATTTAATGTTACGTCAGACATAGAAACTGAAGTTGTTGACTCTGTAGCTTTGCTAGGTTTATTTCAAATAAATCATTCCAAAAATATATTAGGTAGAATATTAGATCTTTTTTTTTGCAATAATGTTTATAAATACTATCTGTATGAATCATATTTTCCTTTGGTTAATAATTAACTTCATCATAAAGCAGTTAATGTAATTTTTGAATTTTATGAATTTAACCAGAAGTGTGTAACTGATAACTGCGTTAACTATAATTTTAATAAGGCCGATTTCACAGGACTAAACAATTTTTTTAGTTCAATTGATTGGGAATTTAGACTTTGCAACAGATCTGTTAATGATATGTATGTAGTTTTTAAAGAAACAATTTTTTATGGAATTAAACAGTTCGTTCCGGTTTTAAGGAAAAAGTCGTGTTTTAAGCTCCCTTGGTTTAATAAAAGATTAAAAAATTTAGAAAATGTTAAAAACAAGGCTTTTAAGCGTTCGAAAAAATCAGGTAAACCTGAGGATCATGCTCGTTTTCTTCAGCTAAGGAGAGAATTTGCTTTTTTGAGTACATTTTTATATCATCAACATATAAGTGCTGTTGAGATAAATATTAAAAAGAACAGCAAATCATTTTGGGTCTTTTTGAATTCCAAACGAAGAAGTTCTTTTTTGCCGTTACAGATGGAACTTGATAACGAAAGGTCATGCGATTTAAAATCATCTTGCAATCTATTTGCAAAATACTTTCACATTATTTTAAATATTATCGATTTATATCCAACTATTTCCCGTATTATGTATTTTGATTTAAAGTGTTTTTCAGATCAAGATGTTCTTGATGGTTTGATTGAACTCGATTCAAATAAAAAAGCTGGAGTTCATAATATTCCGCCATCTTTATTACATAATTGCGCTCCATCAATTTGTAGCGCGTTAAAAATAATTTTTAATAAATCCTTATTAACTGGTATTTTTATAGAAGATTGGAAAATATCTTACATAAATCCAATTTTTAAAAGTGGCCTTAAACACCTGGTAAAAAATTACCGACCAATATCAAAACTCTTTGCCGTGCCAAAGTTATTTGAAAAGTTGGTTACCCAAAGGCTAATTTTTTCAATCAAGGAAGTTATAACGCCAAAACAACATGGGTTTGTAAGTGGTCGTTCAACTTCGACAAATTTGTGCCTATTTTCTCAATTCTGTTTAAGATCTATGGAGAATAGGAAGCAAATGGATGTCCTGTACACAGACTTCGTCAAGGCTTTTGACAGAGTTCATCACGAACTATTAATTCAAAAACTTCGAAAATTGGGTTTGAATGAACATTTTCTGATTTGGTTGTGTTCCTACTTGTCGAATCGGAAACAGGTCGTCCAGATTGAAGGTTTTTCATCAGACTATATTCAAGTTTATTCAGGTCTTCCCCAAGGTAGTCACCTTGGACCAATTTTGTTCAATTTATTTATAAATGATATTCCGCAAGTTCTTAATTTTTCGGACTGTTTGATGTTTGCGGATGATGTTAAATTATACCGTGAAATATCTTCGGATTGTGACTGTTTAAACTTCCAAAACGACATTGATATGTTTATATTTTGGTGCAAATACAACCACCTGGAGCTAAATTTTGCAAAATGTAAGATTTTTAGTGCCTATAGAACTTTATCCCCGATAACATTTATTTATAAATTTGAAAATGAATCACTCACAAGAGCAAGCGAAGTTAAAGATCTTGGAGTTATTTTCGACTCAAAATTTTCTTTTACAGCTCACATTGATTTTATTGTATCAAAGGCAAATTCTATGTTGGGTTTTCTTAAACGAACTTCGACTGTATTTAAAGATGCTTATACATTAAAGGCAATTTTCATGTCATTGGTGCTACCTATCTTAGAGTATTGTTGTGTCGTCTGGTCACCGTATTATGAAAATGCTATTAATAGAATAGAAAAAATTCAAAGAAGATTCACGCGTTTTGCCTTAAGAAGTATGAGATGGTCCGCTGAACTACCTGATTATTTTTCAAGATGCGCGTTTTTAGATTTGAAAACTTTGGAAAGCCGCAGACAAGCTCAATGCGTTCTTTTTATCAAAGATATTTTGACTTTTAATATTAAATCTGAAGAACTTCTGGTTTTAGTTTCTTTTAACGTTCCGGAAAGATCGCTAAGAAACAGAAATAACATACTCTATATTCCCAATCACCGAACAAATTATGGTCTTAATAACCCAGTAACTCGTTCTCTTACATTGTACAATTCTATTTCATGTGAAGTCGATCTCTCTATGAGTAGGGATAGTTTTAAAAAAATTGTCCAAAATCTATTTCACCTTCACCAAGTTTGAGTAAGAATATATAATTTAAGTTAAGCAAACATTTGTAATCAAAAGATAATATAAATCCATTGATGAAAATAAATAAATAAATAAATAAATAAATAATACACAATCATTAATTTAATTTGAATGACCATAAATATATGTACATTTCTTACATATGCACAAAGGTGCGGGGACCTTACTTCACAGGTATTAATTAATTTATTAATGGGAGATAATTTCTATTTCTTTTGAAGTAAATTCCCACCATGTGAAATAATTTCTCATCAATAATACGAAAATCTAAAGATATTAAAATTGTTGAATAATGGAGCTAATCACTTAGGTTCTAGCAATTTATTGTAAGCAAAAATTATTCTTACAAAAAAGCATATATTAAAGCGCTCTGTTAAGTTAGTAGTTTTGTTCGTCCCAAACAAGCACATCATCATTGTTTCCATGGTAACGATGCAGACGATCCAAATGGACAATTTTCATTTTTTGCTCTTGGTCCTCGTTGGATTCGAAAAACGACATCATTAATGCACATTCCTACTTGGTAGGGACCTTCCCAGTCCTGCTGAAGCTTGGGCGATTTTCCCTTTCTGCGATGTGGGTTGTAAAGCCATACCAGATCTCCCTCGTTGAGTTCAGGTGCTCTTGCTCTCGCATCGTATATGCTCTTAATGCGGTCACTCGCAATTTTTATGTTGTGTCTTGTTCTTTGGTGAATGTCGTTGATCCTTTCTCTAAGAGCTGACACGTACTCCTCTTTGCATTTTGAGTCTTCATTAGGTAATACGAATTTTAGCTCATTTGGAAGCCAGGCAGTTCGGCCAAATAGGATTTCGGATGGATTGTATCCAGTTGTACTATGGACCGCATTCCCGTAGGCCATAAGAACTAAAGGAATTCGCCGATCCCAATCCCGTTGGTTCTTGTTCACGACTTTGGACAGATGTTCCTTCGAGTTCTTGTTAAATCATTTTACCATTCCATCAGACTGTGGATGAAGAGGTGTTGTTCTTGTGCATGTTGTGCACTTTCGACACCAGCTCTTTTCATCTCTACATCGTTTCTTGCGCTTAACCAATAAAAGCGTTCCCGAAAATTTTCCAGTGTTTTGTTGATTCCCAAGTGCCCACCGGATACTCCATCATGCATTTCTCGTAGGATCTCCTCTTCTTTCGATCGTGGAACCACAAACTGCATCTTAAAGGATCTTCTATCCAGCATTTTTCGTTTTCTCCGCAAAACACCATCTTCCACATGGAGAGAGTCCCACTGCGCCCAGTCTTAAAAGTAGGAATTCTGTCGGAGATGTCTCTTGCGTTTGGTTTCTCCATAAATTCCTTCCATGCAAGGATTGACTTGATGTCAGGGTCTTCTTTCTGTGCATTACGAAGTTCTTCGGCACTCCAACTCTACAGGTTCGGCTCTTATGCTATGGACAAAAATACCTTCGTCCTTTTCGTCTTTTCGCGCACAGTCTTTGCAACTGGCTCACATGGTCTGCGGGAAAGCTCGTTCGCATTGCAGGGCAGTCTTCCTTGGCGATGCTGTACTTCGAAGTCGAAAGTCTGCAATCGTTCGATCCATCTTGCTAAATGCCCCTCTGGATTTTTGAACTGAAGCAACCATTTTAAAGTGGCGTGATCAGTACGCAGGATGAATCTGTGCCCATACAGGTATTTATGGAAATGTTTTCTCTCCAGTATCAGAACAAGGAGTTCCCGTCTGGTTACACAGTAGTTTCTTTCTGAAATAGGCTACCACTTTTTCCTGCCCTGCCAATTTTTCACGGCTTTGATTTTCTCCGGGTCAGTTCCATTTGGCGATATCTCATATCTCAAATATTTCAACTCAGTTTTAAACAGAGCACATTTCAATTTCAATTTCAATTTATTTGAGTAATAGTCTTAACACTGAAAGATACAATATCTTACAAAATTTGTGTAAGATTCGGTATGTTATACCATTTGATAAATCAATATGTGGTACTAAGCGACTTAATAATTACAATATAAAAACTACAAAGAAAATGAAAAAAAAAACAAAATATTACTGTTTTATATAAAATTGTTACAAAATTAAATGTTAAATATTAAAAGAAGTGGAAGATTAAATAAGGTAAAAAACAAAAAACAAAATAAAGAACAAAAATTCAAAAATTCATAATCTCAGCTCCCGAAAACGCTCCCACAGTCTCTGCCTGAATCTACGCGTGCAACCTATCAATCTTATAGGGAATTCCACAGCTGGAAAAAGTTAACGAAAAATTGTCGTTTGGATACAGAAAATGAGTAACGTATAGGTGCAATATCGAGTTACCTAGTAGATCGCGCAAAGGGATCTGATTAAAAAGATAACGTGGCTGGCGGGTCTGAATAATTTTATGTAACAGAGCAATTGTCCTAAAACTTAAAAGGTTTTAAAAAGTGGGACCATATATCGATTTTAAAAAGTGAGAGATGTTATCATATCGTCTCAGACCATAAATGTAACGTGCAATGCTATTAAACGCAACAGTACGTCTGCGCTTGTGCTCATAGTCACAATTGGCAAATATTTCACATCCAAAAAGAATTATGGGCAAAGTAAAGTCTTAGCAAGTATTTTCCTAGTTTTAATTGGAGTTATATATTGGGTTGTCCAAAGTGTTCGTAGTCCGGCGTAGACCTTTCCAAGCGCTAGTCTGATATGATTATCCCAGGTAAGGGTTTCGTTAAAAGTTACGCCAAGGTTCTTAGCCGTCTCAACAAGTTCTATTGGTGCGTTATTCAGAAAAATTATTGGAAAGTATGATGTATCTATGTTTGTCCTGGATATAATTAAACATTTCGATTTTTTGGGATTCAAGCATAATCCATTATTTCTTGACCATAGCGAAATACTTTCAAGATCCGTATTTATTTCATATGCAGCGTTCTCAATTAGGCCTCATGGAAAGCTTTTGTATACCATGAGCATGTTCTGGTTGACTTTATCAAATGCTTTAGAAAAATTTAACAGCGTAAGAAACGTTACGTTTCCATCATCTGTAGATTTCCTTATAATATCTTCAACAACTTTAATTAAGGCAGTAGTGCTGTGCTTAAAATTAAATATGCACTGATTCTCACATAAAATATCGTTGGCAGCCAAGTAACTACGTATTTGTGTGTTCATGATCTTTTCGAGTATTTTAGAAAGAAAAGGCAATATATTTACTTCTAGGTCTATAATCGCAACTTGAGCCTTTAGGAATAGGAATAATTTTTGATTCTTTTCCATGTATATTGTACATTTTGAGAGTCAATTGGCGGGGGGACGGTTATCTGATTTAAAGGAAAAAGAGGTGAACTACAGAAAATTTGTTTGTTAAGTTCGTTGCAGTCAATATCTGTCGTATTGTAACTTTTATTGCCAATCCCAATTTCTTTTATATTTTTCCATAGATTTGCTCAAGCCATCGAAGGATTTAAACGAGAGGCATAGAATTTTCTCTTTGAATTTCTTATTTCACAAACTACCTGATTCCTTAAAATTTTGTACACATCAAAAAGCACATCAAGTCTGAAACGTTTCCAGCGCTTGTAAGCTTGATCACGCTCATAGATTATTTTTTTAATTTTATTATTAAACCATTTTTGATTATTATTGCTTGAATGTCGTTCTTTAAGTGGAACATGGACATTAAAAAGATTACAAATACTGTTTTGAATAAAATTAACTTGGTAGTCAACAGAAAACATACCATACACTTTGTACCATTCAATTAATCTTAAATCGTTTTCTAAAAGATTACGATTAATACAATTAAATTCTCTAAAACAAACAGTAGTATCCAAACGATTGGGAGAACATTTAAAAGTAAGTTGAATAAGCTCATGGCGAGAGAAACAGGGGACAGATAGTTGATCATACAAAAGCACTTTATCCGTATGACTGACAAAAAAAAAACATCAAGAAGGGTACTGGTTGTCTTAGTAAAATGAGTAGGAGTAGACAAATTTACTGGCAAGAGATTGAGCGATTTCATACAATCTACAAGGTTTGAATCAACAAGTATGTTACAATTAAAATCATCAGCCACAATGACAAAAGGTGATACACATGAAAGTTCTTCTATAACGGACAAAAAAGGTGCCATATTGAAGTGACGGTTTGGTCTATAAACTGTGCTTCGTAATATTTTTTTTTGATTGCAGATAATCTCTACAAAAACGTAATCATTTTCGCTTCCGAGTTGAGACCCACGAACGAACTTACAAATCAAATCACAACGAATATATACACCGCCCCCCTCGCGATTAAACCTGTCAGACGTGAACAATCTATAACCCTTCAACAGATACATGATATCATTAAAATCTTGTTTAAACCATGTCTCAGATACACATAAAGCATCCATTTAAAATCCTTCAATTAAGTGTCTTAATTCATCTAATTTAGAAAGCAAGTTCTGGGCATTAATATGACAGAGTTGAAAGCCGTTTTGCCGAGAGGAAAAAACATTAATCATTGAACGCGTTACGTTTATACTGTTCACGGCTGTTAATTCCCTTATCATATGATTAGGACCATCCATCAGTAAGAATTATTAACGGACGGTACCCAGTAAGGAGCACCAAAATAGCCAGACTAACACTTCGCACACGCAAAAACAGAACGAGAGACCAGACAGCAGCTAAAGGAGCAAAGAACATGAATAATTGAAATTTAAAATAAATTACATATTTGATAAGATCCATTCAAGTTTTAATAAATTCAAAATTAAATAAAGCAAAAAAATTAAAAATATGAATGTGAAATGTGAAAAAAATTAAATGGGAATTATTTAAAAATATTATATTATCTTCTTGTTATCAGTCGTGTGTATTAATTGATGCAGTTGATGTATTTGTTGTCATCGGCCGTTGTATTTGTTAATAATTTTTCCTGTAGTTGGCGATCGCACGCAGAAAAGAACTTTTGTCGGTTGGAGAAAAAAATTTAATCGTGATGATAGAAGCGTTTCTCGGTCGAAGTCGGAAAATATAATAAGTTGTGGTGTTGTCAAATCAATGAAGTGGCACAAATTGTTAAAAAGTAAATGTAAATTTATATTACAATTGTTTTCCTTTCTGATTAATTAACCCTAATTAATTCTGTTAACTTCAATTTAAAGCATCACTACTTATAAGAGTATATATTTCTTAATGTGTATGTTACCAAATAAATAAATGAAATGAAATGAAATGAAATTTTCGGTTGGTAAGACAGAGCGCCATGAAGAAGTGCATCGCTCAAATTTTTCAAATCAGAGATGTCTGGAAGATTAGACTCGAGAGTGAGCAATCTGTCTTTGACGTCATCAATTGTGCTCTTAAGTGCGGCAATGTAATTTTCCATTTTTTTAGTTATCCACTTTTCGGACTCCGTAATTTGAGTTTTTAAAAGTGATGTTTGCTTGAGAAAAGCATCTTCAATTCTCTTCCAAATTTGATTTTCCAATTGTGAAGACATAATTTTATATGGATATGAAGATGGTGGTGGTGGAAGCAATGACTATGGGAAACTGTGTTCATATTGGTATATTTGTATAATGTATGTGAAGAAACAGTGGAAGAAACAGGTTTAAACTCATGCACAATAAAATAAGTTTTCAATATTTTTCTTTTTAATTTAATTGGCAAATTAATGAGATTTAAGAGTGAAATTTGAAAGCACTGTTTATAACGTACCTTGGCGTATTTTATAAGTCTAAGAAACTTGATTTGATTTGCCGCTAGATCGGACACGTCTGCTTAGCTCCACATTCGAAAAAAACTGGATTGTTTGGATTTAGTTTGAAATGTGCTATTCGAAGTCATGTAAACACCTCCCTCAAGTTGTCGCAATGTTCAGCGAACGTCTTTCCTACAACAATGACGTCATCCAAGTACACCAGGCAGGTTTTCAATGTCAGACCCTGAAACACACGTTCCATTAAACGCTCAAACGTGGCTGGAGCGTTACACAAGCCAAATGGCATATTAAAAAACTGCCATTGTCCATTTCCCGTTGTGAAAGCGGTCTTCTCTTTGTCTTCTGGATGGATCCGTAACTGCCAGTAGCCACTTTTCAGATCGAGGGTGGAAGACCATTTTCCTCCAGAATGGGTATCCAAGGTGTCATCTTTTTGAGGCAAGAGGTAGCTGTCTTTCTTGATGACATTGTTGAGCCTCCTGTAATCCACGCAGAATCGAGTGCTGCCGTCCTTCTTTTTCACCAGTACAACGGGTGATGCCCACGGACTTTTTGAGTTTTCGATTAGACCGTCTTTTCCCATAGACGATATCATCTCATCGACTTCCGCCTGTTTTGCCATAGGAAGTCTTCTATCTGGTTGTCAGATTTGTTTGCTGTCGCCGGTGTCTATGCAGTGCTGTACTAGGTGTGTTCGACCATAGTCTCCATCGTGCGATGCAAATATATCAGCAAACTCGACAATGAGATTTTCGGCTATGGTTTTCTATTCCTGATTTAGCTCACAGTTTCCGAGGATAGCATTACATACATCGACCAATTTCGTTGCAGAAACAGCGATCGCAGATTCACTCCCAGATGTAGTGCATATGCCTACAATGGGTACGCATCTCCTTGTCTGAGCTTGACGGAGTGTTTGTTCGGATTCATCAGCGTTACCAGAACCATGTTTTTCTTCGATTCTACTAAAATTTGTCCAACGATATTGCTTGGAAAATCTTCTATATCATCTGCTGCAACGAAATAGAATCGGTGGTTCCCAGGATCACCCTCCAAACGCGTTCAAAAAACTGTCTCTGAAGATAGTGGTAGGACTTCATCTCTGCTTATAACCGCCCGAAGATTAACAGCGTTCTCGTTCCCGTATACCCAAATGATCTCAACGCTTCGATACTTTAACACATGCACTCGAAGGTCTATGATTATCTCATGTGCCTTCATGACATCCACTCCTATGATGCATTCGTCGCATATGACGCGATGGCTACCTTGCGAAGCTTGGTCTGCTGCTTCCCTTGTCAGGGCAAATGCTAAAGCCTCAGCGAGTGTTTTCTTGCCTGCTATTCTTACAACCATTTGTAGTTTTCCATCTGGAATGGCATAAGCAAACGCATCGCTTGCCTGTTCATTTATGATTTCCCTGCTGGTATTGGGATAAGACAAATTCGCCAAGCATTCGATGTCAGCTTGCAATTGTTTTAGCGTTTCACCTCTTCTCTGGACCCTTCGGCGCAACTGAACTCGGTTAACTTGCTGCATGTGGTCGACGCCAAATCTCACCTCGATTGCCTTAACCATGGCAACATAATCATTATGTTTTTCTTCAGGAATGGTCTGCAGCAATACGGCAGCTGTTCCTCTGAGTGCAAGCGTAAGAGCAATTGACTTGTCTTCGTTGTTCCCGTTGTTCATCAATGCGGTAGTTTCGAACTGCCTATTATAAATTGGAGTTTTTTGTCGAAGAGAACCTTTTGTGCATCAAGATTGTTTTGGAGAGCATCCCTTTGTTTGCTTAGATGCTTCTGAGAAACTTCTAAAGAATTCTTCTGCTCATTCTTTTGTTAATCGAATTTAATTTCGAGAACGTTGTTTTGTTCTTCGAATTTCGACAGAAGCAACTTCATGAAAGGAAGCATTTCATCGGCTTTACTTACTGTGCTTTCTCTCCCTTAATCTTCAACATCGAACAACAAGGTATCGGGGTCTCCACCATCGAGAGTGATAGCATTCTGAAGTTGGAGCAATAGTACCGTTTTACTCCTGAAGTCTGAAGATTCCTTTTTCTTAATTCTTCTTTCAACTCAGCTGTTGTCAATTGTTCTAATTTGCGACCCATTTTATATAACCGAAACACAATTTCCGCGACACAGTTTGTTTTATTATAATATCTCTTCCAGAAAAATCTTTTTCAAACACTATTTCTTAACAAAAATGTTCGATATTCACAGTTTTAGAGCACAATCAGTTCAATAGTTTCTGGAAAATTCCACTTACACAATTATATAAGTCACCGACAATGTCTTAGAAAATGTCACTATAGAATTTTCTAGCCCTTTACTGAGTTTTATTCCCAATTTCTGACACCCATGTGAAGTTTTGGCCTGGGGTTCGACAAATAAAAGTCAATCAAAATTCCAAAATAATACAACAAATCTCTTTATTTTATGAAACACAATGTCTTTCAGTTTAAATAACAGCAAATTTAACTTATTCCACTTATTCATAATTCAAATACGTTTTTATAATTTAACACTTTTTATTTAATCTCAATTCAATCACTTTTTACTAACACTTCCAGTTGTTAACTAATCCACTTTCGAAAATAAACTGAACTGAGTCATGAATTAGTACTTCAAGTTCGCTTAAGTACTCAGTCAAAACATATTGCAAATATGTAGCATACTTTTAGAAGCATGGTTGTTGTACACAATGAATCACACAGATGTCGTTAATTTACAAACAAAATGTTTCCTCTGAATATCTAATAATTTTGTTGCCACATCACAGTATCCACCAGGATAAAAAAATTATTTAATGATACATAAAATTTCTTTTAAATAAGTCACGACTAATATTGTTTTGAAAGTCAATATATGTATAGACTAGATTTGCCTGTATCAAGGCTAAATTCGCCAACATTAGCCTAATATGCGCTCATGCCCCCACAGAGGACAAAGATGACGCCACCAAGGATGACTTCTATGAGCTCCTCGACAAAACCTATGAGCAATGCCCTAAATACGACGTTAAGATCGTACTAGGCGATTTTAATGCCAAAATAGGTAAAGAGGAAATCTTTGGTAGGACTGTCGGAAAACATAGCCTACACGACACAACGTCTGAAAATGGACTTAGGCTAATTGACTTCGCAGCGGCACATAACGTCACCATTGCAAGCACACGGTTTCCTCATCTCGATATACACAAAGGGACTTGGCGACACCCAGATCAAAGAACCGTCAATCAGATTGATCACGTTGCGATCGATGCAAGACACGCCTCCAGTATCTTGGATGTTCGCACCTTCCGAGCAGCTAACATCGACTCGGATCACTACCTTGTTGCAGCAAAGGTAAGAATGCGAATAACCCGAACTCCACAACAACGGAGTAATACTGTGAGGAAGTATGACGTCGGAAAGCTGCAATCGTACCGCCAGCATCAAGTGCCGAAGATCAGTGGCAACACTGCCAACAAGCCATCAGAGATGCCGCAACTGATGTGCTAGGTTTCACCAGACCACCACCACGAAACCTCTGGTTTGATGACGAATGCAGGCAGGCCCATGCAGCCAAACAAGAGGCATATAAAGCGACGCTGCAAAGAAAGACGAGAGCTGCTCGCGAGCTTTACGAGCAGAAAAGACGGGAAGAACACCGGCTTCTCCAAAAGAAAAAAAGAGAGCATGAGAAGCGCGCGATCAAAGATATTGAGAGATGCTACTCCAGGAACAACGTGCGGAAGTTTTACCAACAGGTAAAAAGAACATGCCAAGGAAAAAAATCCCGCACAGAAGCGATGGGAATGGAAACCTCGTAGTAGAGTCATAGTCGGTGCTGAGTACATGGAAGGACCATTTCTGCAGACTGTTAAACGGCGATGAAGGCCAAAATCCCGCTGTCAGGCAGAATGAACCATTCAACATGGAGGATGACAGACAAAACTTCCGTCCACCTGACCAAAATGAAGTAAGGATAGCAATATCTAAACTCAAAAACAACAAAGCTGCTGGACCCGACGGATTACCCGCCGAACTTTTTAAAGCGGCCGGAGATGACCTGGTGGAGTGCATACACCAACTCATCTCTAAAGTTTGGTCAGAAGAAAGTATGCCTGATGAATGGAACCTCAGCATCGTTTGCCCGATTCACAAGAAAGGAGACCCTCTAAACTGCGCCAACTATAGAGGAATAAGTCTGCTGAATATCGCCTACAAGATCCTCTCTGCCGTACTACGTGAACGCCTGAAACCTTTCGTCAGCAACCTGATTGGCCCCTATCAGTGTGGTTTCAGACCAGGAAAGTCCACAATCGATCAAATGTTCACGCTACGGCAGATCCTGGAAACCACCCAAGAATTCCAAATTGATACCCACCACCTCTTTATCGATTTTAAGGCCGCGTACGATAGCATTTATAGAGACGAGCTATACAGAGCCATGTCAGGTTTTGGCTTTCCCACAAAACTCGTCCGACTGTGCAGGATGACGATGGAGAACTCTCGCTGCTCCGTCAAGGTTGGTTCTGACCTCACAGAAGCTTTTGACATCAAAAAAGGATTCCGACAAGGTGATGCGCTATCGTGCGATTTCTTTAACTTAATACTTGAAAAAATTATAAGAAACTCGCAAGTCAATTGTAGTGGGACAATTTTTTTCAAGTCTGTGCAATTGCTAGCATACGCTGACGACATAGACATCATGGGCAGAACTCGGCGAGCTGTCACTGGAACGTTTGCTAGCATTGAAGCTGAAGCGGCTAAGATGGGACTAGCAGTCAATGAGGCCAAAACGAAGTACCTGCTGTCCACAAAAAGGGACACACAACACCGGCGGATTGGACAAAACATCACAATAGACAGGTACAACTTTGAGGTAGTTAGGGACTTTGTGTACCTCGGATCCGCTATAACATCTGACAACAACATCTCGTCAGAAATAAAGCGAAGAATTACTCTTGCCAATCGCTGTTTCTATGGGCTAGGAAGGCAATTGAGTAGCAAAGCCCTCTCTCGAAAGACAAAGGAGACTCTGTATAAGACCCTAATCATCCCAGTCCTGCTCTATGGCGCCGAGGCATGGACTCTATCTAAAGCGGATGAAGATATCCTTAGTCGTTTCGAGCGTAAGATTCTTCGGAAGATTTTTGGCCCTATCTGCGTTAACGGGCTTTGGAGGAGAAGGTTCAACCAAGAACTATACGAGCTGTACAGCGACATTGACCTGGTCAAAAAAATACGCATATCACGTTTAAGATGGCTAGGTCATGTAGAGCGAATGGACAACAATGCTCCGGCTCGCAGGATCTTCGATTCCATCCCAGAGGGTATACGCAGTCAAGGAAGACCTCGCCTTAGGTGGCGCGCTCAAGTGGAGGACGACCTCAACCAACTTGGAGTGCAAAACTGGAGGCAGCTAGCCAAAGACCGAGTTGGCTGGAAAGGCATGTTGGTTGAGGCCCAGATTCGTCCCGAACTGTAGTGCCACCTAAGTAAGTAAGTAAGTAAGTAGATTTGCCTGTTGCAGCCATCTTGTTGTTGGTTCATTCAGGCCATAGTTTACTTTATGAAATGGTTCAAAAAATAAGTAACGAACTTGCAGCTCTGTTAACGGAACATACATTTTTATCATCGCAAGAAAGTAGCAATCAATTTGATAAGCGAGTATCACGAACTGATTCAAAGTATTTTCTTCGAATTTTTAATTGTTGAAGTTTTAATATTCCATTTTAATTGATAATCACATTTGATGTAATTGATGAACACCAGCTAACTAAACTGTCAAGATCATTTTGAAGTAAAATTCGAACAGATGCCAATTTTTTACATTTCGGCAATTTAATATCATCGGCAAACATAAGATAAAGAGAAGATTTTATAATGTGAGGGATATCGTTGACAAAATAAAGAGTAAAGGACCAAGGTGTCTCCCTTGAGGCAGACCGGAGGTTACAGATATTGGAAGTTATAAAGACGAATTTATAGTTACGAAATGCGACCACCTTAATAAGTTTCCAACGACTTCAAAAAAAATCGAATGAAAACCTAAAGCTGAAAGTTAAGTTATTATGATAAGGTGATTAACTCTGTCAAAGGACTTTGATTTCAATCTAAATAACATCAGATTGATAACCCTGTTCAATTTTACTTGTTTTTTCGTTGAACAGAATAGTAAGATTAGTTATTGTCGATCGTCCTGAGACAAAACCATGTTGAAACGGGGAAATGAGGCATTTGGCAATAAAAGTTAACTTATTATAAACAATTTTCTCAAATATCTTCAGAATCGTTGAAAGTTTACTTATAGGACGTTTACCTTGGGTCCCGATTTGTAAATGGAAATTATATAAGAAATTTTCCAATCATTTAAGAAACAGCCCGTTATCAGTGATTCATTAAAATGCAGTGTTAATGGTTCTTAAAGACCAAAAAAAACATGATTTTAAAAGAATTGGAGGTATCGCATCAGATTGTTTATCAGAATCAAGTTCACATACGGCTTTTTAAACATCTGAGTAGCTTAAGGGTAGGCTTCCCATCAAAAAATCTATTTGTGCTTTGCGCTAAGCTCTCTAGCATTCGCAATTCTTAAAATATTTAAATGAAATAAACTGCTTTTGATTGAAAATATATTGGGTAAAATATTTTTGTATTTATATAAATTGTAAAAAAAAAATTGCTCCCAAACACCGCTAGGAACATTAAAAAATCATCACATTTAGGTAAGTACTTGCTGAAATTAGTGGGCAGGGGTTAAATATAACTTTTTGATCTTAAAACTAAATAAAACTATTTTGTTTTTTATTTTTTAATCGATTTCTAATAAAAAAAATATACAAAACTCTGAATAATAGGGCAAGTTTGCATTGTAGTATGATTGTGATATTTGATAAAACTTCCAAAATAAAACAAGTAGCGAAGCTAAATTTTATTTTGCTTATATATATTTAAAATATTTTTGTTTTAGACAAAAAGACAGAAAACATTTTTTTTTTGTCGAATATTTTGCGGTTTTCCCAGGGGCTTCAGCGTATTTAATTTTTTTTTTAATATTTTTTTAATCAAAGAACTATAATGACTTTTACTGAATAACACTATGGAAAAAAAATAAAAAATCGTAGCATGTTTAAAGGTGTAGGTGGGGTTAAGACAAGAAAAAAGTCGTATCAGAGGGGGGTCTATTTCCCTCCATTTAGGCGGGAGGGGCAATTTTCTAAAAAAATTGACATAAATCAGAAAAAAAATATTTAAAAACAACGGTGAATGATACAAAGCCTTGTTATATCTTTTTGGAAAGCAAGAAAACTACTCCTTTATTTTATTTTTAAATTAAGTTGTTGAAGTAAACAGTTTTAAAAAAATTAACTCAAAATTTCAAAAAAAAAATTAAAAAAATTTTTTTAAACAAATTTTTTTCAAAATTTTATTTTATTAACTATTATTTTTATTTTCAAAATTCAATGCTCTTAATAATTTTTAGTCAAAAACAATTAGTGCAAAAATGTATCTTAGTTTTTGAGAAATTAAGAAAAAACTAAAAGCACTTTTTTCCAAGAAAAACTGTTTTTTTGTTTGTTTTTAGTTTTATTAGCAAAAAATTAAATAAATAAAGAATTAAACCAGTAATTTTTATAATATTTGTAACATTAAAGCTTATTCAAATGAAAATCAATAATGTTACAATAAATTTTCGATATGATCCCCACTTTTTAGAAGGCAAAGGTTGTAGTTTCTTTGTATGGCTGCAGATAAATCTAACTCCAAATTCTACTGCAATTTCACTCCAGCTACCTCAATCCGTTGTTTAAGTTGCTCCAAAGATGTAATTTCAACTTCATACACGTAGTTTTTCATGAATCCCCAGACGTAAAAGTCCAAAGGAGTTAAATTCGGTGATCTTGGTGGCCATTCAATGGGACCTCCCCTTCCTATCCATCGATCGTTGAATTGATTATCGAGTTTCTCACAGCCAGGCTATAGTGTGCAGCAGCTCCATCTTGTTGAAATATCAAATTGTCTGCTTTTGGCAAAGGGACACTTTCTAATAAGTCTGGCAAAAGGGTTCTTAGGAATTGCAAATAGGATTCTCCATTTAAGATCGGATTCAAAAAACGTGGTCCAATTACGGTGCGTCCAACAATACCAAGCCACACATTGCAGCTGAAGCGGTGCTTTGATTTATTTTGTTTTTTTACGTGTGGATTGTTTGGACTCCAGTAATGTAAGTTGTGGAAATTGGTAACTCCATCTCTGGTAAACTGCGCTTCATCTGTCCAGACTATCCTTTTGAAGTAGTTGTATTTTTTTTTCTTCCCTCAGCAATAGCGTTCTACAAAATTCTGTCCTCAATACCTTATTATTTGATGTCACCACATGCCTCAATTAAAAAAAAGTGAAATCCTATTAATCCAGTTAATTGTTTTTTTTTTATTATTTGTTTAAAACCGGATGGTATGTAATAAAAAATAAAAAAGGGATAATCCCCTAATTAATAATACCTGAGCAGGTCAAACTTGGGAAAAAACTAAGATACATTTTGGCATCCGGTTTTCTCTTTTTGACTAAAAATTAATAAAAGCATTAAATTTTGGAAATAAAAATAATAGTTAATATTATAAAATTTTGAAAAAAATTTGTTTAAACATTTTTTTTAAATTTTTTTTTTTTAATTTTGAGTTTGAAAATTATTTTTTTTAAAATTGTTCACTTAAACAACTTTATTTAAAAATAAAATTAAAGAGTCGTTTTCTGGCTTTCCAAAAAGATATAACAAGGCTTTGTATCATTCACCGTTGTTTTAAATAATTTTTTTTTTCTGATTTAAGTCATTTTTTTAGAAAATTGACCCTCCCGCCTAAACGGGGGGAAATAGAACCCCCCACCCAAACGATTTTGTCTTGCCTTAACCCCACCTACACGCTCAAGCTTTTTGGTGCACCTTAAACCAATCACCCTGTATAAGAGCTGAGCTCTCATATTTTTTTCCTATTGACTTGACTATAGTGGACTCATGTTTTTTTCTTTAATAAGCAGACAGCAGAGTATACTGTGTATCGTTTCAAAGGCAAAAAAGAGACAGAAATATATCGTGTAGGTATGTATACAGGCTGTTTTTGTTTGTTTGGAATTTCGTGTGCACTTCTTGTAATTTTGTTTAGGTTATCGCACAAAGAAATAATTTTTTTTTGATTCATCTCCTGTAACAGGTTCTCCTTATTTTGATAGAAGGCATCTATGATCTTGGGTATAGAATTATTTATTCAACAACAAATTGTTGACATGTTTGTTTTTGTTGACTGCAAGGTCTTTATTGAAATTTTTATTATTGCTAGAAACAAATTTTAAATGTAATTTTGGATGCGTAATGAAGTCATAAGGTACATGCATTATGTGAATGAAGGTCAATTATTTGAATAATTATTGCGTAATAATGGGTTTTGCAATTCCACTGTGATTCTACTATTTATTTCTTAAAGTTCAAATGAGTTTATTAATTCTTTATTAATTCTGAGAAGTTTACTTACAATTTGTAAATTTATCAATTTTATTATCTTATTAGCTATTGTGAGAACTAAGCTGAAGAATGATAACTGTGCGATGGGATTCAAGGAAAAAGTTGGAGCTTGGGAAAGAATGGTTTATGGGAAGTAAATGGAAATGGGCAAAAGGTGAAATTTAGCTTACCTGTGCAATTTACGTCACAGGTAAAGAAATGAAAATAAAGAAAATGTGGATAAAACTACCTTATCACTTTTGGTTTTCGGTGATTGCACATGCAAATGACCAGTCGTGTGTTTAGAGTCGCTGACGACTCTACCCTCAACTTTTCATATTCATATTCACGTCCTTCGCCTTCGGACGTGCAATCGCAACGGTACCGTATGATAAGGTCATTAAACTTCGATTAACGCAGCATTGTCAAATACGGTAATAGGAATTGTTTGGCGTTTAATGCTTCGAAAACTCAATTTTGTCTTCTGTCGTTAAAGCTAAACGTACCTACAATGCCATTGTCCACTTAATTTGAATAGAACTGCCGCTGAAACAATTGCCCCTCTCGAACACCGACGCAATGTTTCATCATGTAAATGTTCGCTCGAAGTAGCCAGTTGCATTCCTCCCCTTAAAAGTTTCTCCCATAATACTCGCCCCGCAAGGAATGCTCATCAGTTCACCTTGAGCCCAATTTCGGACGTTTTTTCTGAACCGAAAAAGTACTTTTACTATCGTCAGAATATCCGCTTTTAACCCGGTGTAATCGATAGAAATAAGAATAAGATTTTTCTTTTCCCGGCTTCATATTTGAATAGATCTGTGAACCTGGTTTTTGATCAAAAATTTAGGGATGACGTAAACATATAGTGACTTATGATTGATCCAAACAAATACACAGTAATCGAGTGGCCAATAAACGGATGGCTTTTTTAACTTATGTTTAAAATATTTTTTTACCGGGTCTGTAAAACACATTGCTTTTTAGAATGCATTTGGATGCTGCAGGAAAATACCCAAAGACTTCATCTAAAAAAGCAAGTTGAAGTGCTGAGATGATAATAGCCGTGTTTTTTTGCGAAAGCTATGGGCAGTGAAGGGTGAAGTTGGATTTCCCAAAAAAACGCATCGGTAACCGCCTGTGTCTTATATCCAAATTAACATCTCGCCTACTTCAATCAAGACGGGTTGTTCGTAGAATCAGGTATTTGCCATACAACTTTATGGATGATTAAATAACAATTGTGCTTGGTGGTTGGGAAGAAATATATACAAAATACAAAAATGGGCACGACTGGGTCACACGTACTTGCTCTTATGTGCCTGATTACATTGGAAGGCAAGATCTTTGACAAAATCAAATAACATTTACGTTGTTATTTAGTTATTATATAGTTTTTATAAGTTTAAACTGTGTTACTTTCACACAGTTTAAACTTATAAAAACTATCAAAACCACAATTCTCAACGGTTTTTAGTAAAAATGAAGTACACCATCACACAAAGTATTTATTTAAAGTAGTATTTTAAAAAGTATTTCCAAAACTGTAGGACGGATTTTAATAAAATCCTGTTTTTTATTTTTAGTTTTTTAGTTTTTTGATTTTTTTTTTTTTTGGTATGCAGTTTTTTAAAGTTTATTAATATACATTAAAAATGTTGACATGCAGAATTAATTTGGCTATCTAGACCTTTTAAATATAAAATTTGACAGAAATCCATAGAACCGTTACCGAGAAAGCCAAAAAATAAAAAAAAACCATTATATGAAAGGTATCGTTAATAGACTTTTCTCGTATATGTGGTTCTAATCCAATGATAGCCAATACCAACAAAACAAATTTCAAAAAAATTCATCAATATCGTTGGAGCCGTTTTCGAGAAAAATAAGCTTTTCCTAAATAGTCGTATGGCAAGTACCGTTATTTGTTGCCCTAAAAATAAAATTTCATTTTCCCTCTGAAGAATTTCAAGAGATAAACACATACCAAATTTGAAGGCAATCGCTTAACCCGTTTAGTCTGCAGCTCAATATACACCCGGACAGGCTACATGGCCCTCATCAGGCCGATGATTGCCTACGGATGCCCTGTGTGATTCAACGTTGGACTATCTCTAATGGAAAAGATTCTGGTGTTCGAGAGACAGTGTCCTCGCACTTGTCTCGGACTTTATAGAACACCAGAGTTGGAGTACAAACACTATTATTCCAACGAGGTTCTATACAACGGGGTCAATACAAGCAGGATAGATAACTTATTAATTAAGCTCATTCGCGGACACATTGCAAGAGCGATGACCTCAACTAATGGACAAATCTTCGGGGCTTACTACCCTCAAGATGAATATTTTGAAAGTACACGTTCGAGTGGTTTTATCCAGACCGAGGCTTTCCTATACCTTGATAGTCGAGGGCTGAATCAGGATAGATCGGCGGTTCCGTTGATCTACCACGTCGGCCGCAGAACAGTCGATAGGCGGCTCCTCTACGACCAAGACATAGTCGCTGGGAGCGAAGCAGAGCGCCTCCGTTTCAGTGTGGCCGTGCCCGACCGGGATCGGAAGGAAGCCCTTGATCAGGTCCACCAATTCTGGTGGCTTAGGTAAAACCCGATATTTTCAGTCGACATAGACGACATATCGCCTATGGCCGACCTATATTTATGTAAGGTATCTTTAAGTTAGGTAAGGCAGTTGAGGCCGCACCAAACAAAAAATAATTATAAAATCACAAAATAAACAAAAAAAAATATAAAAATACAAAACATACAGAGAAAAATAAAAAAATTAAAAAAAACCTTGCTGTGGTTGTTCTAGATTTAAGTATTTGAGGTTTATTTTAAGTAATTTTAAGTTTATTTTTAGTTTATTTTAAGTTAGTTTTTAAGTAGTTTAAGATAGATTAAGAAATCGATAAAATAAACCCAGTTTTTTTTCATTTTCTGGGTAAAAAATAAAACCCGACATATAAGATAAGATAAATTTAAGTTATTTTTAGGCCTAAAGACAATTAAAATTAGGTAAGCGATTAATTAAGAGCGCCCGCATAGGGCCAGTAAGTTAATTAAGATGATAGTTTTAGCTGGTTTTAATATTTTTGTCTAGCACTTAAGTAGATATAAGTAAAAATAAAATAAAAAATCATTAATAAAAAAAAAACAGATAGACAGACAGACAGACAGACGGAATTTTTTTGCCAATGACTTATTTAGTCTTCTCTATGATAGTAATGTCATGTTGGATTGTTATCTCAAATTTTTTTTTATATTCACGAATCCTTAACTTGTCTTATAATCCCTATAATCGCAAGTAAAAAAATAGCCCAATAAATCTTAAATGAAGATTGGTACATACATTCATAGTGTGAGGTTTTGGCCTTTGGTTCGAAAAATAAAACTCAATAAGAATTCCAAAATAATACAACAAATCTCTTTATTTTATGAAACACAACGTCTTTCAGTTTAAATAACACCAAATTTGACTTATTCCACTTATTCACAATTCAAATACGTTTTTATAATTCAACACTTTTGATTTAATCTCAATTCAATCACTTTTTTTCAAAGTATTTTCTTCGAATTTTTAATTGTTGAAGTTTTAATATTCCATTTTAATTGATAATCAATCACATTTGATGTAATTGAAGAACACCAGCTAACTAAACTGTCAAGATCATTTTGAAGTAAAATTCGAAAAGGTGCCCATTTTTTACATTTCGGCAATTTAATATCATCGGCAAACATAAGATAAAGAGAAGATTTTATGATGTGAGGGATATCGCTGAGAAAATAAAGAGTAAAGGACCAAGGTGGCTCCCTTGAGGCAGACCGGAGGTTACAGATATTGGAAGTGATAAAGACGAATTTATAGTTACGAAATGCGTTTGACCACCTTAATAAGTTTCCAACGACTTCAAAAAAATCGAATGAAAACCTAAAGCTGAAAGTTAAGTCATTATGATATGGTGATTAACTCTGTCAAAGGACTTTGATTTCAATCTAAATAACATCAGATTGATAACCCTGTTCAATTTTACTTGTTTTTTCGTTGTACAGAATAGTAAGATTAGTTATTGTCGATCGTCCTGAGACAAAACCATGTTGAAACGGGGAAATGAGGCATTTGGCAATAAAAGTTAACTTATTATAAACAATTTTCTCAAATATCTTCAGAATCGTTGAAAGTTTACTTATAGGACGTTTACCTTGGGTCCCGATTTGTAAATGGAAATTATATAAGAAATTTTCCAATCATTTAAAAAACAGCCCGTTATCAGTGATTCATTAAAATGCAGTGTTAATGGTTCTTAAAGACCAAAAAAAAACATGATTTTAAAAGAATTGGAGGTATCGGATCAGATTGTTTATCAGAATCAAGTTCACATAGGGCTTTTTAAACATCTGCTAAGCTCTCTAGCATTCGCAATTCTCAAAATATTTAAATGAAATAAACTGCTTTTGATTGGGTAAAATATTTTTGTATTTATTATATTTTTGTATTTATATAAATTGTAAAAAAAAAATTGCTCCCAAACACCGCTAGGAACATTAAAAAATCATCACATTTAGGTAAGTACTTGCTGAAATTAGTGGGCAGGGGTTAAATATAACTTTTTTATTTTTTTTATATTTTTTTTCCACAGTAAATTGATCTTAAAACTAAATAAAACTATTTTGTTTTTTATTTTTTAATCGATTTCTAATAAAAAGAATATACAAAACTATGAATAATAGGGCAAGTTTGCATTGTAGTATGATTGTGATATTTGATAAAACTTCCAAAGTATAACAGGTAGCGAAGCTAAATTTCCTTTTTTCCTAAACCAAAAGATGTATGCAGTTATGTATATTTTTATTTTGCTTATATATATTTTAAATATTTTTATTTTAGACAAAAAGACAGAAAACATTTTTTTTTTGTCGAATATTTGGCGGTTTTCCCAGGGGCTTCAGCGTATTTAATTTTTTTTTAAATATTTTTTTAATCAAAGAACTATAATGACTTTTACTGAATAACACTATGGAAAAAAAATAAAAAATCGTAGCATGTTTAAAAAAGCATTTCAATATAACAAAATTTGTAGTGCGGCTGTGAAGGATCGGCAGCATTATACAATTCCAACTTTGTTTTTATTTATTTTTTTGGTATTTCGTGTATTAGTTGCAATAAAAAATCAAATGATGAAAAATCTTATTTTTGATTTAAATTTTTAAAAAGTGGTCTATTTTACGTTTTTTACCAGATAAATTTCTAAATCACGCACACATAAGTTTGCAGTTCAACAAAATGCCGATGCCAAATCTGCCACTGCTGAGCTTTATCTTTATCTTTTTATACAGGGTGATTGGTTTAGGGTGCACCAAAAAGCTTGAGCGTGTAGGTGGGGTAAGAACAAGAAAAATCGTATCAGAGGGGGGGTCTATTTCCCTCCATTTAGGCGGGAGGGGCAATTTTCTAAAAAATTGACATAAATCAGAAACAAAATATTTAAAAACAACGGTGAATGATACAAAGCCTTGTTATATCTTTTTGGAAAGCAAGAAAACTACTCTTTTATTTTATTTTTAAATTAAGTTGTTGAAGTAAACAGTTTTAAAAAAATTAACTCAAAATTTTGAAAAAAAAATAAAAAAAAAAATGTTTAAACAAATTTTTTTCAAAATTTTATTTTATTAACTATTATTTTTATTTTCAAAATTCAATGCTCTTAATAATTTTTAGTCAAAAACAGTTAGTGCAAAAATGTATCTTAGTTTTTGAGAAATTAAGAAAAAACTAAAAGCACTTTTTTTCCAAGAAAAACTGTTTTTTGTTTGTTTTTAGTTTTATTAGCAAAAAATTAAATAAATAAAGAATAATTTTTATAATATTTGTAACATTAAAGCTTATTCAAATGAAAATCAATAATGTTACAATAAATTTTCGATATGTTCCCCACTTTTTAGAAGGCAAAGGTTGTAGTTTCTTTGTATGGCTGCAGATAAATCTAACTCCAAATTCTACTGCAATTTCACTCCAGCTACCTCAATCCGTTGTTTAAGTTGCTCCAAAGATGTAATTTCAACTTCATACACGTAGTTTTTCATGAATCCCCAGACGTAAAAGTCCAAAGGAGTTAAATTCGGTGATCTTGGTGGCCATTCAATGGGACCTCCCCTTCCTATCCATCGATCGTTGAATTGATTATCGAGTTTCTCACAGCCAGGCTATAGTGTGCAGGAGCTCCATCTTGTTGAAATATCAAATTGTCTGCTTTTGGCAAAGGGACACTTTCTAATAAGTCTGGCAAAAGGGTTCTTAGGAATTGCAAATAGGATTCTCCATTTAAGATCGGATTCAAAAAACGTGGTCCAATTACGGTGCGTCCAACAATACCAAGCCACACATTGCAGCTGAAGCGGTGCTTTGATTTATTTTGTTTTTTTACGTGTGGATTGTTTGGACTCCAGTAATGTAAGTTGTGGAAATTGGTAACTCCATCTCTGGTAAACTGCGCTTCATCTGTCCAGACTATCCTTTTGAAGTAGTTGTATTTTTTTTCTTCCCTCAGCAATAGCGTTCTACAAAATTCTGTCCTCAATACCTTATTATTTGATGTCACCACATGCCTCAATTAAAAAAAAGTGAAATCCTATTAATCCAGTTAATTGTTTTTTTTTTTATTATTTGTTTAAAACCGGATGGTATGTAATAAAAAATAAAAAAGGGATAATCCCCTAATTAATAATACCTGAGCAGGTCAAACTTGGGAAAAAACTAAGATACATTTTGGCATCCGGTTTTCTCTTTTTGACTAAAAATTAATAAAAGCATTAAATTTTGGAAATAAAAATAACAGTTAATATTATAAAATTTTGAAAAAAATTTGTTTAAACATTTTTTTTTAATTTTTTTTTTTTAATTTTGAGTTTGAAAATTATTTTTTTTAAAATTGTTCACTTAAACAACTTTATTTAAAATTAAAATTAAAGAGTAGTTTTCTGGCTTTCCAAAAAGATATAACAAGGCTTTGTATCATTCACCGTTGTTTTAAATAATTTTTTTTTTTCTGATTTAAGTCATTTTTTTAGAAAATTGCCCCTCCCGCCTAAACGGGAAATAGAACCCCCCACCCAAACGATTTTGTCTTGCCTTAACCCCACCTACACGCTCAAGCTTTTTGGTGCACCTTAAACCAATCACCCTGTATAAGAGCTGAGCTCTCATATTTTTTTCCTATTGACTTGACTATAGTGGACTCATGTTTTTTTCTTTAATAAGCAGCCAGCAGAGTATACTGTGTATCGTTTTAAAGGCAAAAGAGAGACAGAAATATATCGTGTAGGTATGTATACAGGCTGTTTTTGTTTGTTTGGAATTTCGTGTGCACTTCTTGTAATTTTGTTTAGGTTATCGCACAAAGAAATAATTTTTTTTTGATTCATCTCCTGTAACAGGTTCTCCTTATTTTGATAGAAGGCATCTATGATCTTGGGTATAGAATTATTTATTCAACAACAAATTGTTGACATGTTTGTTTTTGTTGACTGCAAGGTCTTTATTGAAATTTTTATTATTGCTAGAAACAAATTTTAAATGTAATTTTGGATGCGTAATGAAGTCATAAGGTACATGCATTATGTGAATGAAGGTCAATTATTTGAATAATTATTGCGTAATAATGGGTTTTGCAATTCCACTGTGATTCTACTATTTATTTCTTAAAGTTCAAATGAGTTTATTAATTCTTTATTAATTCTGAGAAGTTTACTTACAATTTGTAAATTTATCAATTTTATTATCTTATTAGCTATTGTGAGAACTAAGCTGAAGAATGATAACTGTGCGATGGGATTCAAGGAAAAAGTTGGAGCTTGGGAAAGAATGGTTTATGGGAAGTAAATGGAAATGGGCAAAAGGTGAAATTTAGCTTACCTGTGCAATTTACGTCACAGGTAAAGAAATGAAAATAAAGAAAATGTGGATAAAACTACCTTATCACTTTTGGTTTTCGGTGATTGCACATGCAAATGACCAGTCGTGTGTTTAGAGTCGCTGACGACTCTACCCTCAACTTTTCATATTCGTTCGACGATTCACGTCCTTCGCCTTCGGACGTGCAATCGCAACGGTACCGTATGATAAGGTCATTAAACTTCGATTAACGCAGCATTGTCAAATACGGTAATAGGAATTGTTTGGCGTTTAATGCTTCGAAAACTCAATTTTGTCTTCTGTCGTTAAAGCTAAACGTACCTACAATGCCATTGTCCACTTAATTTGAATAGAACTGCCGCTGAAACAATTGCCCCTCTCGAACACCGACGCAATGTTTCATCATGTAAATGTTCGCTCGAAGTAGCCAGTTGCATTCCTCCCCTTAAAAGTTTCTCCCATAATACTCGCCCCGCAAGGAATGCTCATCAGTTCACCTTGAGCCCAATTTCGGACGTTTTTTCTGAACCGAAAAAGTACTTTTACTATCGTCAGAATATCCGCTTTTAACCCGGTGTAATCGATAGAAATAAGAATAGGATTTTTCTTTTCCCGGCTTCATATTTGAATAGATCTGTGAACCTGGTTTTTGATCAAAAATTTAGGGATGACGTAAACATATAGTGACTTATGATTGATCCAAACAAATACACAGTAATCGAGTGGCCAATAAACGGATGGCTTTTTTAACTTATGTTTAAAATATTTTTTTACCGGGTCTGTAAAACACATTGCTTTTTAGAATGCATTTGGATGCTGCAGGAAAATACCCAAAGACTTCATCTAAAAAAGCAAGTTGAAGTGCTGAGATGATAATAGCCGTGTTTTTTTGCGAAAGCTATGGGCAGTGAAGGGTGAAGTTGGATTTCCCAAAAAAACGCATCGGTAACCGCCTGTGTCTTATATCCAAATTAACATCTCGCCTACTTCAATCAAGACGGGTTGTTCGTAGAATCAGGTATTTGCCATACAACTTTATGGATGATTAAATAACAATTGTGCTTGGTGGTTGGGAAGAAATATATACAAAATACAAAAATGGGCACGACTGGGTCACACGTACTTGCTCTTATGTGCCTGATTACATTGGAAGGCAAGATCTTTGACAAAATCAAATAACATTTACGTTGTTATTTAGTTATTATATAGTTTTTATAAGTTTAAACTGTGTTACTTTCACACAGTTTAAACTTATAAAAACTATCAAAACCACAATTCTCAACGGTTTTTAGTAAAAATGAAGTACACCATCACACAAAGTATTTATTTAAAGTAGTATTTTAAAAAGTATTTCCAAAACTGTAGGACGGATTTTAATAAAATCCTGTTTTTTATTTTTAGTTTTTTAGTTTTTTGATTTTTTTTTTTTTTGGTATGCAGTTTTTTAAAGTTTATTAATATACATTAAAAATGTTGACATGCAGAATTAATTTGGCTATCTAGACCTTTTAAATATAAAATTTGACAGAAATCCATAGAACCGTTACCGAGAAAGCCAAAAACTAAAAAAAAACCATTATATGAAAGGTATCGTTAATAGACTTTTCTCGTATATGTGGTTCTAATCCAATGATAGCCAATACCAACAAAACAAATTTCAAAAAAATTCATCAATATCGTTGGAGCCGTTTTCGAGAAAAATAAGCTTTTCCTAAATAGTCGTATGGCAAGTACCGTTATTTGTTGCCCTAAAAATAAAATTTCATTTTCCCTCTGAAGAATTTCAAGAGATAAACACATACCAAATTTGAAGGCAATCGCTTAACCCGTTTAGTCTGCAGCTCAATATACACCCGGACAGACAGACAGATAGACAGATCAGGGTGAAAGTGATTTGCTACATGGCCCTCATCAGGCCGATGATTGCCTACGGATGCCCTGTGTGATTCAACGTTGGACTATCTCTAATGGAAAAGATTCTGGTGTTCGAGAGACAGTGTCCTCGCACTTGTCTCGGACTTTATAGAACACCAGAGTTGGAGTACAAACACTATTATTCCAACGAGGTTCTATACAACGGGGTCAATACAAGCAGGATAGATAACTTATTAATTAAGCTCATTCGCGGACACATTGCAAGAGCGATGACCTCAACTAATGGACAAATCTTCGGGGCTTACTACCCTCAAGATGAATATTTTGAAAGTACACGTTCGAGTGGTTTTATCCAGACCGAGGCTTTCCTATACCTTGATAGTCGAGGGCTGAATCAGGATAGATCGGCGGTTCCGTTGATCTACCACGTCGGCCGCAGAACAGTCGATAGGCGGCTCCTCTACGACCAAGACATAGTCGCTGGGAGCGAAGCAGAGCGCCTCCGTTTCAGTGTGGCCGTGCCCGACCGGGATCGGAAGGAAGCCCTTGATCAGGTCCACCAATTCTGGTGGCTTAGGTAAAACCCGATATTTTCAGTCGACATAGACGACATATCGCCTATGGCCGACCTATATTTATGTAAGGTATCTTTAAGTTAGGTAAGGCAGTTGAGGCCGCACCAAACAAAAAATAATTATAAAATCACAAAATAAACAAAAAAAAATATAAAAATACAAAACATACAGAGAAAAATAAAAAAATTAAAAAAAACCTTGCTGTGGTTGTTCTAGATTTAAGTATTTGAGGTTTATTTTAAGTAATTTTAAGTTTATTTTTAGTTTATTTTAAGTTAGTTTTTAAGTAGTTTAAGATAGATTAAGAAATCGATAAAATAAACCCAGTTTTTTTTCATTTTCTGGGTAAAAAATAAAACCCGACATATAAGATAAGATAAATTTAAGTTATTTTTAGGCCTAAAGACAATTAAAATTAGGTAAGCGATTAATTAAGAGCGCCCGCATAGGGCCAGTAAGTTAATTAAGATGATAGTTTTAGCTGGTTTTAATATTTTTGTCTAGCACTTAAGTAGATATAAGTAAAAATAAAATAAAAAATCATTAATAAAAAAAAAACAGATAGACAGACAGGCAGACAGACGGAATTTTTTTGCCAATGACTTATTTAGTCTTCTCTATGATAGTAATGTCATGTTGGATTGTTATCTCAAATTTTTTTTTATATTCACGAATCCTTAACTTGTCTTATAATCCCTATAATCGCAAGTAAAAAAATAGCCCAATAAATCTTAAATGAAGATTGGTACATACATTCATAGTGTGAGGTTTTGGCCTTTGGTTCGAAAAATAAAACTCAATAAGAATTCCAAAATAATAAAACAAATCTCTTTATTTTATGAAACACAACGTCTTTCAGTTTAAATAACACCAAATTTGACTTATTCCACTTATTCACAATTCAAATACGTTTTTATAATTCAACACTTTTGATTTAATCTCAATTCAATCACTTTTTTTCAAAGTATTTTCTTCGAATTTTTAATTGTTGAAGTTTTAATATTCCATTTTAATTGATAATCAATCACATTTGATGTAATTGAAGAACACCAGCTAACTAAACTGTCAAGATCATTTTGAAGTAAAATTCGAAAAGGTGCCCATTTTTTACATTTCGGCAATTTAATATCATCGGCAAACATAAGATAAAGAGAAGATTTTATGATGTGAGGGATATCGCTGAGAAAATAAAGAGTAAAGGACCAAGGTGGCTCCCTTGAGGCAGACCGGAGGTTACAGATATTGGAAGTGATAAAGACGAATTTATAGTTACGAAATGCGTTTGACCACCTTAATAAGTTTCCAACGACTTCAAAAAAATCGAATGAAAACCTAAAGCTGAAAGTTAAGTCATTATGATATGGTGATTAACTCTGTCAAAGGACTTTGATTTCAATCTAAATAACATCAGATTGATAACCCTGTTCAATTTTACTTGTTTTTTCGTTGTACAGAATAGTAAGATTAGTTATTGTCGATCGTCCTGAGACAAAACCATGTTGAAACGGGGAAATGAGGCATTTGGCAATAAAAGTTAACTTATTATAAACAATTTTCTCAAATATCTTCAGAATCGTTGAAAGTTTACTTATAGGACGTTTACCTTGGGTCCCGATTTGTAAATGGAAATTATATAAGAAATTTTCCAATCATTTAAAAAACAGCCCGTTATCAGTGATTCATTAAAATGCAGTGTTAATGGTTCTTAAAGACCAAAAAAAAACATGAATTTAAAAGAATTGGAGGTATCGGATCAGATTGTTTATCAGAATCAAGTTCACATAGGGCTTTTTAAACATCTGCTAAGCTCTCTAGCATTCGCAATTCTCAAAATATTTAAATGAAATAAACTGCTTTTGATTGGGTAAAATATTTTTGTATTTATTATATTTTTGTATTTATATAAATTGTAAAAAAAAAATTGCTCCCAAACACCGCTAGGAACATTAAAAAATCATCACATTTAGGTAAGTACTTGCTGAAATTAGTGGGCAGGGGTTAAATATAACTTTTTTATTTTTTTTATATTTTTTTTCCACAGTAAATTGATCTTAAAACTAAATAAAACTATTTTGTTTTTTATTTTTTAATCGATTTCTAATAAAAAGAATATACAAAACTATGAATAATAGGGCAAGTTTGCATTGTAGTATGATTGTGATATTTGATAAAACTTCCAAAGTATAACAGGTAGCGAAGCTAAATTTCCTTTTTTCCTAAACCAAAAGATGTATGCAGTTATGTATATTTTTATTTTGCTTATATATATTTTAAATATTTTTATTTTAGACAAATAGACAGAAAACATTTTTTTTTTGTCGAATATTTGGCGGTTTTCCCAGGGGCTTCAGCGTATTTAATTTTTTTTTAAATATTTTTTTAATCAAAGAACTATAATGACTTTTACTGAATAACACTATGGAAAAAAAATAAAAAATCGTAGCATGTTTAAAAAAGCATTTCAATATAACAAAATTTGTAGTGCGGCTGTGAAGGATCGGCAGCATTATACAATTCCAACTTTGTTTTTATTTATTTTTTTGGTATTTCGTGTATTAGTTGCAATAAAAAATCAAATGTATTTTTTCATCTTATTTTTGATTTAAATTTTTAAAAAGTGGTCTATTTTACGTTTTTTACCAGATAAATTTCTAAATCACGCACACATAAGTTTGCAGTTCAACAAAATGCCGATGCCAAATCTGCCACTGCTGAGCTTTATCTTTATCTTTTTATACAGGGTGATTGGTTTAGGGTGCACCAAAAAGCTTGAGCGTGTAGGTGGGGTAAGAACAAGAAAAATCGTATCAGAGGGGGGGTCTATTTCCCTCCATTTAGGCGGGAGGGGCAATTTTCTAAAAAATTGACATAAATCAGAAACAAAATATTTAAAAACAACGGTGAATGATACAAAGCCTTGTTATATCTTTTTGGAAAGCAAGAAAACTACTCTTTTATTTTATTTTTAAATTAAGTTGTTGAAGTAAACAGTTTTAAAAAAATTAACTCAAAATTTTGAAAAAAAAATAAAAAAAAAAATGTTTAAACAAATTTTTTTCAAAATTTTATTTTATTAACTATTATTTTTATTTTCAAAATTCAATGCTCTTAATAATTTTTAGTCAAAAACAGTTAGTGCAAAAATGTATCTTAGTTTTTGAGAAATTAAGAAAAAACTAAAAGCACTTTTTTTCCAAGAAAAACTGTTTTTTGTTTGTTTTTAGTTTTATTAGCAAAAAATTAAATAAATAAAGAATAATTTTTATAATATTTGTAACATTAAAGCTTATTCAAATGAAAATCAATAATGTTACAATAAATTTTCGATATGTTCCCCACTTTTTAGAAGGCAAAGGTTGTAGTTTCTTTGTATGGCTGCAGATAAATCTAACTCCAAATTCTACTGCAATTTCACTCCAGCTACCTCAATCCGTTGTTTAAGTTGCTCCAAAGATGTAATTTCAACTTCATACACGTAGTTTTTCATGAATCCCCAGACGTAAAAGTCCAAAGGAGTTAAATTCGGTGATCTTGGTGGCCATTCAATGGGACCTCCCCTTCCTATCCATCGATCGTTGAATTGATTATCGAGTTTCTCACAGCCAGGCTATAGTGTGCAGGAGCTCCATCTTGTTGAAATATCAAATTGTCTGCTTTTGGCAAAGGGACACTTTCTAATAAGTCTGGCAAAAGGGTTCTTAGGAATTGCAAATAGGATTCTCCATTTAAGATCGGATTCAAAAAACGTGGTCCAATTACGGTGCGTCCAACAATACCAAGCCACACATTGCAGCTGAAGCGGTGCTTTGATTTATTTTGTTTTTTTACGTGTGGATTGTTTGGACTCCAGTAATGTAAGTTGTGGAAATTGGTAACTCCATCTCTGGTAAACTGCGCTTCATCTGTCCAGACTATCCTTTTGAAGTAGTTGTATTTTTTTTCTTCCCTCAGCAATAGCGTTCTACAAAATTCTGTCCTCAATACCTTATTATTTGATGTCACCACATGCCTCAATTAAAAAAAAGTGAAATCCTATTAATCCAGTTAATTGTTTTTTTTTTTATTATTTGTTTAAAACCGGATGGTATGTAATAAAAAATAAAAAAGGGATAATCCCCTAATTAATAATACCTGAGCAGGTCAAACTTGGGAAAAAACTAAGATACATTTTGGCATCCGGTTTTCTCTTTTTGACTAAAAATTAATAAAAGCATTAAATTTTGGAAATAAAAATAACAGTTAATATTATAAAATTTTGAAAAAAATTTGTTTAAACATTTTTTTTTTAATTTTTTTTTTTTAATTTTGAGTTTGAAAATTATTTTTTTTAAAATTGTTCACTTAAACAACTTTATTTAAAATTAAAATTAAAGAGTAGTTTTCTGGCTTTCCAAAAAGATATAACAAGGCTTTGTATCATTCACCGTTGTTTTAAATAATTTTTTTTTCTGATTTAAGTCATTTTTTTAGAAAATTGCCCCTCCCGCCTAAACGGGAAATAGAACCCCCCACCCAAACGATTTTGTCTTGCCTTAACCCCACCTACACGCTCAAGCTTTTTGGTGCACCTTAAACCAATCACCCTGTATAAGAGCTGAGCTCTCATATTTTTTTCCTATTGACTTGACTATAGTGGACTCATGTTTTTTTCTTTAATAAGCAGCCAGCAGAGTATACTGTGTATCGTTTCAAAGGCAAAAGAGAGACAGAAATATATCGTGTAGGTATGTATACAGGCTGTTTTTGTTTGTTTGGAATTTCGTGTGCACTTCTTGTAATTTTGTTTAGGTTATCGCACAAAGAAATAATTTTTTTTTGATTCATCTCCTGTAACAGGTTCTCCTTATTTTGATAGAAGGCATCTATGATCTTGGGTATAGAATTATTTATTCAACAACAAATTGTTGACATGTTTGTTTTTGTTGACTGCAAGGTCTTTATTGAAATTTTTATTATTGCTAGAAACAAATTTTAAATGTAATTTTGGATGCGTAATGAAGTCATAAGGTACATGCATTATGTGAATGAAGGTCAATTATTTGAATAATTATTGCGTAATAATGGGTTTTGCAATTCCACTGTGATTCTACTATTTATTTCTTAAAGTTCAAATGAGTTTATTAATTCTTTATTAATTCTGAGAAGTTTACTTACAATTTGTAAATTTATCAATTTTATTATCTTATTAGCTATTGTGAGAACTAAGCTGAAGAATGATAATTGTGCGATGGGATTCAAGGAAAAAGTTGGAGCTTGGGAAAGAATGGTTTATGGGAAGTAAATGGAAATGGGCAAAAGGTGAAATTTAGCTTACCTGTGCAATTTACGTCACAGGTAAAGAAATGAAAATAAAGAAAATGTGGATAAAACTACCTTATCACTTTTGGTTTTCGGTGATTGCACATGCAAATGACCAGTCGTGTGTTTAGAGTCGCTGACGACTCTACCCTCAACTTTTCATATTCGTTCGACGATTCACGTCCTTCGCCTTCGGACGTGCAATCGCAACGGTACCGTATGATAAGGTCATTAAACTTCGATTAACGCAGCATTGTCAAATACGGTAATAGGAATTGTTTGGCGTTTAATGCTTCGAAAACTCAATTTTGTCTTCTGTCGTTAAAGCTAAACGTACCTACAATGCCATTGTCCACTTAATTTGAATAGAACTGCCGCTGAAACAATTGCCCCTCTCGAACACCGACGCAATGTTTCATCATGTAAATGTTCGCTCGAAGTAGCCAGTTGCATTCCTCCCCTTAAAAGTTTCTCCCATAATACTCGCCCCGCAAGGAATGCTCATCAGTTCACCTTGAGCCCAATTTCGGACGTTTTTTCTGAACCGAAAAAGTACTTTTACTATCGTCAGAATATCCGCTTTTAACCCGGTGTAATCGATAGAAATAAGAATAGGATTTTTCTTTTCCCGGCTTCATATTTGAATAGATCTGTGAACCTGGTTTTTGATCAAAAATTTAGGGATGACGTAAACATATAGTGACTTATGATTGATCCAAACAAATACACAGTAATCGAGTGGCCAATAAACGGATGGCTTTTTTAACTTATGTTTAAAATATTTTTTTACCGGGTCTGTAAAACACATTGCTTTTTAGAATGCATTTGGATGCTGCAGGAAAATACCCAAAGACTTCATCTAAAAAAGCAAGTTGAAGTGCTGAGATGATAATAGCCGTGTTTTTTTGCGAAAGCTATGGGCAGTGAAGGGTGAAGTTGGATTTCCAAAAAAAACGCATCGGTAACCGCCTGTGTCTTATATCCAAATTAACATCTCGCCTACTTCAATCAAGACGGGTTATTCGTAGAATCAGGTATTTGCCATACAACTTTATGGATGATTAAATAACAATTGTGCTTGGTGGTTGGGAAGAAATAGATACAAAATACAAAAATGGGCACGACTGGGTCACACGTACTTGCTCTTATGTGCCTGATTACATTGGAAGGCAAGATCTTTGACAAAATCAAATAACATTTACGTTGTTATTTAGTTATTATATAGTTTTTATAAAAACTATCAAAACCACAATTCTCAACGGTTTTTAGTAAAAATGAAGTACACCATCACACAAAGTATTTATTTAAAGTAGTATTTTAAAAAGTATTTCCAAAACTGTAGGACGGATTTTAATAAAATCCTGTTTTTTATTTTTAGTTTTTTAGTTTTTTGATTTTTTTTTTTTTGGTAAGCAGTTTTTTAAAGTTTATTAATATACATTAAAAATGTTGACATGCAGAATTAATTTGGCTATCTAGACCTTTTAAATATAAAATTTGACAGAAATCCATAGAACCGTTACCGAGAAAGCCAAAAACTAAAAAAAACCATTATATGAAAGGTATCGTTAATAGACTTTTCTCGTATATGTGGTTCTAATCCAATGATAGCCAATACCAACAAAACAAATTTCAAAAAAATTCATCAATATCGTTGGAGCCGTTTTCGAGAAAAATAAGCTTTTCCTAAATAGTCGTATGGCAGTACCGTTATTTGTTGCCCTAAAAATAAAATTTCATTTTCCCTCTGAAGAATTTCAAGAGATAAACACATACCAAATTTGAAGGCAATCGCTTAACCCGTTTAGTCTGCGGCTCAATATACACCCGGACAGACAGACAGATAGACAGATCAGGGTGAAAGTGATTTGCTACATGGCCCTCATCAGGCCGATGATTGCCTACGGATGCCCTGTGTGATTCAACGTTGGACTTTCTCTAATGGAAAAGATTCTGGTGTTCGAGAGACAGTGTCCTCGCACTTGTCTCGGACTTTATAGAACACCAGAGTTGGAGTACAAACACTATTATTCCAACGAGGTTCTATACAACGGGGTCAATACAAGCAGGATAGATAACTTATTAATTAAGCTCATTCGCGGACACATTGCAAGAGCGATGACCTCAACTAATGGACAAATCTTCGGGGCTTACTACCCTCAAGATGAATATTTTGAAAGTACACGTTCGAGTGGTTTTATCCAGACCGAGGCTTTCCTATACCTTGATAGTCGAGGGCTGAATCAGGATAGATCGGCGGTTCCGTTGATCTACCACGTCGGCCGCAGAACAGTCGATAGGCGGCTCCTCTACGACCAAGACATAGTCGCTGGGAGCGAAGCAGAGCGCCTCCGTTTCAGTGTGGCCGTGCCCGACCGGGATCGGAAGGAAGCCCTTGATCAGGTCCACCAATTCTGGTGGCTTAGGTAAAACCCGATATTTTCAGTCGACATAGACGACATATCGCCTATGGCCGACCTACATTTATGTAAGGTATCTTTAAGTTAGGTAAGGCAGTTGAGGCCGCACCAAACAAAAAATAATTATAAAATCACAAAATAAACAAAAAAAAATATAAAAATACAAAACATACAGAGAAAAATAAAAAAATTAAAAAAAACCTTGCTGTGGTTGTTCTAGATTTAAGTATTTGAGGTTTATTTTAAGTAATTTTAAGTTTATTTTTAGTTTATTTTAAGTTAGTTTTTAAGTAGTTTAAGATAGATTAAGAAATCGATAAAATAAACCCAGTTTTTTTTCATTTTCTGGGTAAAAAATAAAACCCGACATATAAGATAAGATAAATTTAAGTTATTTTTAGGCCTAAAGACAATTAAAATTAGGTAAGCGATTAATTAAGAGCGCCCGCATAGGGCCAGTAAGTTAATTAAGATGATAGTTTTAGCTGGTTTTAATATTTTTGTCTAGCACTTAAGTAGATATAAGTAAAAATAAAATAAAAAATCATTAATAAAAAAAAAACAGATAGACAGACAGACAGACAGACGGAATTTTTTTGCCAATGACTTATTTAGTCTTCTCTATGATAGTAATGTCATGTTGGATTGTTATCTCAAATTTTTTTTTATATTCACGAATCCTTAACTTGTCTTATAATCCCTATAATCGCAAGTAAAAAAATAGCCCAATAAATCTTAAATGAAGATTGGTACATACATTCATAGTGTGAGGTTTTGGCCTTTGGTTCGAAAAATAAAACTCAATAAGAATTCCAAAATAATAAAACAAATCTCTTTATTTTATGAAACACAACGTCTTTCAGTTTAAATAACACCAAATTTGACTTATTCCACTTATTCACAATTCAAATACGTTTTTATAATTCAACACTTTTGATTTAATCTCAATTCAATCACTTTTTTTCAAAGTATTTTCTTCGAATTTTTAATTGTTGAAGTTTTAATATTCCATTTTAATTGATAATCAATCACATTTGATGTAATTGAAGAACACCAGCTAACTAAACTGTCAAGATCATTTTGAAGTAAAATTCGAAAAGGTGCCCATTTTTTACATTTCGGCAATTTAATATCATCGGCAAACATAAGATAAAGAGAAGATTTTATGATGTGAGGGATATCGCTCAGAAAATAAAGAGTAAAGGACCAAGGTGGCTCCCTTGAGGCAGACCGGAGGTTACAGATATTGGAAGTGATAAAGACGAATTTATAGTTACGAAATGCGTTTGACCACCTTAATAAGTTTCCAACGACTTCAAAAAAATCGAATGAAAACCTAAAGCTGAAAGTTAAGTCATTATGATATGGTGATTAACTCTGTCAAAGGACTTTGATTTCAATCTAAATAACATCAGATTGATAACCCTGTTCAATTTTACTTGTTTTTTCGTTGTACAGAATAGTAAGATTAGTTATTGTCGATCGTCCTGAGACAAAACCATGTTGAAACGGGGAAATGAGGCATTTGGCAATAAAAGTTAACTTATTATAAACAATTTTCTCAAATATCTTCAGAATCGTTGAAAGTTTACTTATAGGACGTTTACCTTGGGTCCCGATTTGTAAATGGAAATTATATAAGAAATTTTCCAATCATTTAAAAAACAGCCCGTTATCAGTGATTCATTAAAATGCAGTGTTAATGGTTCTTAAAGACCAAAAAAAAACATGATTTTAAAAGAATTGGAGGTATCGGATCAGATTGTTTATCAGAATCAAGTTCACATAGGGCTTTTTAAACATCTGCTAAGCTCTCTAGCATTCGCAATTCTCAAAATATTTAAATGAAATAAACTGCTTTTGATTGGGTAAAATATTTTTGTATTTATTATATTTTTGTATTTATATAAATTGTAAAAAAAAAAATTGCTCCCAAACACCGCTAGGAACATTAAAAAATCATCACATTTAGGTAAGTACTTGCTGAAATTAGTGGGCAGGGGTTAAATATAACTTTTTTATTTTTTTTATATTTTTTTTCCACAGTAAATTGATCTTAAAACTAAATAAAACTATTTTGTTTTTTATTTTTTAATCGATTTCTAATAAAAAGAATATACAAAACTATGAATAATAGGGCAAGTTTGCATTGTAGTATGATTGTGATATTTGATAAAACTTCCAAAGTATAACAGGTAGCGAAGCTAAATTTCCTTTTTTCCTAAACCAAAAGATGTATGCAGTTATGTTTATTTTTATTTTGCTTATATATATTTTAAATATTTTTATTTTAGACAAAAAGACAGAAAACATTATTTTGATAGAAGGCATCTATGATCTTGGGTATAGAATTATTTATTCAACAACAAATTGTTGACATGTTTGTTTTTGTTGACTGCAAGGTCTTTATTGAAATTTTTATTATTGCTAGAAACAAATTTTAAATGTAATTTTGGATGCGTAATGAAGTCATAAGGTACATGCATTATGTGAATGAAGGTCAATTATTTGAATAATTATTGCGTAATAATGGGTTTTGCAATTCCACTGTGATTCTACTATTTATTTCTTAAAGTTCAAATGAGTTTATTAATTCTTTATTAATTCTGAGAAGTTTACTTACAATTTGTAAATTTATCAATTTTATTATCTTATTAGCTATTGTGAGAACTAAGCTGAAGAATGATAATTGTGCGATGGGATTCAAGGAAAAAGTTGGAGCTTGGGAAAGAATGGTTTATGGGAAGTAAATGGAAATGGGCAAAAGGTGAAATTTAGCTTACCTGTGCAATTTACGTCACAGGTAAAGAAATGAAAATAAAGAAAATGTGGATAAAACTACCTTATCACTTTTGGTTTTCGGTGATTGCACATGCAAATGACCAGTCGTGTGTTTAGAGTCGCTGACGACTCTACCCTCAACTTTTCATATTCGTTCGACGATTCACGTCCTTCGCCTTCGGACGTGCAATCGCAACGGTACCGTATGATAAGGTCATTAAACTTCGATTAACGCAGCATTGTCAAATACGGTAATAGGAATTGTTTGGCGTTTAATGCTTCGAAAACTCAATTTTGTCTTCTGTCGTTAAAGCTAAACGTACCTACAATGCCATTGTCCACTTAATTTGAATAGAACTGCCGCTGAAACAATTGCCCCTCTCGAACACCGACGCAATGTTTCATCATGTAAATGTTCGCTCGAAGTAGCCAGTTGCATTCCTCCCCTTAAAAGTTTCTCCCATAATACTCGCCCCGCAAGGAATGCTCATCAGTTCACCTTGAGCCCAATTTCGGACGTTTTTTCTGAACCGAAAAAGTACTTTTACTATCGTCAGAATATCCGCTTTTAACCCGGTGTAATCGATAGAAATAAGAATAGGATTTTTCTTTTCCCGGCTTCATATTTGAATAGATCTGTGAACCTGGTTTTTGATCAAAAATTTAGGGATGACGTAAACATATAGTGACTTATGATTGATCCAAACAAATACACAGTAATCGAGTGGCCAATAAACGGATGGCTTTTTTAACTTATGTTTAAAATATTTTTTTACCGGGTCTGTAAAACACATTGCTTTTTAGAATGCATTTGGATGCTGCAGGAAAATACCCAAAGACTTCATCTAAAAAAGCAAGTTGAAGTGCTGAGATGATAATAGCCGTGTTTTTTTGCGAAAGCTATGGGCAGTGAAGGGTGAAGTTGGATTTCCAAAAAAAACGCATCGGTAACCGCCTGTGTCTTATATCCAAATTAACATCTCGCCTACTTCAATCAAGACGGGTTATTCGTAGAATCAGGTATTTGCCATACAACTTTATGGATGATTAAATAACAATTGTGCTTGGTGGTTGGGAAGAAATAGATACAAAATACAAAAATGGGCACGACTGGGTCACACGTACTTGCTCTTATGTGCCTGATTACATTGGAAGGCAAGATCTTTGACAAAATCAAATAACATTTACGTTGTTATTTAGTTATTATATAGTTTTTATAAAAACTATCAAAACCACAATTCTCAACGGTTTTTAGTAAAAATGAAGTACACCATCACACAAAGTATTTATTTAAAGTAGTATTTTAAAAAGTATTTCCAAAACTGTAGGACGGATTTTAATAAAATCCTGTTTTTTATTTTTAGTTTTTTAGTTTTTTGATTTTTTTTTTTTTGGTAAGCAGTTTTTTAAAGTTTATTAATATACATTAAAAATGTTGACATGCAGAATTAATTTGGCTATCTAGACCTTTTAAATATAAAATTTGACAGAAATCCATAGAACCGTTACCGAGAAAGCCAAAAACTAAAAAAAACCATTATATGAAAGGTATCGTTAATAGACTTTTCTCGTATATGTGGTTCTAATCCAATGATAGCCAATACCAACAAAACAAATTTCAAAAAAATTCATCAATATCGTTGGAGCCGTTTTCGAGAAAAATAAGCTTTTCCTAAATAGTCGTATGGCAGTACCGTTATTTGTTGCCCTAAAAATAAAATTTCATTTTCCCTCTGAAGAATTTCAAGAGATAAACACATACCAAATTTGAAGGCAATCGCTTAACCCGTTTAGTCTGCGGCTCAATATACACCCGGACAGACAGACAGATAGACAGATCAGGGTGAAAGTGATTTGCTACATGGCCCTCATCAGGCCGATGATTGCCTACGGATGCCCTGTGTGATTCAACGTTGGACTTTCTCTAATGGAAAAGATTCTGGTGTTCGAGAGACAGTGTCCTCGCACTTGTCTCGGACTTTATAGAACACCAGAGTTGGAGTACAAACACTATTATTCCAACGAGGTTCTATACAACGGGGTCAATACAAGCAGGATAGATAACTTATTAATTAAGCTCATTCGCGGACACATTGCAAGAGCGATGACCTCAACTAATGGACAAATCTTCGGGGCTTACTACCCTCAAGATGAATATTTTGAAAGTACACGTTCGAGTGGTTTTATCCAGACCGAGGCTTTCCTATACCTTGATAGTCGAGGGCTGAATCAGGATAGATCGGCGGTTCCGTTGATCTACCACGTCGGCCGCAGAACAGTCGATAGGCGGCTCCTCTACGACCAAGACATAGTCGCTGGGAGCGAAGCAGAGCGCCTCCGTTTCAGTGTGGCCGTGCCCGACCGGGATCGGAAGGAAGCCCTTGATCAGGTCCACCAATTCTGGTGGCTTAGGTAAAACCCGATATTTTCAGTCGACATAGACGACATATCGCCTATGGCCGACCTACATTTATGTAAGGTATCTTTAAGTTAGGTAAGGCAGTTGAGGCCGCACCAAACAAAAAATAATTATAAAATCACAAAATAAACAAAAAAAAATATAAAAATACAAAACATACAGAGAAAAATAAAAAAATTAAAAAAAACCTTGCTGTGGTTGTTCTAGATTTAAGTATTTGAGGTTTATTTTAAGTAATTTTAAGTTTATTTTTAGTTTATTTTAAGTTAGTTTTTAAGTAGTTTAAGATAGATTAAGAAATCGATAAAATAAACCCAGTTTTTTTTCATTTTCTGGGTAAAAAATAAAACCCGACATATAAGATAAGATAAATTTAAGTTATTTTTAGGCCTAAAGACAATTAAAATTAGGTAAGCGATTAATTAAGAGCGCCCGCATAGGGCCAGTAAGTTAATTAAGATGATAGTTTTAGCTGGTTTTAATATTTTTGTCTAGCACTTAAGTAGATATAAGTAAAAATAAAATAAAAAATCATTAATAAAAAAAAAACAGATAGACAGACAGACAGACAGACGGAATTTTTTTGCCAATGACTTATTTAGTCTTCTCTATGATAGTAATGTCATGTTGGATTGTTATCTCAAATTTTTTTTTATATTCACGAATCCTTAACTTGTCTTATAATCCCTATAATCGCAAGTAAAAAAATAGCCCAATAAATCTTAAATGAAGATTGGTACATACATTCATAGTGTGAGGTTTTGGCCTTTGGTTCGAAAAATAAAACTCAATAAGAATTCCAAAATAATAAAACAAATCTCTTTATTTTATGAAACACAACGTCTTTCAGTTTAAATAACACCAAATTTGACTTATTCCACTTATTCACAATTCAAATACGTTTTTATAATTCAACACTTTTGATTTAATCTCAATTCAATCACTTTTTTTCAAAGTATTTTCTTCGAATTTTTAATTGTTGAAGTTTTAATATTCCATTTTAATTGATAATCAATCACATTTGATGTAATTGAAGAACACCAGCTAACTAAACTGTCAAGATCATTTTGAAGTAAAATTCGAAAAGGTGCCCATTTTTTACATTTCGGCAATTTAATATCATCGGCAAACATAAGATAAAGAGAAGATTTTATGATGTGAGGGATATCGCTCAGAAAATAAAGAGTAAAGGACCAAGGTGGCTCCCTTGAGGCAGACCGGAGGTTACAGATATTGGAAGTGATAAAGACGAATTTATAGTTACGAAATGCGTTTGACCACCTTAATAAGTTTCCAACGACTTCAAAAAAATCGAATGAAAACCTAAAGCTGAAAGTTAAGTCATTATGATATGGTGATTAACTCTGTCAAAGGACTTTGATTTCAATCTAAATAACATCAGATTGATAACCCTGTTCAATTTTACTTGTTTTTTCGTTGTACAGAATAGTAAGATTAGTTATTGTCGATCGTCCTGAGACAAAACCATGTTGAAACGGGGAAATGAGGCATTTGGCAATAAAAGTTAACTTATTATAAACAATTTTCTCAAATATCTTCAGAATCGTTGAAAGTTTACTTATAGGACGTTTACCTTGGGTCCCGATTTGTAAATGGAAATTATATAAGAAATTTTCCAATCATTTAAAAAACAGCCCGTTATCAGTGATTCATTAAAATGCAGTGTTAATGGTTCTTAAAGACCAAAAAAAAACATGATTTTAAAAGAATTGGAGGTATCGGATCAGATTGTTTATCAGAATCAAGTTCACATAGGGCTTTTTAAACATCTGCTAAGCTCTCTAGCATTCGCAATTCTCAAAATATTTAAATGAAATAAACTGCTTTTGATTGGGTAAAATATTTTTGTATTTATTATATTTTTGTATTTATATAAATTGTAAAAAAAAAAATTGCTCCCAAACACCGCTAGGAACATTAAAAAATCATCACATTTAGGTAAGTACTTGCTGAAATTAGTGGGCAGGGGTTAAATATAACTTTTTTATTTTTTTTATATTTTTTTTCCACAGTAAATTGATCTTAAAACTAAATAAAACTATTTTGTTTTTTATTTTTTAATCGATTTCTAATAAAAAGAATATACAAAACTATGAATAATAGGGCAAGTTTGCATTGTAGTATGATTGTGATATTTGATAAAACTTCCAAAGTATAACAGGTAGCGAAGCTAAATTTCCTTTTTTCCTAAACCAAAAGATGTATGCAGTTATGTTTATTTTTATTTTGCTTATATATATTTTAAATATTTTTATTTTAGACAAAAAGACAGAAAACATTTTTTTTTTGTCGAATATTTTGCGGTTTTCCCAGGGGCTTCAGCGTATTTAATTTTTTTTTAAATATTTTTTTAATCAAAGAACTATAATGACTTTTACTGAATAACACTATGGAAAAAAAATAAAAAATCGTAGCATGTTTAAAAAAGCATTTCAATATAACAAAATTTGTAGTGCGGCTGTGAAGGATCGGCAGCATTATACAATTCCAACTTTGTTTTTATTTATTTTTTTGGTATTTCGTGTATTAGTTGCAATAAAAAATCAAATGTATTTTTTCATCTTATTTTTGATTTAAATTTTTAAAAAGTGGTCTATTTTACGTTTTTTACCAGATAAATTTCTAAATCACGCACACATAAGTTTGCAGTTCAACAAAATGCCGATGCCAAATCTGCCACTGCTGAGCTTTATCTTTATCTTTTTATACAGGGTGATTGGTTTAGGGTGCACCAAAAAGCTTGAGCGTGTAGGTGGGGTAAGAACAAGAAAAATCGTATCAGAGGGGGGGTCTATTTCCCTCCATTTAGGCGGGAGGGGCAATTTTCTAAAAAATTCGATAAAAGAGCTTGATAATTTTGCTTTCACCAAAACGGTGAAGAGATTGGTTCCACTTTTCGTTGAGATATACCATCAGATCAACAGTGGTACTGTCGGTCATTAAGAAGTTTTCGTTCTTCGAGATATTTCTTAAGCTGAAAATTAATCAGCGTTTCGATGACTTTAGAAAGAAGTGACTTTAGTGCAATGGGTCGATAGTTTGAGGGTAAAGAAGATTCGCCTTTCTTAGGGATTGGTTGGACAAAAACAAAATCCATCCACTCGAGAAGAGCCCAGAGGAATAGGACTGATAGGAAAGCTTACGCAGAGGTTTTGCCAGCGTTGAAGAACACCTCTTCAGAACAATAGCGGGGATACTATCCGGGCCAGCGGATTTGTGTATGTTGAGATCTCTAGCGACTGCACGGTTGCGAAAGAAGATTGGTCCCATGAAATCATTTTCGCTCTCGAATACAGGAGGAGTTCTAACACCTGCTGGAAGCGTTGAGTTTTCCGCGAATTGGGCTGCAAGCAGATCTGCTTTTTCTTGAGAACTAAAAACAGGAGTATCATTGAAGACAAGCGCAGGAACCGACGATGAAGAGGAGTTCTTTACGTTTTTAACAAATGACGAAACATTTGTTTCTGCCTTTGGGACAGTGCGTCCGCATTGCAGTGCAGTCTTCTTTGGCGATATTGTACTTTGAAGTCGAAAGTCTTCAATCGTCCGATCCATCTTGCTACTTGCCCCTCAGGCAACCTGTAGCAACCATTTTTAAGTGGCGTGATCGATACGCAGGATGGATCTTTGTCCATACATTGTATTTGTGGAAATGTTTTGTCGTCAGAATCAGAGCAAATAGATCCCGTCTGGTTACACAGTAGTTTCTCTCTGGTCGCGACAGAACTTTGCTGAAATAGGCTAACACTTTCTCCTGCTCATCCTGTATCTGCGACAGAACTGCTCCAACACCCACGTTACTAGCATTCGCGTCCACAATAAAAGTTTTACCAGATGTGGGGTAAGTTAGTATTGGTGCCTCACAAAGCCGCTGTTTTAGATGTTGAAAGCTTCTTTTGCACCCACCTGACCATTTAAATTGTCTACCCTTCTCAGTTAGCTGGTGCAGACACTTTGCGATTCCAGCAAAATCCTTAACGAACATCCTGTAATATGTGGCGAGACCGAGAAAGCTGCTCAGCTGGTATTTGTCTGCGGGATCTGGCAAATTTGTCACGGCTTCGATTTTCTCCGGATCAGTTTTTACTGCATTTGATGATATCACACAACCCAAGTACTTAACCTCAGCTTTGAACAGAACACATTTCTTTGGATTTAGTTTCAAATGAGCTGTTCAAAGTCGTATAAACACCTCCCTCAAGTTGTCGCGATGTTCAGGGAATGTCTTTCCCACAACGATGACGGCATCCAAGTACACCAGGCAGGTTTTTCATGTCAGACCCTGTAACACACGTTCCATTAAACGCTCAAAGGTGGCTGGAGCGTTACACAAGCCAAATGGCGTAACGGTAAACTGCCATAGTCCACTTCCGGTTGCGAAAGCGGTCTTTTCTTTGTCTTCCGGATGGATCAATACCTGCCAGTAGCCACTTTTCAGATCGAGTGTGGAAAACCATTTTGCTCCAGAAAGGGTATCTAAGGTGCTATCTATTCTAGGCAAAGGGTAGCTGTCCTTCTTGATGACATCGTTGAGCCTCCGATAATCTACGCAGAATCCAGTGCTCCCGTCCTTCTTTTTCACTAGTTCAACGGGTGATGCCCACGGACTTTTGAGTTTTCGATTAGACCGTCTTTTTCCATGGTCGATATCATCTCATCTCCGCCTGTTTTGCCAATTGCAGTGTTCTAGCAGTGTTGTTGGATTTATCGCTAGTGTCTATGCAGTGCTGTACTAGGTGTGTTCGACCATAGTCTCCATCCTGCGATGCAAATATATCAGCAAACTCGACAATAAGATTTTCGGCTATGGTTTTCTGCTCCTGATTTAGCTCACAGATGTTGTCGATATGGCTGCAATGGGTACGCATCTTCCATTCACCTCTCCTTGTCTGGCTTGACGGAGTGTTTGTTCGAATTTATCAGCCTTGCCGCAACCATGTTTTTCTTTAGTTCTACTTAAATTTTTCCAACGATATAGCTTGAAAAGTCTTCTATATTATCTGCTTCAACGAAAAAGAATCGGTGGTTCCCAGGATCACCCTCCAAACGCGTCCAAAGAACTGTCTCTGAAGATGGTGGTAGGACTTCATCTCCGCTTATAACCGCCCGAAGATTAACAGCGTTCTCGTTTCCGTATATCATAAGGATCTCAACGGTTCGATACCTAAACACTTTCATTCGAAGGTCTATGAAATACACTCCTATGATGCGTTCGTCGCATATGTCGGCTACCAAGAATGTATGTGAGAAGGTCAACCCTGCCAGTTGTATCTTTAGAAATACCTCCCCGTATACTTTTATTGCTTCTCCGGTAGCTGTCTTCAGAGTATAGCAGCTGGTGTTATGTAGCCAGGACGTCTTTACAAGGTCTTTTCTGATTATGGAAGCTCTGGCACACGTGTCGATAGTGGCAACACATTTTCTGTTTCTGATGACTGTCTCCACTGTGAAGCTCTTGCTGCAGCGTGTAGTTTGCGAAACTTGGATGATGGTCATGGGGCGTCGATTCCATCAACCAACTTCAGCCCCGCAAAGTTGGTTCTTAGGCATTTCCTGGCTG